>CM051243.1:27310948-27775948 GCA_027917425.1 Gastrophryne carolinensis
CAGCAAAAGTGTCTTTATCAGGCTAATTTCAAATATGATAAGAGCAAATGCTTATATGGTCTTAAACAGAGGCTGCTTTAGTCACAGAATGGGATGCCCTGGGCAGGAATGGACCTGGCAGGGTACAGTAGTGCTTTGCCCAGCAAAAGTGTCTTTATCAGGCTAATTTCAAATATGATAAGAGCAAATGCTTATATGGTCTTAAACAGAGGCTGCTTTAGTCACAGAATGGGATGCCCTGGGCAGGAATGGACCTGGCAGGGTACAGTAGTGCTTTGCCCAGCAAAAGTGTCTTTATCAGGCTAATTTCAAATATGATAAGAGCAAATGCTTATATGGTCTTAAACAGAGGCTGCTGTAGTCACAGAATGGGATGCCCCAACAGGAATCGACCTGGCAGGGTCCAGTAGTGCTTTGCCCAGCAAAAGTGTCTTTATCAGGCTAATTTCAAATATGATAAGAGCAAATGCTTATATGGTCTTAAACAGAGGCTGCTTTAGTCACAGAATGGGATGCCCTGGGCAGGAATGGACCTGGCAGGGTACAGTAGTGCTTTGCCCAGCAAAAGTGTCTTTATCAGGCTAATTTCAAATATGATAAGAGCAAATGCTTATATGGTCTTAAACAGAGGCTGCTTTAGTCACAGAATGGGATGCCCTGGGCAGGAATGGACCTGGCAGGGTACAGTAGTGCTTTGCCCAGCAAAAGTGTCTTTATCAGGCTAATTTCAAATATGATAAGAGCAAATGCTTATATGGTCTTAAACAGAGGCTGCTTTAGTCACAGAATGGGATGCCCTGGGCAGGAATGGACCTGGCAGGGTACAGTAGTGCTTTGCCCAGCAAAAGTGTCTTTATCAGGCTAATTTCAAATATGATAAGAGCAAATGCTTATATGGTCTTAAACAGAGGCTGCTGTAGTCACAGAATGGGATGCCCTGGGCAGGAATCGACCTGGCAGGGTCCAGTAGTGCTTTGCCCAGCAAAAGTGTCTTTATCAGGCTAATTTCAAATATGATAAGAGCAAATGCTTATATGGTCTTAAACAGAGGCTGCTTTAGTCACAGAATGGGATGCCCTGGGCAGGAATGGACCTGGCAGGGTACAGTAGTGCTTTGCCCAGCAAAAGTGTCTTTATCAGGCTAATTTCAAATATGATAAGAGCAAATGCTTATATGGTCTTAAACAGAGGCTGCTGTAGTCACAGAATGGGATGCCCCAACAGGAATCGACCTGGCAGGGTCCAGTAGTGCTTTGCCCAGCAAAAGTGTCTTTATCAGGCCTAATTTCAAATATGATAAGAGCAAATGCTTATATGGTCTTAAACAGAGGCTGCTTTAGTCACAGAATGGGATGCCCTGGGCAGGAATGGACCTGGCAGGGTACAGTAGTGCTTTGCCCAGCAAAAGTGTCTTTATCAGGCTAATTTCAAATATGATAAGAGCAAATGCTTATATGGTCTTAAACAGAGGCTGCTGTAGTCACAGAATGGGATGCCCCAACAGGAATCGACCTGGCAGGGTCCAGTAGTGCTTTGCCCAGCAAAAGTGTCTTTATCAGGCTAATTTCAAATATGATAAGAGCAAATGCTTATATGGTCTTAAACAGAGGCTGCTTTAGTCACAGAATGGGATGCCCTGGGCAGGAATGGACCTGGCAGGGTCCAGTAGTGCTTTGCCCAGCAAAAGTGTCTTTATCAGGCTAATTTCAAATATGATAAGAGCAAATGCTTATATGGTCTTAAACAGAGGCTGCTGTAGTCACAGAATGGGATGCCCCAACAGGAATCGACCTGGCAGGGTCCAGTAGTGCTTTGCCCAGCAAAAGTGTCTTTATCAGGCCTAATTTCAAATATGATAAGAGCAAATGCTTATATGGTCTTAAACAGAGGCTGCTTTAGTCACAGAATGGGATGCCCTGGGCAGGAATGGACCTGGCAGGGTACAGTAGTGCTTTGCCCAGCAAAAGTGTCTTTATCAGGCTAATTTCAAATATGATAAGAGCAAATGCTTATATGGTCTTAAACAGAGGCTGCTGTAGTCACAGAATGGGATGCCCCAACAGGAATCGACCTGGCAGGGTCCAGTAGTGCTTTGCCCAGCAAAAGTGTCTTTATCAGGCTAATTTCAAATATGATAAGAGCAAATGCTTATATGGTCTTAAACAGAGGCTGCTTTAGTCACAGAATGGGATGCCCTGGGCAGGAATGGACCTGGCAGGGTACAGTAGTGCTTTGCCCAGCAAAAGTGTCTTTATCAGGCTAATTTCAAATATGATAAGAGCAAATGCTTATATGGTCTTAAACAGAGGCTGCTTTAGTCACAGAATGGGATGCCCTGGGCAGGAATGGACCTGGCAGGGTACAGTAGTGCTTTGCCCAGCAAAAGTGTCTTTATCAGGCTAATTTCAAATATGATAAGAGCAAATGCTTATATGGTCTTAAACAGAGGCTGCTGTAGTCACAGAATGGGATGCCCCAACAGGAATCGACCTGGCAGGGTCCAGTAGTGCTTTGCCCAGCAAAAGTGTCTTTATCAGGCTAATTTCAAATATGATAAGAGCAAATGCTTATATGGTCTTAAACAGAGGCTGCTTTAGTCACAGAATGGGATGCCCTGGGCAGGAATGGACCTGGCAGGGTACAGTAGTGCTTTGCCCAGCAAAAGTGTCTTTATCAGGCTAATTTCAAATATGATAAGAGCAAATGCTTATATGGTCTTAAACAGAGGCTGCTGTAGTCACAGAATGGGATGCCCTGGGCAGGAATCGACCTGGCAGGGTCCAGTAGTGCTTTGCCCAGCAAAAGTGTCTTGATCAGGCTAATTTCAAATATGATAAGAGCAAATGCTTATATGGTCTTAAACAGAGGCTGCTTTAGTCACAGAATGGGATGCCCTGGGCAGGAATGGACCTGGCAGGGTACAGTAGTGCTTTGCCCAGCAAAAGTGTCTTTATCAGGCTAATTTCAAATATGATAAGAGCAAATGCTTATATGGTCTTAAACAGAGGCTGCTGTAGTCACAGAATGGGATGCCCCAACAGGAATCGACCTGGCAGGGTCCAGTAGTGCTTTGCCCAGCAAAAGTGTCTTTATCAGGCCTAATTTCAAATATGATAAGAGCAAATGCTTATATGGTCTTAAACAGAGGCTGCTTTAGTCACAGAATGGGATGCCCTGGGCAGGAATGGACCTGGCAGGGTACAGTAGTGCTTTGCCCAGCAAAAGTGTCTTTATCAGGCTAATTTCAAATATGATAAGAGCAAATGCTTATATGGTCTTAAACAGAGGCTGCTGTAGTCACAGAATGGGATGCCCCAACAGGAATCGACCTGGCAGGGTCCAGTAGTGCTTTGCCCAGCAAAAGTGTCTTTATCAGGCCTAATTTCAAATATGATAAGAGCAAATGCTTATATGGTCTTAAACAGAGGCTGCTTTAGTCACAGAATGGGATGCCCTGGGCAGGAATGGACCTGGCAGGGTACAGTAGTGCTTTGCCCAGCAAAAGTGTCTTTATCAGGCTAATTTCAAATATGATAAGAGCAAATGCTTATATGGTCTTAAACAGAGGCTGCTGTAGTCACAGAATGGGATGCCCTGGGCAGGAATCGACCTGGCAGGGTCCAGTAGTGCTTTGCCCAGCAAAAGTGTCTTTATCAGGCTAATTTCAAATATGATAAGAGCAAATGCTTATATGGTCTTAAACAGAGGCTGCTTTAGTCACAGAATGGGATGCCCTGGGCAGGAATGGACCTGGCAGGGTACAGTAGTGCTTTGCCCAGCAAAAGTGTCTTTATCAGGCTAATTTCAAATATGATAAGAGCAAATGCTTATATGGTCTTAAACAGAGGCTGCTGTAGTCACAGAATGGGATGCCCCAACAGGAATCGACCTGGCAGGGTCCAGTAGTGCTTTGCCCAGCAAAAGTGTCTTTATCAGGCCTAATTTCAAATATGATAAGAGCAAATGCTTATATGGTCTTAAACAGAGGCTGCTTTAGTCACAGAATGGGATGCCCTGGGCAGGAATGGACCTGGCAGGGTACAGTAGTGCTTTGCCCAGCAAAAGTGTCTTTATCAGGCTAATTTCAAATATGATAAGAGCAAATGCTTATATGGTCTTAAACAGAGGCTGCTGTAGTCACAGAATGGGATGCCCAGGGCAGGAATCGACCTGGCAGGGTCCAGTAGTGCTTTGCCCAGCAAAAGTGTCTTTATCAGGCTAATTTCAAATATGATAAGAGCAAATGCTTATATGGTCTTAAACAGAGGCTGCTTTAGTCACAGAATGGGATGCCCTGGGCAGGAATGGACCTGGCAGGGTACAGTAGTGCTTTGCCCAGCAAAAGTGTCTTTATCAGGCTAATTTCAAATATGATAAGAGCAAATGCTTATATGGTCTTAAACAGAGGCTGCTGTAGTCACAGAATGGGATGCCCCAACAGGAATCGACCTGGCAGGGTCCAGTAGTGCTTTGCCCAGCAAAAGTGTCTTTATCAGGCCTAATTTCAAATATGATAAGAGCAAATGCTTATATGGTCTTAAACAGAGGCTGCTTTAGTCACAGAATGGGATGCCCTGGGCAGGAATGGACCTGGCAGGGTACAGTAGTGCTTTGCCCAGCAAAAGTGTCTTTATCAGGCTAATTTCAAATATGATAAGAGCAAATGCTTATATGGTCTTAAACAGAGGCTGCTGTAGTCACAGAATGGGATGCCCCAACAGGAATCGACCTGGCAGGGTCCAGTAGTGCTTTGCCCAGCAAAAGTGTCTTTATCAGGCCTAATTTCAAATATGATAAGAGCAAATGCTTATATGGTCTTAAACAGAGGCTGCTTTAGTCACAGAATGGGATGCCCTGGGCAGGAATGGACCTGGCAGGGTACAGTAGTGCTTTGCCCAGCAAAAGTGTCTTTATCAGGCTAATTTCAAATATGATAAGAGCAAATGCTTATATGGTCTTAAACAGAGGCTGCTGTAGTCACAGAATGGGATGCCCCAACAGGAATCGACCTGGCAGGGTCCAGTAGTGCTTTGCCCAGCAAAAGTGTCTTTATCAGGCCTAATTTCAAATATGATAAGAGCAAATGCTTATATGGTCTTAAACAGAGGCTGCTTTAGTCACAGAATGGGATGCCCTGGGCAGGAATGGACCTGGCAGGGTACAGTAGTGCTTTGCCCAGCAAAAGTGTCTTTATCAGGCTAATTTCAAATATGATAAGAGCAAATGCTTATATGGTCTTAAACAGAGGCTGCTGTAGTCACAGAATGGGATGCCCCAACAGGAATCGACCTGGCAGGGTCCAGTAGTGCTTTGCCCAGCAAAAGTGTCTTTATCAGGCTAATTTCAAATATGATAAGAGCAAATGCTTATATGGTCTTAAACAGAGGCTGCTTTAGTCACAGAATGGGATGCCCTGGGCAGGAATGGACCTGGCAGGGTACAGTAGTGCTTTGCCCAGCAAAAGTGTCTTTATCAGGCTAATTTCAAATATGATAAGAGCAAATGCTTATATGGTCTTAAACAGAGGCTGCTGTAGTCACAGAATGGGATGCCCCAACAGGAATCGACCTGGCAGGGTCCAGTAGTGCTTTGCCCAGCAAAAGTGTCTTTATCAGGCCTAATTTCAAATATGATAAGAGCAAATGCTTATATGGTCTTAAACAGAGGCTGCTTTAGTCACAGAATGGGATGCCCTGGGCAGGAATGGACCTGGCAGGGTACAGTAGTGCTTTGCCCAGCAAAAGTGTCTTTATCAGGCTAATTTCAAATATGATAAGAGCAAATGCTTATATGGTCTTAAACAGAGGCTGCTGTAGTCACAGAATGGGATGCCCCAACAGGAATCGACCTGGCAGGGTCCAGTAGTGCTTTGCCCAGCAAAAGTGTCTTTATCAGGCTAATTTCAAATATGATAAGAGCAAATGCTTATATGGTCTTAAACAGAGGCTGCTTTAGTCACAGAATGGGATGCCCTGGGCAGGAATGGACCTGGCAGGGTCCAGTAGTGCTTTGCCCAGCAAAAGTGTCTTTATCAGGCTAATTTCAAATATGATAAGAGCAAATGCTTATATGGTCTTAAACAGAGGCTGCTGTAGTCACAGAATGGGATGCCCCAACAGGAATCGACCTGGCAGGGTCCAGTAGTGCTTTGCCCAGCAAAAGTGTCTTTATCAGGCTAATTTCAAATATGATAAGAGCAAATGCTTATATGGTCTTAAACAGAGGCTGCTTTAGTCACAGAATGGGATGCCCTGGGCAGGAATGGACCTGGCAGGGTCCAGTAGTGCTTTGCCCAGCAAAAGTGTCTTTATCAGGCTAATTTCAAATATGATAAGAGCAAATGCTTATATGGTCTTAAACAGAGGCTGCTGTAGTCACAGAATGGGATGCCCCAACAGGAATCGACCTGGCAGGGTCCAGTAGTGCTTTGCCCAGCAAAAGTGTCTTTATCAGGCCTAATTTCAAATATGATAAGAGCAAATGCTTATATGGTCTTAAACAGAGGCTGCTTTAGTCACAGAATGGGATGCCCTGGGCAGGAATGGACCTGGCAGGGTACAGTAGTGCTTTGCCCAGCAAAAGTGTCTTTATCAGGCTAATTTCAAATATGATAAGAGCAAATGCTTATATGGTCTTAAACAGAGGCTGCTGTAGTCACAGAATGGGATGCCCCAACAGGAATCGACCTGGCAGGGTCCAGTAGTGCTTTGCCCAGCAAAAGTGTCTTTATCAGGCTAATTTCAAATATGATAAGAGCAAATGCTTATATGGTCTTAAACAGAGGCTGCTTTAGTCACAGAATGGGATGCCCTGGGCAGGAATGGACCTGGCAGGGTACAGTAGTGCTTTGCCCAGCAAAAGTGTCTTTATCAGGCTAATTTCAAATATGATAAGAGCAAATGCTTATATGGTCTTAAACAGAGGCTGCTTTAGTCACAGAATGGGATGCCCTGGGCAGGAATGGACCTGGCAGGGTACAGTAGTGCTTTGCCCAGCAAAAGTGTCTTTATCAGGCTAATTTCAAATATGATAAGAGCAAATGCTTATATGGTCTTAAACAGAGGCTGCTGTAGTCACAGAATGGGATGCCCCAACAGGAATCGACCTGGCAGGGTCCAGTAGTGCTTTGCCCAGCAAAAGTGTCTTTATCAGGCTAATTTCAAATATGATAAGAGCAAATGCTTATATGGTCTTAAACAGAGGCTGCTTTAGTCACAGAATGGGATGCCCTGGGCAGGAATGGACCTGGCAGGGTACAGTAGTGCTTTGCCCAGCAAAAGTGTCTTTATCAGGCTAATTTCAAATATGATAAGAGCAAATGCTTATATGGTCTTAAACAGAGGCTGCTGTAGTCACAGAATGGGATGCCCCAACAGGAATCGACCTGGCAGGGTCCAGTAGTGCTTTGCCCAGCAAAAGTGTCTTTATCAGGCTAATTTCAAATATGATAAGAGCAAATGCTTATATGGTCTTAAACAGAGGCTGCTTTAGTCACAGAATGGGATGCCCTGGGCAGGAATGGACCTGGCAGGGTACAGTAGTGCTTTGCCCAGCAAAAGTGTCTTTATCAGGCTAATTTCAAATATGATAAGAGCAAATGCTTATATGGTCTTAAACAGAGGCTGCTGTAGTCACAGAATGGGATGCCCCAACAGGAATCGACCTGGCAGGGTCCAGTAGTGCTTTGCCCAGCAAAAGTGTCTTTATCAGGCCTAATTTCAAATATGATAAGAGCAAATGCTTATATGGTCTTAAACAGAGGCTGCTTTAGTCACAGAATGGGATGCCCTGGGCAGGAATGGACCTGGCAGGGTACAGTAGTGCTTTGCCCAGCAAAAGTGTCTTTATCAGGCTAATTTCAAATATGATAAGAGCAAATGCTTATATGGTCTTAAACAGAGGCTGCTGTAGTCACAGAATGGGATGCCCCAACAGGAATCGACCTGGCAGGGTCCAGTAGTGCTTTGCCCAGCAAAAGTGTCTTTATCAGGCCTAATTTCAAATATGATAAGAGCAAATGCTTATATGGTCTTAAACAGAGGCTGCTTTAGTCACAGAATGGGATGCCCTGGGCAGGAATGGACCTGGCAGGGTACAGTAGTGCTTTGCCCAGCAAAAGTGTCTTTATCAGGCTAATTTCAAATATGATAAGAGCAAATGCTTATATGGTCTTAAACAGAGGCTGCTGTAGTCACAGAATGGGATGCCCTGGGCAGGAATCGACCTGGCAGGGTCCAGTAGTGCTTTGCCCAGCAAAAGTGTCTTTATCAGGCTAATTTCAAATATGATAAGAGCAAATGCTTATATGGTCTTAAACAGAGGCTGCTTTAGTCACAAAATGGGATGCCCTGGGCAGGAATGGACCTGGCAGGGTACAGTAGTGCTTTGCCCAGCAAAAGTGTCTTTATCAGGCTAATTTCAAATATGATAAGAGCAAATGCTTATATGGTCTTAAACAGAGGCTGCTGTAGTCACAGAATGGGATGCCCCAACAGGAATCGACCTGGCAGGGTCCAGTAGTGCTTTGCCCAGCAAAAGTGTCTTTATCAGGCCTAATTTCAAATATGATAAGAGCAAATGCTTATATGGTCTTAAACAGAGGCTGCTTTAGTCACAGAATGGGATGCCCTGGGCAGGAATGGACCTGGCAGGGTACAGTAGTGCTTTGCCCAGCAAAAGTGTCTTTATCAGGCTAATTTCAAATATGATAAGAGCAAATGCTTATATGGTCTTAAACAGAGGCTGCTGTAGTCACAGAATGGGATGCCCCAACAGGAATCGACCTGGCAGGGTCCAGTAGTGCTTTGCCCAGCAAAAGTGTCTTTATCAGGCTAATTTCAAATATGATAAGAGCAAATGCTTATATGGTCTTAAACAGAGGCTGCTTTAGTCACAGAATGGGATGCCCTGGGCAGGAATGGACCTGGCAGGGTACAGTAGTGCTTTGCCCAGCAAAAGTGTCTTTATCAGGCTAATTTCAAATATGATAAGAGCAAATGCTTATATGGTCTTAAACAGAGGCTGCTGTAGTCACAGAATGGGATGCCCCAACAGGAATCGACCTGGCAGGGTCCAGTAGTGCTTTGCCCAGCAAAAGTGTCTTTATCAGGCCTAATTTCAAATATGATAAGAGCAAATGCTTATATGGTCTTAAACAGAGGCTGCTTTAGTCACAGAATGGGATGCCCTGGGCAGGAATGGACCTGGCAGGGTACAGTAGTGCTTTGCCCAGCAAAAGTGTCTTTATCAGGCTAATTTCAAATATGATAAGAGCAAATGCTTATATGGTCTTAAACAGAGGCTGCTGTAGTCACAGAATGGGATGCCCCAACAGGAATCGACCTGGCAGGGTCCAGTAGTGCTTTGCCCAGCAAAAGTGTCTTTATCAGGCTAATTTCAAATATGATAAGAGCAAATGCTTATATGGTCTTAAACAGAGGCTGCTTTAGTCACAGAATGGGATGCCCTGGGCAGGAATGGACCTGGCAGGGTACAGTAGTGCTTTGCCCAGCAAAAGTGTCTTTATCAGGCTAATTTCAAATATGATAAGAGCAAATGCTTATATGGTCTTAAACAGAGGCTGCTGTAGTCACAGAATGGGATGCCCCAACAGGAATCGACCTGGCAGGGTCCAGTAGTGCTTTGCCCAGCAAAAGTGTCTTTATCAGGCCTAATTTCAAATATGATAAGAGCAAATGCTTATATGGTCTTAAACAGAGGCTGCTTTAGTCACAGAATGGGATGCCCTGGGCAGGAATGGACCTGGCAGGGTACAGTAGTGCTTTGCCCAGCAAAAGTGTCTTTATCAGGCTAATTTCAAATATGATAAGAACAAATGCTTATATGGTCTTAAACAGAGGCTGCTGTAGTCACAGAATGGGATGCCCTGGGCAGGAATCGACCTGGCAGGGTCCAGTAGTGCTTTGCCCAGCAAAAGTGTCTTTATCAGGCTAATTTCAAATATGATAAGAGCAAATGCTTATATGGTCTTAAACAGAGGCTGCTTTAGTCACAGAATGGGATGCCTCACAGCAGACTTAAGATCAGTTCAGTATATATGCACAGTTAGTTACTATAAGCAGCCTGAAAACGCTAACAAAGGCTGGATGAAAAAAAAAAAATCTCCCTGTGACAGCCTCCGTTTTTCCTACCTTTCCCTGGCTTTCTGTCTGTCTCCTGTCTGTCTCCTGCCTGTCTCCTGCCTGTCTCCAGCCTGTCCCTGTCTGTCCCTGCCTGTCTAACTGCCTCAGCTACACAGCGTTCTGTCTGTCACGAATGCAATAGAGAAATGAGGAAAAGCAAGATGGCCGCCGTTAAATACCGCTGTGTGACGTCACCGGGCTTGCTGGCTGCTGATAGGCTGCATGTGACTGCCCCAGCTTGCACTGGCGCGGGATAGATGTCCAGACATGTCCCGTCCGCCATCTTAGAATGCCTGTAAATGTAAATGAATGGATGTTAAAGGAAAACTTCGAGTGATCGAATCGCGGGGAAATTCGGATTCGATCCGAATCGAATTTTTCCTGAAATTCGGATCGAATCCGGGTTCGTCCGGATCGATTCGCTCATCCCTAGTTCAGATGCCTGGAAGGGGTTTGCCTTTGGAAAAGGGGTGAGGATACTGTTCATGTGGAGTGGGAGCGAGGAAGGAGAAAATATTTGTATTATAGGGGGGGGGGGGGCTTGACACAGTTGGGCATTCCAAATCGGGATGCCCCTGGGGAGAGCTTTTACCCAGCCCTGAAGTCTTTTAGACTCTAAGGCCCAGGGTTTTGGTAAACTTTAAAGAGGAGCAACCATCCTCCTTAGAGTCTGTAAGAATTGGGATGCCCCACTGTGCCAAACCCCTGGATCACCCAATTTACTCACCTCTTCCTGGAGCCCTCTCTGTACCACGGCCATAGCTTCCAGCATACCTCTATCTGGGGCGCACCTCTTCGCCAGGCGTTTCTTAATGGCATGCCAACAGCTAGAGGTGAGCAGGGATGTGGCCAGTGACGTTCACTCTATTCAGATCTCCTTGTTGCACTGACATGAATGGAACGAGCGCTGCTGATTAGCTTAGTGACTCACATGGGAACCAGGAAGAGGTGAGTTTTTGGGCAATTTGCGGGGATACACACAGCAAGGCATCCCAATTGGGGTGCCCTGCCAGAGAGGAACAACTCCCTCGCCTTTAAGGTAAACTGCCAAAGCCATGTATAGTCCAATTCAACTAAAACCTATCCATAACAGAGCCATCTTCCTCTTTACACCTCTTATAAAGACAGGAAAGGATGCCGTAAATTAACCTCTGCCAAACGGGCAGGCTGATTCATCATTAGCGGCAGGTAGCGACAGATGAGCGTCTGTAGTAGGCATTTTCAGAGCGCCCGCTAGTAGTCGCAGTGCTCGGCCGTGAGTCGCTACTTTATAGCGACTCAGTCGCTGTTCAGTAATGTTGAATACATTGTGAGGAGTCGCTATTTGACCAGTACAGCGCTGTATGGGAGCGCATGTTAGCGACTGCTCATAGCGACCGACTCACACCATATTCAGCAAGAAAACAGCCTCACAAATCTCTGGCACTGAAAAATGCTTGTTTGAAGCCCAGAGCGCAGGAGGCGGTGTGTTTAAAGTTTGTTTTCCAGCATCTATCCACTAGTAACAAAGCAAAAACATATGGAATTACATTGTAACAACATTGTAACATGAACACTTTAATGGCAGACCTGTAATGTCATTTCTGAAGAAATATATAAAAAATAAAAAAATTGTGAAAAAACTGCTAATTCAATGCCAGGAGAGGTCACACAATTATTTGAGATTTAAAAACAAAACAAAAGAGAAGGAAAGGATCGTCCATTGAAATGTATGGGAGAGTGTCAGGTAGCGAGAGGTCATACCTGGCGCTGTGCAAGGCTGAACGCCGGCGCTGTTCGCTGAGGCTGTGAAAATGATGAATCAGACGCTACATGGCGTTACCCCATTCGCTAAACATATTCTGCTTGATAAATGTGTAATTGCGTGCCGTGTCCGGCGCTCACCAGTCGCTACCTGTCGCTACCTCTCATTTACCAGCCACTACCTGACGCTATCCCTCCATGAATAAGGGCCTAAGCCTAAATAAATATTTCTTCAGGGTTCCATCATCTGAACCATAAGTTAGATTGGTCACTGCTTTGGTAAATGGTAAAAATCCGTCTAACAGACACTCACACACACATATACACACACACAGGCTCGTGTGTCAGTTTATGAAGCTTCTCAGCAGCACTTCCTCCTCTCTCCTTACAGGCAGCAGAGTGGTAATGTGTCTGGGGGCAGAACCTGCTCAATCTAGGAGACACGCACTGTGTGCAGCTTTGCCTGGTCCTGTGCCGGTGACCGCACAATAAACAGTCCAGCCTACTCTTCAGAGATCGCGGCTGCCCTACCATCTAACTTGTGCTGGGGCGCCCCCCTGACAACGCAGCACCCATGGCGGCTGTCCCCCCAGACCCCCCATGCTACACCCCTGGATATGGGCAGCTGCATCCAAGTGATAATAAAGGTAGAAGCAGTTATTAGACCATTGCGTCAGGTCACTGTCCAGAACTGTTTTCTGTGTTTAAATTGAAGAAATAGCCAAGATATCAAGGTTTACAGTTCCCCTTATGATTTCTTCTTCTGAAGTAAAGGCCCTTGGCTCTGTGATACTGCATAATAATTAGTATAATAATCAGCATAATGGACGGGGTCTGTAAGATTCCAGAAACTTTTTTCAGACACCCTGGCAGTGCTCCTCCCCTCTCTCCCAGTTGCTAGGCAATCTTGGAGCTTAGACCAGCACTCCCAAACACAGAAGGCCGCAATCCCACTCTCCAAATCCTTAAAGTGCACATGCATGCACTCCCAAGACGCACATGCTCGCACTCCACAGACATTTTGGGCAGAGGGCTCAGCTTCCCTTGCTTCGGAGGCTCCTTGAGTGACAGGTGGCAGCAGCTCATCTCTGACGGCTTCTTAGAACTGGGGGTCGGGGGTCTGCTGCCTGCTCCCAGCAACATTTTCCCCACTACTGGGGGGGGGGGGGGTAAGCGCTGAGTGCACTGCTAGGAGTACGCGGGAGGGATGCCCCAATTTGTGTAAAGCCCCCCCAAAATTCACCTTTCCGCTACTTGTTTATCCTAAGCGCATACAAGTGCCAGGCATTGGGGAATAGCTGGCACAGGTATACAAAGGAACAGGGTTGTGGCCAGAGGCACACGCACCATTCAACTTTTTTTTTGCTGCTCTAAGCACGGACATATGCCGGACATGTGTCTTTGAATCAAGAAAATGCAGAAATATGAGTAGTTGCAAAAGGGCCTTAGTTGGGTCCCTTTGTAGTGTGACGCATCGCATCGTGTCAATCGTGTCAGCTTTTCTGCCATCATGGCCTTTTCCAATGCCACCAATCATTGTCTAGTCATTGCCAACTTGTCTGCAGTCGCTGATTGTAATGTGGTCCGTGCTGCCTTCTCTACTGCTGCTGAAGTGCCCACCTTGACTGCTGACCATCCTCTCATCCTTGTCATCATCTAAAATGCTGTTTATTGTGCTTCATTCCTCGGCACCGTCTCCATTGTCCCTGATCGTCCTCTGGTTGGAATCCAAATGTGAGCGAGTCTACGCACCTTATACCCGGATCATTAGTCAGAGACCCCTGCAATTGCCCGGACATGCCCAGTGCTGGAGCCGGCCCTGTCTTCAAACATATGTCCTGCCATGGGGGTAGTTTATATGGTTTCAGGCTTACCCTGACAGAAAGGTTGACAATGTGTTTTACCTGGAGGTACCCTTTAAATATTTACTCTTTACATCTGCCTGGAGTTAAATTCTAATCCTTAACCCTATTAAGGGTAATTCTGGTTAATCCTGCACACTACTCCCTTAAACCCATTAAATGCCAGCTACATAGACTCTATGTAGCTGCCTCTCAGATCATTAAGTGCCTGTTATGTAGATTTTACGCAGCTGACTATCCCCCGGATGACGGCTAAAAAAAAGCTCACCTCCGTCCAACATCCAGCATCTGGGGTCTCCTCTTCCCCAATGCATCCTACAATACTTCACCCCCCCCCCCCCCCAGGTGTTCAGCGGGGCAGAGAACACACTTTCTCTGCCACGCTCCTGCTTCTGACAGCTCGCTTCCACTGCAGGGAGGAGCCTTTTACACTGGAAAGTGAGCTGACCCCACTAATTACTTCCGGCTGTCAGACAGCGGCAATGGATGGCATATGACATGGTGATCAGCCATGGAAGGAGGTAAGTAAAAAAAAAAATTATGAAGGACCTTTTTCAGTATGTGTTTCATTTAACCCTTTGTGACCTGGTAAGGGGTCCTTGAGACCCCTTTACAAGTTCACAGGGCAGGAGGGTCTGGCAAGTCACCTGCGGCAATCGGGTGACTTGCCATTACCCCTAGGCCCTATTACCTGCATCCCCAAAGCCCAGAGGCATGCAGAAGAGCCCACAGCCCATGTGGGCTATGCAGTCTGGTAGCATTTAGGGATGGGGGCAGCTGCTCAGCCTCTGTGCCCTGGTCTACCAGCCCCCATAGCTGGTGCCCAAGCTGCTTTTGCTTGGATAGAGGGACCCATGCCATTTTTTTCTAAATTTTTAAGGGTTTAACCCTTGATAGTGCTCAAAAACCAGCTATTCAGATCATTTGGCTTAAATAAATGACAGCCCGAGCCACTTCAGTTCACTTGCCATCATGCTAAGCGGGATATTCATGAAGGGATAGCGCCAGGTAGCGCCTCGTAGCGGCAGGCAGTGTATGGTGAACGCCGGGTGCTGTAGGCAATACCACATTTATGAAAGTGAATCTGGTGAGCGCCTCTAATAGCGCCATGTAGTGTCCGTTGTATTATTACAGACGGCTCAGCGTATAGCGACGCTGACGAAGCTCCGGTGGGCGGAGCGAAACGCGCGTCGGCGGACGGACGGCCCCCTCCACGCACAAGCCACCCCGCTCTCAGCCCTGCTCCAGCCTACAGCTCCTCCAGTTTAGAGTGTTGCGCAACACCGATATCAACGGCGGCATTTTCCAGAGAAGGTCATCTGTACGCCACAGCTAAGTACCTGCCCTTGTGAGGCGTTCCCATTAAGTGACTGTATTGCTAACTTGAGCCCAGAGAGTTATGTGCAGCGCCACGTGGGCAAATGATAAAGCGCAGAAGCAAGATATTTAACATACTGCTAATTCAAGCGCTAGCTGCAATTGGGCTCCGGTGTATTTGGCAGTTCAAGAGAACCAGCATGTGGTGGCACCAATATGTTTATTGACATTTCAGCCGCATATAATCACGGAGTCAACACCTTTTGTGAGGAGGCATGCCACTGACTCATTCAGACAACTTAGCTTGCACGGCATACAAGCATTGAGTAGTGTGTCACGCTGAATCTAGGCGGAATATAGCAGCGCTGCTAGCGGGGTGTGCGGTATGAGTGCGTGGTAGTGTGTGCTGTGTGCACGGTGGGCCCCCGTGATTTTAAAGCACTATATGTTAGTTTTTTACTTGTAAGACTTGTCCCATTTGTGTGCTGAGATTGGTGCAATAAATTTATGTTTGCTCAGCAAATTTGGTTTCAGCATTTATGCCAGGCCTACATGTAACCGTGTGTGATAAATGTTTTTTGAGTAAGGTATAGCGCTAGCGCTCTAGCTTCCAGAGCGCCAGGTATTACCTTTCGTTCAGTGTCGCTCTCCCATACATTTCAATGGCCGTTCATTTGCTTGTGTTTAAACAGCGTGTTTGACGTTTTTTTTTTTTTTTCGCTCATATCATTGTGTGACCTCTCCTGGCTGCAAACAAACACTTTTAGAAACTTTTTTGACTTTTTATATTTTTATGCAGCGTTATCATTACAGTGCAAGCAAACTAATGGGGCAGCACCAAACTATCTGCCTTACATTATATATAACAAACGTGAGTCAATAATCATAGCACTATAAATTATGGTGTGCACACCAGCCCTAGCACTGAAACGTTACAAGGAAAAAACACAGGATGAGGGAAGACCACAATCCCTCCTAAGTGCTAAGGATACTAAGAACAAGTGGCACCACCTTATAGGTATAAAAATATATCTGAGTTTATTACATAGCAATTTACAAGTTAAAATCACATATAACCTAATACACTACATACATATACACAAACATTTATAAGACAACACAGGGGGGCGCCAGGGGTCATATGAATAAGTAACATATAATATATCATATATCAGTGAGTGAAGCAGCTCATTCTAAAGATAATATAAAGAGTATCATCATAATATAACACCTCTATCTATCACAAACCATCATGTGCAAACGTGCTAATAATGTGCAAATTGCAATATCAAATACAAATATATATAACCGAATCTCATCTAAGGAAACAAAAACCCTAAAAAAATAAAAAAAAAAATCCTACTTATATGCAGGGCAACGCACCAGGGTGAACAAAAGTAGAGAAAGATCACAAGAGCAAAAGGATATGCATACAAACCGACCACGGGCGCAACCCAGGTATAACCTGCCAACGCGTATCGTAGTGACACTTGCACTACTTCCTCAGGACAATGTGCTCTCGTATGAATGTGCGAGCGATCCCAAGCATGCTTCGTAAACCTTCCGTAAAGCATCCGTCCGCTCGTATGCCAGAGTACGCGTACGAGAATGTCAGTTTCCATCGAGACTTTTCAGATTCATTTTCTCAGCTAACAACGTAGCCTTTCGATTTTGCCCTTTTTCCATCGTATCCTCACACGAATCCTTTCCGCTTCCCGATACATCCTGCTTCACTTTTTCCAAAAATCTCCGTCCAGACGGAAGTCTTACGATCTTGCGCCTGCGCACTACAAACTTATCTCATTAGTGCTTGCATCTATTTCACTCACATCACGTAGAATACCAAAAAAAACACCCTAACCACTTTGCGCTATCCTGCCTCTTCCCTTTTGAGCCCTTAAAGCTCACCCTAACCACTTTGCGCTATCCTGCCTCTTCCCTTTTGAGCCCTTAAAGCTCACCCTATCCACTTAGCGCTTAGATTCTTCTTCCATTTTAGGTCCCTAAAACGTACCCAAATCACTTAGCGCTTAGATTCTTCTTCCATTTTAGGTCCCTAAAACTTACCCAAATCCCTTAGCGCTTAGATTCTTCTTCCATTTTAGGTCCCTAAAACTTACCCAAATCACTTAGCGCTTAGATTCTTCTTCCATTTTAGGTCCCTAAAACTTACCCAAATCCCTTAGCGCTTAGATTCTTCTTCCATTTTAGGTCCCTAAAACTTACCCAAATCCCTTAGCGCTTAGATTCTTCTTCCATTTTAGGTCCCTAAAACTTACCCAAATCACTTAGCGCTTAGATTCTTCTTCCATTTTAGGTCCCTAAAACTTACCCAAATCCCTTAGCGCTTAGGTTCTTCTTCCATTTTAGGTCCCTAAAACTTACCCAAATCACTTAGCGCTTAGATTCTTCTTCCATTTTAGCACCCTAAAACTTACCCAAATCACTTAGCGCTTAGATTCTTCTTCCATTTTAGGTCCCTAAAACTTACCCAAATCCCTTAGCGCTTAGATTCTTCTTCCATTTTAGGTCCCTAAAACTTACCCAAATCACTTAGCGCTTAGATTCTTCTTCCATTTTAGCACCCTAAAACTTACCCAAATCCCTTCGTGGACATCTGAATCTTGACCTCAAAATAAGTATTTTCCCCTTTCTTTTTTGGAAATGTATGTGTTACCAGAAATGACACTGAAACGTTGGTTTGTTTGAACTTTTTTACTATTAAATATTTTTAGTTTTTTAAAAATCTTAAAACATTTTTTACTCTGGGCAAATAATTTTTTTTTTTTTGGGGATTAAAACATTTTTAAAAATATAACAACTGCCTCAGCAGAACAGGGCCAGGACCCAGGACTTTACTCCTCTTCGTCTTCTTCTGTTGTCCCCAACGAGTCAACCATCACCTTCATATCATCCACCAACGCAAGGACCCTCCTATTCATTTGCAAAATTTGTTGCCGTGTGGTCCCTGTAACAAATGGAGAAAAAAACATTAGATTCATACCAATACATGTTTGCCACCTGTGGATTGAATGTTTTGAAGTTACACAAATAAATCAAGGCTACATATGTAATTCTGGCAAGTCATTAAGCTAAGGAAGTGGCCACAGGTCACTCTTAAATTGCCATTGGCTAGGGCTTGATGTATCTGTGTGTTGATGTCAAGTACCACATAAATGCTAATAATGCCCTGACTGCTTACTTGGTTGGTGGCCGCGAGCTGGCTCGTTGGGGACAACACGCTGAGGTCCTGGGTCCTGGCTCTGCTGTGAAGAAGTGCCTGTAGAAACATGGGAAATATGTTCAGTTTTATGGTCGAATTCCTCAGTTAGAAAATGTCTTTTGCCAAGTCTGGTTCACATCACTCACCTTCTCCAGCTTCTGCTTGGAGCACATCTGCTGCCTCCTCTTCCACTTCCTCATCCGCTCCAGAAGCATCTAGATAAACAGATGAAAGGAATCAGTTGGGTAGGAGATAGCATGTATATGTGTGTGCGTATACATGAAGAGGGACATACCAGAGGCTCCCGCATGCGTGGCAGGGTACGACTCCCTGCCCACGCTGTGCCGCCCCTCCTCTTTGGTAAGGTCCAGGGGCTGGTCTGAGGAGGCCACAGAGGAGGGGTCGGCCCGTCGCCCTGGAGATCCACCACCTTCACTCCCAGCTGCAGAATCATGCAGCACTGGTCGGCCTGTGCGCCTCCGGGTGCGGCGAATACGGTAATCCATTTCCAACACTACCAAAGAAAAGGCATTATAAATAAAAGGCATAACTTCTGTCGTAGTTACATCTTGCATGCAAGCGCTATGTACTTACTTGGGAAATGGATCCCGAAAAACCTCCGCACCCGGGGCATGTGCAGTCGCTTCAGGTCCGACCAATGCTGCATTATCTGTGTGTGGGTGAAGGTGGTGTCGGTCTGATGTTGGATCTCCGAAATGATCTCCAGGGCGACGTTTCGTTTCTCAAACGAGTTGGGCAGGTAGTCGTACCTGCGCTCCAGCATGGTCTACAAAACAAAAATCAAACATAGCAAGAAATCAGAAATGCCTATCAAGAAGTGGCAACAATACATTATTTGGTTCGATCACATGAACACATACACACACACACTTCTAGGCTAAGTTAACTTTTAAATCTGCCAGCACTGTTGTTTGGCACGTGTGTGGCGTGCGCTTGGGTTTGCATGTAGTTGAACCAAATTTAAAAACAATCTATTACTTCGTGCGCATCCTTAACATGTAGAGCAGCATTTAGAAAGCCAAGCAAAGTCCTTAAAAGACACTTACGAGCATGATGATCTCTTCTTGTTGGCGGGTGAAGATAGTGGGCGCCATCTTTCTTCTTCTTCTCGGCAGCAGATAAGCACTGCCCCAGCGGTTTCTGGGTTCCGCACGGCCATGCGAACGGCCGGACGTGCGCGTAAGCGAACGCGTAGGCGTCACACGCCGGATACCTTATTTAAAGGTCCCTGCACACACAGCTCATTCTCTTTGAGAGTCCACCCAAAATGGCACCGAAAAAAGCTACTGGCCAGAAGAAGCAGACCAAGCGGGCTGAGCAGGCCGAGGGACCGAGAACATGCTCCCAAGAGCCCAAAGCCAGGCTAAGGCCTACCACCAAGGCCGCGGCAAAAAAGGAGGTTGCAGCAGCCCAACCAAAGAGCAAGCAAACCAAGGCTGGGCAAGCTCATGCCCCACAGATGGGTAAGAGGGGACGAAGCCCCACCCCACCCTGCCCCACTTCCCCCTCACCACGTGGCACCAAGGCCATAGCCAAAGGCCCCAAACACAGGGCCCGAAGCCGCAGCAGGGGCCCAAGGCGCAGCAGGGGCCGAAGCAGGTTCAGGTCCAGAAGCCGCCGCAGGGGCCCAAGGCGCAGCAGGGGCCGAACAAGGTCCAGGTCCAGAAGCCGCAGCAGAGGCCCAAGGCGCAGCAGGGGCTGAAGCAGGTCCAGGTCCAGAAGCCACAGCAGGGGCCCAAGGCGCAGCAGGGGCCGAAGCAGGTCCAGGTCCAGAAGCCGCAGCAGGGGCCCAAGGCGCAGCAGGGGCCGAACAAGGTCCAGAAGCCCGAAAAGCCGTCAAAGGCCAACGGCCCCCTCCCCCCCGCACGTGGCTCCAAAGCAAAGCCCAAGAGTGTGCGAACCACAAGATATGCCTCACCCCAGCCAACGACCTCCAAGGCCCCACAGACCCACAGGGCTCAAAGCAGCAGCTCCAGCTCGCCCAGACCCTCTCTTGCTCGCCCACATTCTCCTCCGGCACAGGTTGTCATGCATTCCCCCTATGCCACATCGACACCTGCAACTTCAGTGGCCACCCAGCCCCGAACACCCAGTCCCTTTCCCAGTCCAGTACGATCCACAGCCAGCCTCCAGTCCTTGAGGTCTCCTCCATCCCCCCAGCCCAGAATGTCACCCCATTTGCCACCAAGCACTGAGGAGCCACAACCACCCCAAAGAGGGCGCACATTGCGCCGAGGACACTTGAGTGGCCATTTTGGTGAGTCCCAAACTCTGGCATTGGCTAGTGGGCTCACCTTATATTATGACGACCTATATGGGAGCAAATCCAAAACCACCAGCAAACAGCGCAAAGCAGAGATTTTGGAAGAACTCACCAGGCAAGTCAATGCAGCGGGTGAGGAACGCAAAGATGTGGAACAGGTTCAGCGGAAGATATCGGACCTGGAATATGCCGTGCGGAAGAAACAGAGTCAAAGGCAGCTGTACAGGTACCTAGCTTATTTGTGGGTTTTTATTATTCTTGTGTATCCATCAGTGCACTTAATTATGCTTACTATGTTTTACAGCGAAAAAACTGGCGGAGGATTTCCCACAAAAATGAGATTTACCCAAGCTGATGAGATGGTTCTGGGCTTGCTCCATCCTATGGCCTTACAGGGACACCCGGCCCAGCAGGACACCGACAACCCGCCAATTCCAGCAGGTTAGTAATGTGTGAATGACCCCAAAAATGTGTGTAAACCTACACATAGGCAGAAAGGCCTAGCTAAACACAGGGCTCTAGGGGGTGGCTGCAAGGGCTAGCTAAACACATGGCTCTAGGGGATGGCTGCAAAGGCCTAGCTAAACACATGGCTCTAGGGGTGGCTGCAAAGGCCTAGCTAAACACATGGCTCTAGGGGGTGGCTGCAAGGGCTAGCTAAACACATGGCTCTAGGGGGTGGCTGCAAAGGCCTAGCTAAACACATGACTCTAGGGGGTGGCTGCAAGGGCTAGCTAAACACATGGCTCTAGGGGGTGGCTGCAAAGGCCTAGCTAAACACATGGCTCTAGGGGGTGGCTGCAAGGGCTAGCTAAACACATGGCTCTAGGGGGTGGCTGCAAGGGCTAGCTAAACACATGGCTCTAGGGGGTGGCTGCAAAGGCCTAGCTAAACACATGGCTCTAGGGGGTGGCTGCAAGGGCTAGCTAAACACATGGCTCTAGGGGGTGGCTGCAAAGGCCTAGCTAAACACATGGCTCTAGGGGGTGGCTGCAAGGGCTAGCTAAACACATGGCTCTAGGGGGTGGCTGCAAAGGCCTAGCTAAACACATGGCTCTAGGGGGTGGCTGCAAGGGCTAGCTAAACACATGGCTCTAGGGGGTGGCTGCAAGGGCTAGCTAAACACATGGCTCTAGGGGGTGGCTGCAAGGGCTAGCTAAACACATGGCTCTAGGGTGTTGCTTTTAGTGGAGTGCTCACTTTGACCAGGGTGTGTAATGTGTGTGGACTGGTAATGTGCAAATTGACAGCCACATACATGACGTTTAAGTAAATTACAGAAAACTAAGAAACTTAGGAGTGGAGAAAAGGAATGCGTGCTATGTATTAATTGACAAGCACACGCCACACTAACATCTTTGGCTGTTGGTCAATGTGGTAAGAGCTGGGTTGGGTGCCCAACGGATTAAGATGGTTTGCTACAAATGTTTTCAGAGATACAATGTTCCCCACCAGAATCATATTGTAACTGCTATTTTGCACCTTAGTGTGTTAACTTCATCGCCTAAAAGGGATGTGGCAACTCACACAGCAGCCATTACTTGCATGTTTGTTTTTAGACACGTGGCCAATGTGTCTAGTCTGGTTTAACAATCCATGCACTAATGTAATGGCATTCCTAGTGAAGGCCAAGTGGCCACGTTGTGGGAGTGGCCATTCCTGCTTGGCCACGTTTCTTTGCTTAGCATAAGTGTGCTTAAACATCAACAATGCATAGTTGTGTGTTTTGATAGCTCTTTTTCTTCTAATGCAGCCCAGCATCATCCCTCAGCTAGTGGGGACTCCTCTGCCATGTTACCGCTGCCGTCTTCTTCCGCGCTGCATAGGACCCAAGATCCGATATCTACGGTAAGTGTTTTTTCATGCTGTTGTGTATGCATGTGGCTTGCCATGTTTTTCTTGTCTGATTTATATATGTATTCCCCACACTGAACCTTTTTTTTTTTACATTTCCCCAACAGAGCCACACACTGATGGAGCAAATCCAGGAGCAGGAGGAAGATGGAAGCTTCCTTGGAGATGATGAAGATCTTCCCCTGGGCCAGAATCTGCAACTGTCCCAAAATGTTTCTCCGCCAAATCCTCAGCAGCAGAGGGAAGCTGGCTGCATGCTGCCTGCACATCGTGGGCAGCATGCAGAGACTGACCCTCCAGTCCCCAGTTTCAGATCTGCTGCTGAGGATTTGGCGAGCATACCTGTGGCTGTTGGGGGTCCTCGAGCAACATCATCTGCACGCCCCACAACCCGGGGAATTGGGCGGCGTACTCAGCAACGTCGCCCAGTTTCCCAGGGGAGGGGCGTGCAGATGACGAAGTCAGCATGGCACCAACAGAGGCGGCTTTTTCGTCGCCAAAATCAGCAAAATCAAGAGCATCTTAGGGGCCAATTAGAGTCCCTAAATACTACCTTCAGTGCCGTGCTGACTGAATTGAGGACCCATAACAGCCACATGGCCAACTTGACCTCCGAAATCAGGTCAGGCATGGCCGAAATGCACAGTAACCAAAGAAACATTTTGGAACAGTTGCAGATTCTGAATGCCACACAGGCTCAGGTTAGGGCCCCCCCCCCCAAGGGCCCCAACCTGGGTTCTATGGGCATCACCAATATTAATGTGTGTTTGGCCTGAATCTGTTCCACATCTTTGCGAGACATCCCCACTGGATTGACTTGTCTGGTGAGGGCTACAAATCTGCCATTTTGCGCTGCTCTTGCTAGGTTGTTTTGGATTTGCCCCCATATAGGTCAGTCAAGGCGTGAGGTAGCCCACTAGCCAATGCCAGAGCCCAAGACTCACTGAAGCGGCCACTTAAGCTGTGGCGTGGCTGTCTTGGGCACAATCTCATTTGTGGTGGCTCCTCATGTTTGGCGGCATGATTGGGTGACATTCTGGGCTGCCAAACTAAGACCTTGGACCCTGGTTGTGATTATACTGGATTGGGATTGGGACTGGGTGTTCTGGTTTGGGTGGGCCATTGACTTACAGGTGTAGATGTGGCATAGCTAGGTTTGCTTAAAACCTGTGTCTGTTGAAAATGTGGGCAAGCAGGAGATGGCTTATTTGTGTCAATTTTTATGTTTGGGAACATGTTTTTCAAACAATTTCATGTACATGTCTGGCCTCAAAGTCTGTGAGGGGCACTCACCTCCTATTCAGTTTGTATGGCCTAAACATTTTACAAACTAGTAAATATTTTCTTTTCAACAAATTTATGTCTGTGGTGTTTTGATTGTGAAATATTAGTTCAAGTAGACCCCAAAAAAAAAACAAAAAACAAATGTCTCCAAATAAGTCCACAAACATTGTGGTTGTTTTTTAGCACAAATTCATTAATGGTTTATTCATAATGAAATTATATATACCAAAAACAAATAAAAAAATAAACAATAACCAAGTCCAAAAAAACACATCCAAACCCAAACATAAATTAGGCAAAATGTGTGGCTATTAAATTGGCCCGCACGGCTTGCCCAGACGCACTTGGCTGGCCCACATAGGCGTCGTCTGGCTCATCGGAGGGTGGAGAGGGTGGGCAATCAACATATCGGGGGACCCTTTGCAGAATAGCAAAATTATGCAGCGCTGCACATGCCATAATGATATCAATGACCTTTTTAGGGTCATACTGCAGGGAGCCCCCAGTGTGGTCCAAGCACCGAAAACGGGTCTTCAGGAGTCCAAAGGCCCTCTCCACCACTGCCCTGGTCTTTCTATGGGCACAATTGTAGGCCTCTTGGGCTGGAGTCTGTGGCCGGAGGACCGGAGTCATCAGCCACGGGAGTAGTGGATACCCCAAATCGCCTACAACAATGTAAGGGAAACTAATATTACCATTAATTCAGACATTGCAGCGCAAAATTGCTTTAAAAAAAATATTACTGAGGTATGTGACATTGTCACCCAAACATGAGCATACATATTGCAGATGTCAAAACAACAATTAAACATATGTGAGAGATGGGGGCCCAAAGTAGGTCAATAATACTGTGGATGCTGGGTAATCAGGCAGACTGTTAGCAGCTATTGTTTCCTGTCTGTGCTGCAGAACAATGTATTATGGTTTAACTTTACCTGACCCATTTTCTGTTTTGGCTTAGTCCAAAACAGGTGTAAGGCTGCCCCTGCACTTTATCCCGCTCACCTCTACTCAGTAAGTGAAATGCATGTAAGCAAAGATGGCGCAGACCCTCTGCTAAAGTCCCTAACAGATTTGGATGTCAAAGTGTTTTGAAGACTGTTTCTGACTTTTGCTCTCATTACACTTTGGAGTTTAAACAATGCAGGACTAAAAATTTTGCACCCAATGTAGTTTGGATCAAGTAATGGGTCCAGTCGGGTTACAAGGCAAGGCATCATGGAGGAAAGGTGACTCCCACAAGCATTCAAGCCACACATATAAATTCTAAATCGGTAATTGGACTCAACTTACCAAGGAGCCATGCACCCGCAAATTCTCCTGACTCAAACCGCCGGAATAATCCAGAACGGCGCAGGATGTAGGCATCATGGGCTGAGCCAGGGTAGCCTGCCAGGACGCTCAGAAAACGCAGGTCCTGGCCCACCACTGCTTGCACATTCAGTGAGTGGCCCATTTTCCTATTTCTGTGTCAAAAATAAACATAAAACCAAATTAAAAAAAATAAGGCCACGAATCCAACGCTCACTTCTAACAGGCTAAGTCAAACGTTAACATCCAGACAACTAACAATAAACAACTACCTTACATTTAAGTGGCCAACAAAAGAAGATGTATGTTCGAGCCTTTACAAGGTTGAGTGACTTGTTCTCTTTCAAGTACACTTTAAAATGTTTGACTTGTGCCAAAGTTGCCAAAGAATGGAAAAAGAAGGTCCATTGTTGCACATACACTCTTGCCAAGGAGGAAGCATTATCATGGAGGGACTGATTGTAATGAGGGAATATGTAAAAGGAGAGACTAGCAACATAGAGTGGCTAATGAAAAGGAGGGACTATTCACAATAAGGGAGTCTAAAAATGGAGTAAATAAGGGCAAGGATGCTCTGCTTAAAAGGAGGGACTATTCACAATAAGGGAGGCTAAAAATGGAGTAAATAAGGGCAAGGATGCTCTGCTTAAAAGGAGGGACTATTCACAATAAGGGAGTCTAAAAATGGAGTAAATAAGGGCAAGGATGCTCTGCTTAAAAGGAGGGACTATTCACAATAAGGGGGGCTAAAAATGGAGTAAATAAGGGCAAGGATGCTCTGCTTAAAAGGAGGGACTATTCACAATAAGGGAGTGTAAAAATGGAGTAAATAAGGGCAAGGATGCTCTGCTTAAAAGGAGGGACTATTCACAATGATGGTTTAAAAACAAGGATGGAGAAATACAAATAATGTTATTGGCCAAAGGAGGGACAACCAAACATTTAGATACAATGGAAGCCACAACTTGCCTGTATATATACTCGTCGACTGCCGGCGGGACGAGGGCAACGTGTGTGCAGTCAATAGCACCCATGACGTTGGGCATGTCGGCGATATTATAAAATGCCAGCTTAATGGCGTTTCGGGCTACCATATCCTCAGGGAAACAAATATATTTCCGAGTTAGGGTAGCCATGCCTTCCAAAAATTTGGATAGTGCGCGGCTCAGCGTAGGCTGAGAGATCCCCACGGAGAGGGCACCCAGCCTCTGGAACGAGCCGTTCGCCAAAAATTGCAGGCAGCCAAGCATCTTGGTCATACCTGAAATTGCTTGCCCCTTCCTTGTGGTGCGGGCTAACCATGGCCGCAGCTCACTATACAATTTATGGAGGGAAGCGCGATGAAGCCTGGTCAGCTCGAACAGCTCAACGTCATGCATGCTATTGATGTCCATGCGTCGCCGCCGATGCAGTCTGGTCTGTGACCTCCGGACGATCTCAATTCCCATGAGTTGCAGATCCTCATGCTCCTCAAAGGCAGTAGACTCGTCCATGGCTCTAGTTCCGACGTCTAAAAGGTGCCGGGAGTGGTTCGGCAATGAAACGGATTTATGGGGTGTTGGCCCATCGGCAATCAGCTCTCTGAATTAATCGCAAGCCCACTGCAATAACGAAAACTTTCTGAACGGACGAAAAATTTCAGATTTGGTGGAAAAATGCTCCCGAATGAACGAGAAACTTCCGATTTGCTTCCGTTTTTCGAAAGTGCATATACGCATCTTCCCGAACGTTCGTACGAATGAAAAATGTACGAAAAAAAGCAAAAAAATGACAAACACCCACCAAAACTTTCACAGACAGCTACGGAAGTCCGGACGAATGTGTCTCTGAATCAAGCCTAATGTCATTTCATGTGTTTTCACTCCGCAGCTTAACACACAACTCACAGTTCCTGCGCCATTATAAGGTTTGTGTGCCGTTTAAACATACAAACATAAGGGTTGATTCAGAGACACATCCGCATGCACTTGTATGCACTCCGCATGCTCTTGCATGCACATCGCATGTGTCTGTGTATTTTTTTTGAATGCTTGCCTTGTTTTTTGGTTTTTACGTTACTTTTTCCATGTGTATGTTCGTTCACGTTAACGCGTATATGCGCTTTCGATAGACGGATCGTAATTGGATAATTTGCGTTAGTTCAGATAAGTTACGGATTGAAATCGGATAATTTTCGTTAGTTCTGATAAGTTACGTTATTTGGATGGGCTTGCGTCTGATTCTGAGACCTGATTGCCGATTGACCTCCACCCTATAAAACGGTTTCATTTCCGCTCCACTTACGGGACCGTTTTGGACTCGGAATTAGTGTTGATCATGTTTTGCGGCTATGTGGAGGAGTATGAGCGCCTTCAGCTCAATGGCATAACCTGCATCAGCATGGCCGAGGCCAGATTGCACCGGAGACGCATGAATATCGATCGCATGCATGACGTTGAGTTGTTCGAGCTGACCCGACTCAATCGCGTTTCCCTCCATAAATTGTATAGCGAGCTGCGGTCATGGTTAGCCCGCACCACGAGGAAGAGGCAAGCAATTTCAGGTATGACCAAGATGCTTGGCTGCCTGCAATTTTTGGCGAAAGGCTCGTTCCAGAGGCTGGGTGCCCTCTCCGTGGGGATGTCCCAGCCTACGCTGAGCCGCACACTATCCAAGTTTCTGAATGGCATGGCTACCCTTTTTCCCAAATATATTTCCTTTTCGGACGACATGGTAGCCTGGAACGCGATTAAGTTGGGATTTTATAATATCGCCGACATGCCCAATGTCATGGGTGCAATCGATTGCACACACATTGCATTGGTCCCTCCCACAGCCGATGAGTACATCTACAGGTAAGTTAAGGATGTCATTTTGTTATATTGTTTAGCCAAACTTAATTTTATCTATCTATTAATCCCACCTTCTCAAGTGTCCCTTTGAAGCAGTTTAGAATGCATACCTTAATCCCTCCTTCTCAAGTGTCCCTTTGAAGCAGTTTAGAATGCATTCCTTAATCCCTCCTTCTCAAGTGTCCCTTTGAAGCAGTTTAGAATGCATACCTTAATCCCTCCTTCTCAAGTGTCCCTTTGAAGCAGTTTAGAATGCATACCTTAATCCCTCCTTCTCAAATGTCCCTTTGAAGCAGTTTAGAATGCATACCTTAACCCTTTAAGTGCCAGCCTACCTGGAGTTTTTGTCACCCTTTGATGCCAGACCATTTTGCACTATTTTGCGCTCCCCATGTTCAAATGTGATTTTTGAAGGGATTTCCAGGGATTTCCCAGGAAAATTATATATTGTTTTTTTAGCATAGTCTGGGCTTTAACATGAAATGTCTTGTTTGTCATTTTCTAGGTGTATTCTCAATATTTTTGGGTGAAATATGTGAAAAAAAATAAAAAAAAAACAATTTTTTACAATTTGTAGTGTTTTTTTGTAATAGAAAATGTAAGTTTGTCAAAAAAAATCTCATTGCGTGTAAAATCCCAATTTCTCCCGGTTACAGCAGTACCACATATGTATAGGTAGACACCCTTTCCTGCCCAGGAGACTCCCCCAAACTGAAACAGAGCTTTAGGGGATTTTCAGATAAAATACAACTGCGATATGAGCTATGAGCACCTTGCAGTTTTTCTCTGGAAAAACCTCAAGCTTTCTAGGTGTACCAGGCTTGTTGATGTGGCCACAGTTTTCTGGAAGTAATCCCTCAATGTAATCTTTGGTTGCAAAGAGTTTCCCTAAAAAAAGGATAAAAATGTAGAATCAAAGCCAAATTTTCCTAGAAAAACTATATACAAACAAGAAAAAACAAGTTTAATCTGAAAGAGCAAGGTCCCCCAAACAGAACGATACCCAACATGCATAGCTACTGTCAAGGGAAGAGTTGCCAAACACCCCAAAGTAAAGCATGTGCGTAACGGCAATTTTACTTGAAAATTTCAGCTCTGCAAAGTTCGCACCTTGCGAATTTTCAAGCAAAACAACCCTTTACATTTGGAATATCCCCATAAACCATATATTCCCTGAAAGTACACATGTTTAGCTTTCTAAGCATACCCAGCTTGTCGTAGTGGGCTAATCTTTCTGGAATTAATCCCTCAAAGAATTCTTTGGTTGCGCAGGGTTTCCCTAAAAAAATGTATAAAAAAGCTGAATAAAAACACCTTTTCCTAAAATATAAATATGCAAACAAGAAAAAACAAGCTAAGTCTGAAAGCGCAAGGTCCCCCGAACAGAACAATACCCAACATGCATAGCTACTTTTAACTGCCAGCCTACTTGAGATTTTGTCACCCTCTGTTGACAGGTCATTTTTCCCCATTTTGCTCCATTTTTGCGCCATTTTTGCTGGAATTTTCAGGAAAATTATATATATATATTTTTTTTTTGCAGCAGAGTTTAGGCTTTAACATGAAATGTCTTGTTTGTAAATTTAATTCTGTTTTTTACAATATTATTATTAAGTAAAAAAAATTAAATAAATAAACATTTTTTTACAAAATTGTCTCCTTTATTTTAAATAAAAAATGTATTTTATTAAAGAAAACCATATTGCATGAGAAAGCCCCATTTCTACCGATTAGAACAGTACCACATATTTATCAGTAGCCCCCCGTTCCTGCCCAGGAGACCCCCAATAATGAAACAAGTACTTTAAAACATTTCCAAATAAAATACAACTACCATCCACACTACAAAGGGTTAAATTGAGAAATAAAATTGCATAGAGTCCGCCCTCCCGGGGGGGGGGGGGGGGGGGGATTGGGGGTTTGGGGGGATTTTTAAAAATAAAAAAAAATGACATGGGGTCCCCCTTACCCGAAGTAACCAGCCCGGGACAAGCTATGCAGGGCTTGTAGGAACAGGGAGCAGGGGCCAGCTTTTGTGGCCCCTGGCCCTGCAGGCTACAAGCCCGCATAGCCCATGGCCACGGGCTCTTCTGCCCCCCCCCAGGGCTTTGGGGAGGCAGGTAGTGGGGGTGCCTGGGGTTAATGGCAAGTCACCCGCTAGCCACAGGTGACTTGCCAGCCCCCATCTTTGTGAACTGGTATAGGGATCTCTTGGACCCCTTACAAGTTAACAAGGGGTTAAGTGTAAAAAAAACACACCACATGCACAAAGAAAAAAATATTTTATTATTATTATTATTTTTTTTAATACTTACCTCCCATCCATCTTGCACTGTGTCCCTTCCCAATCCCTGGCTTCTGCTCACCTGCTGAAAGCCTTTTACAGCTGCTGGGCGACAGAGCATAAGGGGTTAATTAAAAAAAAATGACATAGGGTCCCCCCTCCCAGGAAGGGGGGGGGGGCATTTTGTTGTTTTTTTCTTAAGGGTTATAAACCCTTAAAAATTAAAAAAAAATGACATGGGGACCCCCTTACCCGAAGTAACCAGCCCGGGACCAGCTATGCAGGGCTTGTAGAAACAGGGTGCAGGGGCCAGCTTTTGTGGCCCCTGGCCCTGCAGGCTACAAGCCCGCATAGCTCGTGGTCACGGGCTCTTCTGCCCCCCCCCGGGCTTTGGGGAGGCAGGTAATGGGGTGCTGGGGGGTTAATGGCCAGTCACCCGCTAGCCGCAGGTGACTTGCCATCCCACAGCCTTGTGAACTGGTATAAGGGGTGCGCATTCTTGCAATGTTGACCTTTCCCTGACCCCAGCTCAAGTTTGTCTGACCAAAGCACAGCTAGAACCCCAGTAGTAGAAAGACAAAGAAGTAAGTGTTGTCAATTTTTTACTATAATCACATCACATGCAGTGCTTTGGTAAGAAAAATTGTTGTAGATTTTCAAGAAATAATGTTAAAGGTCACGTATCGAATGAAAACCTTTCTAAGGACCATTAACTACTGCACCCTGGGAGAGTGTCCATCATTGAGCCCATTCCTCCATTAAACACCCGCCTACAACAGCAACCTCCCCTCAAAGCCACTCCCTAGGGTCCTGTGTTCATATCTGCCTGTGAGCCCCATTTACAAAGTTTACAATATCTTACATTAAACAATCATTACTAACCTGCAGAAATGTCCTGGCTGTCCGTGTCGTGTCAGAGAGGCCCTGTAATGCTACGGGGTGTATCAAAGCCAGGACCATTTCTTCAGCTCTGGTGTATTGTAATTTTGTGGGTAAAGCCTCCGCCTGTTTGCAAGCTGAAAATAAGAGTATAAACATTATTTGGCATTGTGGTCACTACAACAAGCTGCAAAATGTAAACATCAAATATGCACCTGTGATTGCGCCGTTTATTCTGCTTCTTCCTTACTGCATATTTGAGGTCAGATATTTTTCTCTGGATCTGCTCCACATCTTTCCTCTCGTCCCCTGGTGCATTCACCTGTCTGGTGAGCTCTTTCCAGATTTGTTTTTTTTCGCACTTTGCTGGTTGCTTTGGAATTGCGCCCATATAGCTCATCAAAATACAGTGTAAGGCCACTTGCCAAGGCTAGGGTTTGTGCCTCACCAAACCGGCCGCTCAAGTGGCCTCGGCGCAAGGTTCGGCCTTATGGTTGTTCTTCTGGCTCTTGTCTTGTTGGTGGCAATTCAGGGGACATTCTTGGCTCGCTGGAAAAAGCGACTGGAAAAAGATTGGACTGGGCATTAGGACTGGGGGTCATTGGCTGGGTAGCCACAGAACTTGCAGCCGTGGATGTTGCATGGGTCTCGCTTGTTTCCACGTGTGCCGGTGGCAAATGTGGCCGAGCAGGGGAGGGTGGTGGACTCGGGCTTCTCGCCCTCTGCTTACTTTTCCCCTTGGACGTTGTGCTCCCTTTCTCTTTGGATGTGGTAGGCCGGGGAGCAGGAGAGGGTGTGCTTGGGGGGCTCGGGCTTCTCGCCCTCTCCTCTTTTGCCCCTTGGATGTTGTGCTCCCTTTCTCTTTGGATGTGGTTGCGCGGGGAGCAGGAGAGGGTGTTCTTGGGGGGCTCGGGCTTCTCGCCCTCTGTTTACTTTTCCCCTTGGACGCTGTGCTCCCTTGCCGTTTGGATGTGGTTGCGTGGGGAGCCTTCTTCTTGGAGAAAGGTTCTAAACTTTTGCGGGTGCTTGAAGTTTCTGATGGTCCTTGAGTTGTGGCCAATGTAGCCTTGTGGTAGCCACTTTTGCTCCGCGTTTTAGGCACCTTTGTAGTAGATTTGTGCGACCGAGTGCTCGATCTGGAGGATGAAGTGTCCTCATGCTGCCCTGGCCTTTTGTCTTGGCCTCCTTTGCTGCTGGTTGCTTTGTGCTAGTTTTTTTGGGTGCCATGATGACAATCACAAAGAGAATGAGCTGTGTGTCCATAACCCTTTAAATAGAAATGACTGGGTATGACGCTTACGTGTTCGCGTACGTCCGGCCGTGCGTCCGGCTGTGAGGAACCCAGAAAACGCTGGGGCATTACCTATCTGCTGCGGACAAGAAGAAAGATGGCACCCACGATTTTCACCCGCCAACAACAAGATCTCATTATGCTCGTAAGTGTATTGTAAGGACGTTTATTTGCCATCTAAATGCATGCCTAGGCCTTAAGGAAGCGCAGGAAGAAACTGTTGTTTTTAAAAGTGATTTAAACTCTGTGCCAAACAGAAGTTAGTGCGCACATGTGCGAACCAACTCACTTGCATCTAGAAGGATAGGTTAAGGCTAGAAATATGTTGGGGAATGTCACTTAGTCAACTGATCTAATTGTGAATGATATTTGTATGCTGTTTGATCTAACAACTATTTAGATTTTTGTGTTTTTTAGACTATGCTGGAGCGCAGGTACGACTACCTGCCCAACGCCTTTGAGAAGAGGAATCTGGCCCTGGAGATCGTGGCCCGGATCTACCAGGAAACGGACACCACCTTCACTTATACGCAGATCATGCAGCACTGGTCGGAACTGAAGCGACTGCACATGCCCCGGGTGCAGCGTTTTTTTGCGACCCATTTCCCAAGTAATTATATACCGATTGCATGCTAGATGTAACAAACACAGAAGGTAGGCCTTTATTTATAAATGCTTTTCTTTTCTAGAGTCTGAAATGGAGTACCGCATATGACCCACGCGGAGGCGCGCAGTGCGGCATGAATCTGCATCACCAAGTGAAGGTGGTGGATCTCCAGGGCCAAGTTCCTACCCCGCCTCTGTAGGTGCGTCAGACCAGTCCCTGGACCTATCCACAGAGGAGGGGCCTCACGGCGTGGGCAGGCAGTCGTACGAAACGACTCAGGCATTAGCCTCCGGTATGTGACTCTGAATGTAACCCCACACACATACATGCTATTTAAACAAAAGCTGATTCCCTTTTTATAGATGAATATGTAGCGGGTGAAAGATCTGGAGCTGAGACTGCAGCAGATCGTGCCCAGGAGGAACATGGAGAAGTTGGGTGATGTCACACACACATTCTAAGTGTCATTTGGTTACTGTTGAATCAGACATTAGAAGTGAGCCTATTTTAAATGTCTCTACAGCCTCACATTCCCAGCAGTGGCAGGCCTCAGACCGTAGGGTGGTCCCCGAAGCAGAGGTCGCCCACCACCGAAGTAAGTTGTAATGTCAATATTTTGAGTATGTGGAAAATGACATCATCACCAATCAACCTAAATCCATTGGAAATGTCATTAGCATAATGACATATGGCCCCTTCCTTTAATAAATTCCTTAGCATAATGACAGATGGCCTCTTCATTTAAGAAATTCCTTAGCATAATGACATATGGCCTCTTCCTTTAAGAAATCCCTTAGCATCATGACATATGGCCTCATGAGTTAGATTAATACCTAATAATCATTCCATCCACAGCTGTGAAACATGTATTTGCAGAACAATAATTTTCTTCTCTTTTTTTTATAGACACTGCACAGGCGAGATTAGCCCAACTGACTGCGACGGTGTTTCGGCTGGTGGGCGATATACAGGAGCTCAGAGCTTCGATGGGGACCACAGATGAAGATTAATTATCTGTGGGCTGCCGTGGCTTTGTATATAGTTTTTAAAATTTTACATTTTGAACTATTTTAAAAATTTTTTTTACATTTTTAATAAAAAAACAAAAAATTTTGCAAACCATATAAATAATTCCACAACCAACAAAAAAAAGGCCAAACAATTTGGCAGTTAATAATAAAAAAAAAACCTAAAACTTGTTTCTGTGTCATTTTATGTAAAATAAAAATTCATTGAGGGTTGGTTACAGGAAAACGTAGGAAGAACTAAAAATAAAAGATCGCAAAGGGAAAAAGAATGAAACCGCTATGGAATTGAGGTAAGCATTAAGATCGCAAAGGGAAGAAAAATGAGACCGCGATGGAATTGAGGTAAGCATTAAGGGCGCAAAGGGAAGAATAGAGAAACTGCGATGGAATTGAGGTAAGCATTAGGTGCGCAAAGGGAAGAATATAGAAACCACAATCAAATTGAGGTAAGCATTAAGGGCGCAAAGGGAAGAATAGAGAAACCGCAATGGAATTGAGGTAAACATTAGGTGCACAAAGGGAAGAAGAATGAAACCGCGATGGAATTGAGGTAAGCATTAAGGGCGCAAAGGAAAGAATAGAGAAACCGCAATGGAATTGAGGTAAGCAAAACGGAAAAAAAAACAGATCGACACAAAAACGAAATTCATTTTATATTTCTCTGAATTAACCCTATAGGGTCAGAACAACACTTTGCTTGAATGCTTTGTGAGCAGGCATGTGCTGCTTTGCTATGTCAGGCTGCTCAGTCCTGTCACTTCCCATCACTAAATAAGTTTCATGTATTTTAACGGATTAGAAGTCCACTTTAAAAACTAAAAGTTTATATTTCAGCCCATACAACACATTTGTTGTCCAGCTAGGCAAGCATTTTTTGTTTTCATACCCATTGTACTGTTTAAGTCTCATTAAGCAATACAATTAATTGAGCATTAAATGCAAATTATTCTTGTTTGCTCGAAAAGTGTGTCAACCAATTATTAATTTAATTAGATGTCTGTTTACTCCGACAGTTTAGATCAATAATGTATTTCCTTCCTGGAACATTTCCTATAACAATGTGTTCTTATTGTTTTGGCTAAGCAGTTTGCATTTGAGAACAATACTGTATATTGAAAAATTAGGTGAGCCTGAAACTCTGTTAATGTAAAACTGTAATAACTGCATTAAACTAGGGCAGGCTGCTTCATCATTGCAGAAAGTAATGGTTGGGTGATGGCAAGATCCAAAATAGAAAATATGAACCTGGTTTAAGTAAAAGCTTTATTTTGTCATGGAAATGGGGCATGGCTACAGATTACAGGACCCCATAGAACCATGCTGGGACCAGGGGCATATATATGGGCTTCACAGGGCCCCATAGCAAAAGGCATAGTGGATTCCCCTGCCCCCTCCCCCCCAAAAAAGGACTTAATCCAGCAATACCCATGACACCCAGCCCTAGAACCAAAGACTCCCAGGCTAGGTAAAAGCTAGGGCTAGGGCAACCTGATTTGGAAGCCCCACTGTGTGGGCTTTTGCCACAGGTGTGGGGGAAACTGTTTGCATGGGACCCCCTTCTCCCATGGGCCCGATAGCAGCTGTGTTCCCTGCCTCTATGGTATTCTAGGCTACGCTAGGACAGTGCACCTAAAGATTGCAAAACATCAATACTATTATCAGTGTTGCAAACAAGACCTTATAAAAGCGAGGGCCTGGAGCTCACTGGTAAAAAGATGTGTCGCAGTCAAGCACAACTATAAGTATAGAGTAAATTCGTTATATTTTAGATATCATACATGATATATACAAGTCACATATTCATTTACAAATTAATTCATAAGTAGGGATGGACCTCAGAGTTTGGGTTCGGCTGAACTTTGAATAAATGTTCGGGTTCAATGGGAGGTGGCTGTAATGGGGGGGTGCAGAGTGTGCAGTAGAAGTGCGCTGTTTAAACTCACCCCTGCCTGATCATTTTCTGTCAGAGCGCGGCAGAGCGGCACCGGCAACATGGTTTGAGACTGGCCCCAGCTGGGGCTACGGAAAGATGGCCGCAGGCTGCCACGAGTGAAAACACTTCTAGTGCCAGCACTAGGAGTGTCCTTACTTATCGGAGCCGGTGGCCATCTTTCTGTAGCCCTGGCAGGGGCCAGTTTCACGTCCTGCCATCACTCCATCCGGGTTAACAGAAAAGAATCAGGCAAAGGTAATTTACAGCTGCTGCTGCAACCTTAGGGTTAATGGGCTGCTCAGCTTTTCCGTGTTCGAGCCGGACACTGAACTTGAACAAGGACTGAAGTTCGGGTTTGGGAAACCGTACTTTGCGGTTCGGGTTTGCTCCCATCTCTATTCATATGTCATTGGTGTTATACAGTAATATGTAATCATACATGCAATATATATCTTATTGGACTCTGATACAAAAAGACAGACAAAGTAAAGGAATTGTAGTAGTGTTCCTTTATGTGTGGAAAAGCTTTATGAAATTATCCACCAATCCTAATCCAACCTCTGGGACAACAACATGAAGGTACTCTTTGCTCAGTTACCAACATTCTGTAAACACACACTCAGTGTATATTGACTGCCCCCCCCCCCCCCCCCTTTACATTTTACTTTCATCTTTTTGACTATACACAGGAATTTAGGGTACAACCTCACCAATTCCACTAGGGTCGAATCCACTACCACCACCCAAAAAATATGGCTCATCAGGTAATTCTAAGCAAAACAATAGACATGATCATTAACATTCATTATCATTAATTATTTTCCCATCATTGTAAATAGCATTATACTCATGTCTTTATTATATATACTGTTGCCTTTTTCACAGATATATAGACTGAACTTGCTCCTCTGATGAAGCCATACTGGTGAAAAGTGTAAGGGAAAACCAATGTTCCAAGGTTAAAGGAACAACACTAACATTCCCTTTACTTTATGTCTGTCATTTCTTGTAGCCAGTAAGTCCAGTAAGATATATATTTCATGTTATACTGTATAACACCATTGACATATGGATTAATTAGGGAATTAATATGTGACTTGTATGTATCATGTCACATATTAATTCACTAATTCATTCATATCTCAATGGTGTTATACAGTATAGCATGAAATATATATCTTACTGGACAGACAAAAAGTAAAGGAAATGTTAGTGTTTCTTTAACCTTGGAACATTGGTTAGACTTTTTGTTTTTACGAGTTTCAACAGTGTGGTTTCATCAGAGGAGCAAGTTCAGTCTATATATATGTGAAAAAGGCAACAGTATATATAATAAAGACATGAGCTTCATGCTATTTACAATTATGGGAAAATAATGAATGATAATGAAAGTTAATGAACATGTCTATGGTTGTGCTTAGAGTTACCTGATTTTATTGCCTGTTTTTGCTTAACAAATTGTAATTTGGTCAACTAAAACACAACCTAAACACACCGTAAAGTTTGTCCTCTTTGTCCCCAGCAGTGATCTTTTGTAACTGTAATGATAAAACACTGATCAGCCAGGAAAATACAGCTTCAAAGATTTCATAAATATGGCAGTCCAAAGTTTGCAGGGATAATCGGCAGCCGGATCCAACAGGCGCTGACATAGGTCGGCCAATACTTAGGCCCTTATTTAACAAGGGATAGCGCCAGGTAGCGACTGGTGAGCGACTGGTAATGACGGGCACCGCCACGAGAACGCCGGCTCCCCACCACAATCACACATTTATCAAGCCGATCCTGCTTAGCGACTGAGATAGCGCCAGATAACCACTCATTCATCATTATTCCATCCTCAGCCCACAGCGCCAGCGTCCGACCTTGAATAGCGACAGGTATGACCTCTCGCTACCTGGCGCTCTCCAATGCATTTCAATGGAACAATCTTAAAATATTCATAATTAATTGTTAATTTTTTTTTTTTTTTTTAATGTGAAAGTAAAAGGTAAAAAAAAAAAAAAATTTGTGCAGAATTGATATTACAGGTCTGATATTAATGTATTCATATTACAAAATGTTTTTAGAAACTTGTTTTTTTTGGTTTACAAAAATATGGTTGTTTGGGGGTTAAAAAACTACTTTTAACCCATCGCCGCCAGCGCTCTGGGGTTTAAACATGCATTTCACAGCGCGATAATTTTTGGAGCGTGATTTGTTAATGAATATGGTGGGAGCCGGTCGCTATGGCCATTCGCTATCATGCGCTCCCATACAGCGCGGAACCTGTCAAATAGCGACTCCTCACCCAATATTCAACATTACGGCACACCGACTGAGTCGCTGTCAACAACCGAACAACGGCCAAGCACAGCGACTACTAGCGGGCGCTGTGAAAATACTGCTACAGTCGCTCATCTGTCGCTACCTGGCGCTATTACTGAATCGGCCTCCCCGTGCAACAATCAAAGCTAATTAGAAGTGTTCTGCGCAGCAACTGCGAGCACCAATGTAGTCCACAGCGCAGTGCCAGATAAGACAGAAATGTCGGTGCTCCAGAACTGGCGCTATAGCCACAAAAAAGATGCTAAATGGTGCATCATAATCATCATTAATAAGACCCTAACACTTTTTGTTTGCCTTAAACCGGACCTTCAGCGTGATTTAATGAAAAGCCCAAACTCTTAAAAAACGGTTTCCCAGCATCTAAAATTAATATATTTTACGTTTTTAGTCACTAATTTATTATTCTTTCCCCCACTGGGCTGCAACTCTGTTCAGGAATTTAGGATACGGGCGCCGCCATCTTGACTCAGAAGCATCACACTTACTGAGGAGAGGAGAGTGAGAGTGGGATAAAGTACAGGGGGGTCGGTTATAGCTGTGCTTTGCTCAGACAGGGCAGAGCTGGGGTCAGGAAAAGGACAGCAATCCCAGAATGCAGAGCAGCACAGTCAGAAGGCACTTCCTGTTTGCAGGTTGCCTGATGTTCCATGAGCTGCCATCTTGGATGTTTAAAGGCTCATAACATGCAGTAGATGCAGGTAGGATGATATTTAATGTGGACAATCTGTATGTACAGGGTGTGGGAAACATATAAGATCTTATTCAGAGTGAAGGTCCGCTTTAAGTATTCTGTGAGTTTGTTACCCTTTCAGTTACTTTTGCTATTAAATTAATAAAAATTACATCTTATATTGTGCAACAATGGGGGTCCTGCTAAAGATTTGGTGGATCAAGTTCTAATTTTTTCTAAAATAAAAACCTACACATATTTACGGGTGAGGTGCATAATTTTTCCAAGGAGATAATAATTGTTTAAAGTAGCTCGAAACCCACTCCCCAACGGCCCTGAAATCTATAAGATTCCAGGGCAGGCATACTCGCTCCCCCTGGGGAATCCAGATTTGGGATGCCCCGTTGTGTGAAACCCCCCAGGTCGCCCAGAAACTCACCTTCTTTCCCGGTCTAACGGCGCATGCTTGAGCTGTGTCTGCATCCGCTATCCCTGGCATGCCTGCGCCAGGCGTTTGTGAATGGCCGGCACGGGCACGCTCTCTGTTAGAGGGTAGCGAGGGATGTGGCCACCAGCGTGCTCAGAACTGCTCGCCTTAGATGAGCTATTAGATGAAGGGGTGGGAGCAGATCCAAGCGTGCTGATTGGACAAGAGGGCTGCGCATGCACTGTAGGACCAGCAAAGGGTGAGTGAGATTGGGCGATCTGGGGGTTTCACACAGTGGGGCATCCCAATTCAGAATGCCCCCGTGGCAGGGAGTAGGCCTGCCCTGGAGTCTCAGGGTGGGTTTTGGGTTTTTAAGCTCCCCAAAGCTTTGGATATGTAACAATAGTGGGATCTGTTTTTGTTGCAGGTACAGGTTTAATAGGGTTGATTCAGCACAGTGAGATTTTTTTTCTCAACTTTTTCTCATCATATTAAGCTGTGTAAATGTAAAAAAGCAGCTAAATATGGTGCTGAAATGCACGCAGGAAGAAAATCATGATTTTTTTTTAAAGTGAAATAAAAACCACGGCGCTGAGTGGTGTAATAGTGTTTAGGGGGGTCTACTGGGTATTTGGCTCAGAAAGGTAATTTTAGTGAGGTTATATGAGTAGCTTTCTATGACCCAGAAGCATCCAATTTAATTGTGGTCAATTAATTACATTGGCCGACCAGGGATTTCACATAGAGGGGAATCCCAAATTGGGATTGTCAGTAGAGGATGGAGCAGCGTTTTGTCCTTTTTTAAATATAACATTTTTTTTCCTTCAAAGGAGGTGTAAGCCCCCACCTGTCAAAATGTGAGAAAAAAAGATCTCACAGTGCTGAATCACCCTATTAATACTGTACCTGCAACAAGCACTGATCCCACTATTGTTACACATCCAAAGCTTTGGGAAGCCTTAAAGTGGACCAACACCCACCCTGAGACTCCAGGGCAGGCCTCCTCCCTCCCACGGGGCATCCCGAATTGTGATGCCCCTCTCTGTGACACCCCCGAGTTACATTATATTCTTACCTTTTTCTCAAGCGCACATGTGCGTCCAGCAGCGGCTTTTTTTTGTTTTTGCAAACCTACAGCCAAAGCCACCACAGGGCAGGACGGAGAGTCTAGAGCAGCAAAGCCGCCATCAGCAATGCTACAGTGATCGGTGCAGAGCTGTCACTGCACCAAGCAAAGCCGCTGGTTTTCTACTGGAACAGCTGAGCGACTATACTAACCCCCGCCCAGAATGGCAAAGCAGGAGTTCCCGAGCAGCCCACACCCACACAAGGGGGGCACAAGGGACTCGATCTGATGTTCCAGTAAGCAGGCGGGTGCCAGACAACCCGCAATCAGTTACTTGGCTGGACTATTATTTTAAAGGAGAAAAAAATACTGTATCTGGGGCCTCCACCACATTTTGTGCCCAGGGGCCTCCACCACACTTAATCCGGCCCTGGCCGGGATGCGCACAGCCAAAGAGAGCTAAGTGATGAGGTGCAGTAATTGCAAGTGTGGCTAGGATTCCAGCAGGCTGCTCTAGCCACAGCGTGGGATCGTAAGGAGAGGTGAGCTCGGCAACCTGGTGGGTTACACACAACGGGCCACCCCAAACCAGGGTGTCTCAGGAGGACAGACCAAAGCCCGGGATAGTGAAAAGCCCAGGTTTTGGTCCACTTTAATGTAGAATGAAGCAACTATAATCAGTGCTGGACTGGCCCACCAGAGCACCAGAGGACCCTTCAGTGGGCTCCTGACTCTGCTTCGGGCTCATCATCTGGACAGTGAGGGAGATCCAATACTAACACAGTGCTTTTCATTTGCCTGAAGGCACCTGAATGACATTCATCACCATCATCCTCTAGAGAAAGGTCTTTTACAGACCGAAACGTTGAGGTGTTCTTGGGTCTTGCGATCAGCCTGTAAGCTTTATAACTTGCTTGTCTTGTTTACTGGGTTATGCTTCTGAACTATCATGCTTAACCCTTTAAGTGCCAGCCTACCTGGAGCATTCTTCATTCTCTGTTGCCCGACCCTTTTGCACTATTTTGTGCTCCACATGTTCAACTGTGATTTTTGAAGGGATTTCCATAGATTTCCCAAGGAAGTTATATATTATTTTTTTTCAGCAGAATCTGGGCTTTAACATGAAATGTCTTTTTTGTCATTTTTTAGGTGTATTCTCAATATTTCGGGGTGAAATATGTGCAAAAAAAAAATCTATTTTTTTACAATTTGTAGTGTTTTTTTTAAATGAAAAAAGTAATTTTGTCAATAAAATCTTATTGCGTTTGAAATCGTAATTTCTCCCGGTTACAGCGGTACCACATATGTATAGGTAGACACCCTTTCCTGCCCAGGAGACTCCCCCAAACTGAAACAGTGCTTTAGGAGATTTTCAGATAAAATACAAATATGCTAAGCGCTAGGCGCACCTTGCAGTTTTTCAAGAAAAAAAACCCTTTACATTTGAAATACCCCCCACAAACTAGATATTCTCTGGAAGTACAAGCCTCAAGTTTTCTAGGTGTACCAGGCTTGTTAACATGGGTGCAATTTTCTGGAAGTAATTCCTCAATGAATTCTTTGGTAGCACAGAGTTTCACTAAAATATGCTAAGCGCTAGGCGCACCTTGCAGTTTTTCAAGAAAAAAAACCCTTTACATTTGAAATACCCCCCACAAACTATACATTCTCTGGAAGTACACACCTCAAGTTTTCTAGGTGTATCAGGCTTGTTAACATGGGTGCAATTTTCTGGAAGTAATTCCTCAATGAATTCTTTGGTAGCACAGAGTTTCACTAAAATATGCTAAGCGCTAGGCGCACCTTGCAGTTTTTCAAGAAAAAAAACCCTTTACATTTGAAATACCCCCCACAAACTATACATTCTCTGGAAGTACACGCCTCAAGTTTTCTAGGTGTATCAGGCTTGTTAACATGGGTGCAATTTTCTGGAAGTAATTCCTCAATGAATTCTTTGGTAGCACAGCGTTTCACTAAAAAAGAATAAAAAAGCAGAATCAAACTCATATTTTCCTAAAAAAAAAAATATGCAAGCAAGAAAAAACAAGCCCAATCTGAAAGCGCAAGATCACCCGAGTAGAACAATACCCCAGATGCATAGGTACTATTAACCCTTTTAATTTCTACTTGAAATTTTTTCACCCTCTGTTGATAGGCAATTTTTCACCATTTTGCACCATGTTTAACCGTGATTTTTGGAGGAATTTCCAGGAAAATTATAGATATATTTTTTTGCAGCAGAGTTTAGGCTTTAACATGAAATGTCTTGTTTGTATTTTTTCTACTGTTTTTTTAAATATTTTTGCGTAAAACAAAAACAAAAAATTAAAAATGATTTTTTAGAAATTTGTCTCCTTTATCTTAAATAAAACATTTACTTTATTAGAGAAAACCAAATTGCACGTGATAGCCCCATTTCTCCCGATGAATGGTACCACATATGTATTGGTAGCCCCCCCATTTTTGCCCAGGAGACCCCCCCAAACTGAAAAGAGCACTTTATAACATTTATAAATAAAATACAACTACTATCCACACTATAAACATAAGGGGTTAATTTAAAAAAATGACATAGGGTCCCATTTTTTTTGGAAAAAAACAACAAAAAATTTACAATTTGCCAAGGGGCGGGGCTAGCAGACACGATCGAGGAAGTGAAGGGGAGGGCGATTTCTCGCTCTCTCCTCACCTCGGAAGAGCCGGGGGGGGGGTGATCGGAGGCCCCCCCAATGAAGAGGAGACCCAGCTATTCCGGTGGCTCTCCTGGAGCCATCCGAGCCCCCACGGGGGAGTGGATGGCACCAAATTAAAGAGGAGACCCGGCCGGATCCATAGAGGGGTTGGGTGAGTATTTTTTTGATTAATTTTTTTTACTAGCAGCGGGGAAAGTCAAGCACTTAACACCTACGGGCTTGGCACTTAAGGCCCGGACAAGCCAGCCCGTAGGTGTTACGTGCTTGCCACTTAAAGTGTTAAAGGGGAATACAACTTGTAACATGATTTACTTTTGTAGCATACGGGTCCCTGAGGGGTTTAGCTCCTCAGGCGTATGGGGAGTGGGTTCTTTGTTAACAGGCTTGGGGGACCTCCTGATGTGAGCTTACTTTCAAAAACTCCAAATGAGACCGACTTTATGAAAAGGGCACTTACATTACTAGCAGGACTTCAGGTACACTTTAGGCTTCACAGCAGGTCATAGAGTCTTTCCACAACAGTTCCATTTGCAGTTTCCATAGCACAGCATTACATCCAGATGGAGACTTCAACACGTGGTGGTCACTCATCCTGATCCCATAGCAGAATACTGCGGCCCTAAGCTTCCTCCATCAGCATCTTGGGTGGAATGGCTCACCTTCTCCTGTGGTCACTTGTTAGGTATGAATGTGGCTCCTCTGCTCTCTCTCTTACGCTCCTGAGACTGCTACCAGTTGACCCTGCTGGTACCTTCCTCACGCCCGGTTACTACAATAGAGAACTACATCTTGTAGAACCCCTCCGTTCTGAGGTAACTCTCCTTATATAGATTCCCTTAACTGGCTTCTAGAACCTTCTCTAGTTTCTACGCACCTTAGCCAATGGCAGCTCAGCTGTACTGCTATGTGGTTAGGTTTTAGGTTAAACGTTTGGTAGACCTGCAGTGTCACAATCCATTAGCTATCCAACAGTGCCATCTTGTGGTGATGTAGCACAACTGCAGAACAGATATGAACTATCACATTGAAGAACCACAAAGATAATGGCTGAATACTTTCCGCCGGCTACACTTTGACTTATTTTGATCTACCTGTTAATTACCCTGTTCTCTTTATGACCCTTTGTAAGTGCCACATATGTATACTCTCTGTTTTGGGCTTACAATGTTTTTCCACATAACCTATTGACTGCACTGTAAATAGCCTGCACCTTTGTACACCTTTATATTTATGGGCATTACAAAACATGAATTTCGGGGAAAGTCACTCCCCTCGCCCCAGAGGTTCTACTCCTGCACTGCACAACCCTATCAGTAGGGAAATATAGAAAGTCCCTAACCATCCATTTAATAAATGCTGCCCGCCCGCCTGTATCCCGGCGCGCTGGAGAGATCCAATGCCTCCCTCCATAGGTTCATGGGTGAGGAGAGTAGAGGATATAAGGCGCATGGAGGATCTCACGGCCTCCCTCAGACAGACTGAAGAGAAACACAGGCTCCTCTGGACTCCATGGAATATGTTCATCGAATCAGATGAAGGTAAAAAGGCACTTGGGATGCCCTGAGGCGGCGGGGGGGGGGGGGGACATGGGGGGTTGGGAAGCATGGCTCCGAAATCCCTCCTCCCTTATGTCCTTCCCTTCCCCCCTCTCTTCTCTTCTCCCATCTCCTCTTACATACCCTGGGGGCAAAAGTTCCCTGGGCTCCCAATTTTCCTTGTTGCTATTATATTAAAGCGTTAGCTGCCAAAGCGGGTGTAAGGGTAGAGCAGTTCAGGAATTGATATGCAAACATTTAACCAGTGTGGATCTGGTGAAAGATATCTGCACTGTAATGAAAGGCGCCAGCCCTTTAAGGCCGGCAGCCCCATGACTGGCCTGCACTCCCTCCGGAATCTGACCAGCCATGGGATTGGGGGGGAGCTCGGGGGAAGTGACCTCAAGTGGGAAGGGGAGTATAAAAGGGCTGGTTGCCCCCTCCCCTTCCTCTTTGATCCCCAATCTCCTACCTAGAACGAGCTTTCCCACCCTCCCGCCCTCTGAGTGATGCAATGGTTCAATTGGTCACAGTGGAAAGTCGGGTAGGTTTTGCGTTGTATATCTGTTACCCTTTATAGTTAGATATTTATGTATAAGAGGATGTTTCTGGTTCGGACTTTGTCAATGCATATGTATCGCAGAAGTTATTACGTGTGTTTAGTCATAGTATTTTTTAGGGTTGCGTGTTTTTATTGTCACAGCCGTTGGGCGTCTCCGTTTCAAGTTCGGGTCTGAGATAGCGCGAAAAAGGGGTAAAAGGAGGAGTCAAGTAAGAGGCTGTTTCTGCTGGAACCGGCCAGGAGGGTAGGTGTATGAGCTGTGGGGGGGGGGGGGAGGGGCAGAAGAGGGTAACTGGATCCTTACGGTTGGCCCAGTTAAGCTCCCAGGCCTAGGAGGGATGCGGCCCAGCTCATAATTGGCTTCTGCTTTCCGGATCAGGAGGTATCGGAGCCTTCGGGCCTTCCTCTCTTTTTGGCTAGCTCCATGGTGGTGGAAATCTCAGACCCAGATTAAGAACGGGGGACTTAGTTTACATTTGTTATTTATCATTATGTTGTTGAGGCTGTGGCCAATAAAAATTCCATCATTCCAAAGAAATGGTTGTGCGGATGGTTATTTGAGGAGGGGTGCATTTGGTTGGCAGCTGGAGGTTTATGGAGCGCTAGCCCAGTCATGTATCTCAAGATGATATAATTGTATTTGCTTGAACCTGAAGGAAAATGTGTGTGTGACAAAGTCTGTGGGCCCTCCCGACCCGGTCGGCTTCAATAAAGATTTATTGTTTACAAAAAAAACAAAAAAAAAACATGAATTTCTTTGCATAATCTTTTTTTCTGGTGTTCATTGCCTCCCCCATTTTGTATATACTATTCATCACCACTTTACAAGGTACTCACCACACAAAGACCACCATTGAGTCTTGGTTGCGCCTCTTTAAAGGGAAAGTCTACTTTTGATGGCATTTCGAAAGGCAGTCAGTCTGTCCTCCAGGATCTAAAAGAAGTGAGGAATTCTATGATATCCACAACATAGCTGAGGTGAACACATTGCTGCTATGGAAAACGGTTTTCTTTTATAACAGAGTTGCAAACAAATAGAACATTTTAAAAAATAACAGATAAGCTTAGCACATTGAAGACATAATTTTGCCACACATTAATCGAGCTTTTAAAAAAATGCCATTGAAACTTGACTTTCACTTTAAAGTATCTCAGTCACCAAATCCGACTGTCTAAAAAGCAGCATGAAAATAAACCTTCTGAGGCCTACTTAATATTCCTGCCTTTATTTTATTCAAATTAGGCTCCACTTCCCTGTAAATTTACAGAAATGTTCCAACTTTTTTCTGGAATAGGTGTATCCTATTGATTCCCAATAGACGCCTACCTGCTGAGTCATGTACTGAAGCCTCTAATTGCCACTCTGAGGTAATGCACTGGATCAGGACCTGTAGTCTGGTTGTTAGGGCGAGCGCTGCACGCCCATCTTGCAGCACTTCACTTACCTCCATGGCTGCATCCAGCCGTCATCCATCTCACAGCAATTCCCTCACCTCCATGGCTGCTCCCAGCCATCTCCCTTCCCCCCATGCTTCCTCCTCACATGGTCAGGTGCGCGCACGTCCCCGTCCAATAAAGCAAGCGCACTGGATTCCTGAGATTTAAAGGGCCTGTACACCACTGATTGGTGTCTGGTCATCCAATCCTGCATCCACTTCCCCTATTTAAAGGGGAACTTTCTTTCCATCAGTGCCGGATCTTGGTCTTTCCATGCCAGTTGTAAATCAGTTGGTTTTGGATTGCTCATCCGTGTACCGACCTCTGCCTGTCCCCGACTCTGAACCTTTGCTGCCTGCCCCGACCTTGGCTACTCACCTTTTCCACGAACCTGTGCTGCCAGCCCTGACCTCTGCTTGTACTCACTATGTCTTTTGCCTGCCGCTGTGCACCACGCTGAACCTCGGCTAACTGAGGAACTGGACCACTGTTGGGGGGTAGCGACCTGGGGGTCACTCACCGCTACAAGGACCAACCTACCTTGCGGTGGGCTCTGGTGAATACCGGTGGCCTCTTAGACTCCGCTCCCCTGACACGGCACTCGCCATCAGTTCCACAGTCAAAGCGGATCCACATCCAAGTCCGTTCCACCCGGTCCGCAACACTGGTCAGCAAGAGAAGCTGGTGGGAAATCACCACAATTCAGGACTTTAATCAAGGTGGCTGACAAGCCTCACTGACCAGATAGAGGAGGCACCAGGAGCAGGTCATGTATGCGTGTGTGCACAAGATGGACGCCAGGATAGAAGCACTCAAAGGAAGCTGTGGTGCAGCCAGGTAATAATATAATAAAAGTGTGGCTATTCCCTTTGTACCCAGGGCCAAATACTTAGGATGCCCACCTTTAACCCTTTAACTGCCAGCCTACCTGGAGATTTTGTCACCCTATTGTTGCCAGACCATTTTGCACTATTTTGACCTCCACATGTTCAACTGTGATTTTTGAAGGGATTTCCTGGAAAAATGATGTATTATTTTTTTCAGCAGAGTCTGGGCTTTAACCTGAAATGTATTGTTTGTCATTTTTTAAATGTATTCGCAATATCTCTGGGCAAAATATGTGCAAAAAAAAAAAAAACTGTTTTACAATTTGTACTGCTTTTTTGTAATAACAAATGTACGTTTTTCAATGAAATCTTATTGCATATAAAAGCCCCATTTCTCCTGGTTACAACGGTACCACATATGTATTGGTAGACACCCTTTCCTGCCCAGGAGGCTCCACCCAAACCGAAAAACAGCGCTTTAGGAGATTTTGAGATAAAATACAACTATGCTATGCAATATGCACACCTTACAGTTATTCAAGAAAAACAACCATTTACATTTGAAATACCCCCAACAAACTATATATTCTCTGTAAGTACACAACTCCAGCTTTCTAGGTGTACCAGGCTTGTTAACATGGGTGCAGTTTTCTGGAAGTAATCCCTCTATTAATTCTTTGGTTGCACAGGGTTTCCCTGCTCAAAAGCCACATTTTCCTTAAAACAATATGTAAACAAGAAAAAACAAGGTAAATCTGAAAATGCATAGGTACTGTCAAGGGAAGAGTTGCCAAACACCCCATAGTAAAGCATGTGCGTATCGGTAATTTTACATGAAAATTTCAGCTCTGCAAAGTGCGCACCTTGCGCTTTTTCAACCAGAACAACCCTTTACATTTTGAATACCCCCCACAAACCATATATTCCAAGAAAGTATACACATTAAGCTTTCTAGGCGTACCCAGATTATTGCAGTGGCTTTTTCTTTCTGGAAGTGATCCCTCAAAGAATTCTTCGGTTGCACATGGTTTACCAACAAAAAAAATGAATAAAAAAGCAGAATATGACTGATGTTTAACTGTGATTTTTGCAGGAATTTCCAAGAAAATTACATATTTTCTTTTTGCAGCAGAGTTTAGGCTTTAACATGAAATGTCTTGTTTGTATTTTTTCTACAGTTTTTAAAAAATATTTTTAAGTAAATAAAAACAGCTTTGGTGGCACCTGGCCCTGCAGGCTACAAGCCAGCATAGCCTATGGCCACGGGCTCTTCTGCCCCACCCCCGGGCTTTGGGGAGGCAGGTAATGGTCCCTCGCAGATCCGATGACAGGTGCCGGTGATCGACGGCCAGAGGAGAGGGCAAGGCAGGAGATCAAAGGATCTGCTGCCCTGTGCTCCTCTGCCCACCGATCGCCGGGCATCTGACATTTGAGTCAAGATGGCGGCGCTCGTTGGGAAAAGGAGGGGGAGAGGGCCTCTCCAGCTCTCTCCTGAAGACTGAAGAGCCACGCGGGACGATCCGAGGCCTCCCGGGTGAAGAAGAGAGCTGGCGGGAGCGATCGCAGCTGCAGGTGAGTAAATAAATTTTTTTTTTTTTTTACTTTTTCACAGGGGGACCTATCCTGGGCACTCCCTGCAGCCAGAGGAGCATGGACAGGGGGATCGGAGACCCCCCCGGGTGAAGAGGAGACCCGGCCTGATCAAACAAGGGGTCAGGTGAGTGGCTTTCTTTATTACTTTGCCCACTAGCAGGGGGAAAGTCAGGCACGTAGAGTTTACGTGGCTGGCATTTAATGGTCGGAGAGGCATCCACGTAAATTTTATGTGGCTGGCAATTAAAGGGTTAAGCAGACCAACACCCACTGTGGCAAGGGTGTTGGTAGCTGCCAGCACCGCTGCTATATGACAGTCTGGGGGGGGGGCATCCGGAATGCTGGAGCAGCATCCACCAGCTTCACCCATGGCTGCAGCAGCAGGAAACTGCTGTAACTCACCTCTGCCCGATCCTTTTCCTGTCAGCACTGCAGCGGTTTTTTAAACTGGCCCCAGTCAGGGCTACAAAAAGATGTCCGCTGGGCCCCAATAAGGGGGAAGAAAGGTGGAATAGCAAGCTTGAAAAAAGAAGTCACAGGTGCACAGCCTGCACCATAAATAAGGCAATAGGAGGAATAGCAAGCAGCAAGAAGAGGGCACCATGGTTAACTGGATATGGGTACAGTGCATAAGAAAATGTGGCAGAAAGATGGACTAATGGGCCGCAAGAAGACAGCAAAATGGGCAGCACGAAGGGGCAACAAGAATGGGGGACAGCAGGCAAAAAGAAAGGGGCAGAAAGAAGAAATAGCAAAGAGCAAGGAGAAATGGACAGCAAGAGGGGAGAACTGTGGGCAACCACTGGCAGAGTGGAGTAAAACAGGGAACCAGAAGAGGGCACCGTGGGCAGCAAGTATGGGGAAGAAAGGGGAAATAGCAGGAAAGGGACACAGTGGGCAGCAGTATGGGCCATAAAATAGAAAGGAGCAGGCAGCAGAAGGGGGGCACAGTGGGTAGCAGGAAGGGAGAGTAAATAAAAATAGCAGGCAGCAATAGTAGGGCACATTGGGCAGCAGGAAAGGGGTAGAAAGGAGGTAGAAAGGATGAGCACAGTGGCCATCAGGAACTGGCAGTTGAGTTGAAGAAAAATGGGCAGCAGGCAGGGGCAGGGAGTAAGAACTGTGGTCAACAACAAAGGGAACAGAAAACCTATGGAACAGACTCGGGTGGCCCACCCTATAGTAACATGAAAATATTATTGGTCTATTTTTAGTGCTCAAGCCCACAGATGTTATGTCAACCATGAATGTGTGCTTGCACATGGGATATCACAAATAAGCTATCGCTATTGTAACAGTGAGACATTTTACACATTTATTATTACAATAACTAAAAGTACTGCAGTTCCTGCCATGATGAGTGGATAAGCTGTGCTCTCCTGCAGTAAATCAGTGACATCCAGCATTAATCGCTGCTCCTATCATAGAAACATAGACTGTGGAATCAACACATGTGGCACTCCATCTGATCAACAATATTCATAAAATCAATTCCTAATTTTCCAGCCACTGATGTCTACATCGTGATTTATCAGCGTGTGACTGCTGGCAGGGCAGGCTCTGGGTTTGTTGGGGCCCCTGGGCAAGAGAGTCTAAGTAGGCCCCAAAGTAGTGAGTAACATGATGTCACCGTTCAGCTCCAATGCCACAAATGGGTCATGTCCTGCTGCTGATCTCCCTCCAGTCCTTGTCAGCTGTCACCTGGTTTTCACCACCTTCTGCACTTCCATCAATTGCCCTCCATTCTATGCCACCTTCTCCATTGTTGCTGATCATCCCCTGTTGCTGAGCCCAGCCATGAGCAGTTCTGCACACAACACCCAGCATTCGGTGGTTGGGTCCACTGTTAAATAATACCATGGCCAAGTGTGAGCCAAGAGTGGGCCCCTGAAGATGCCAGGGGCCCTGGCAATTGCCCAGGTATGCCCTGTGCTGGCGCTGGCCCTGACTGCTGGGCTCCAAGAAGCAGACAATTGAGCAGATCCCCCTTAAATTCTGGATGGATCTGGGGACGGAAACCTCTGCAGAGAAAGGAGCTGCCAGCAGTCCCATGCCTGCCATATATATTTGCAGGAGCAGCTTGCGTACTCACTGGAAGTGCTGACTGTGCTGAGGCCTGCATGGGATCATGTCCAGCCTCAGAAACAATGCACAGTGCTCTAGCATGGGCCTCAGTATTTAAAAAGACCTGTCCAAGTTACAAAAAAACAAATCTATATGCACTTTTTATCCCCGCAGTCCAGCACTTGACAACTCAATTGGTTACTAGAATGAGTCCATACCTCCCAAGTATCCTTGATTTGATATCCTTGATTTGGAGGGACTGTACCTCTTTTGAGTCCACCCTGTCCCTCATTGTTGTCATTTGTCCCTCTTTGAGGTATAACATGCAGATCTGCATCAATAAATGATTGATTTGCCTATTCAAAGTTTTTATATTGTTTTAACTGTTACAATCTCCTACCCATCCCTCAATGAGGGGACGTGGCCCAATTTCACGAATGTCCCACCCTGAAAAGTTGGTAGGTATGTAAGTCCCAAGTCCCAACTCCTGTCACCAGTACCTTTATGATGAATGGGCGAACTGGGGGCAGTCACACATTGGGGCTTACTGAATCGGCATGCCCCAGGGGAACCTAGTTGGCTGCCCCACATCGGTGGTAATTGGTCCACTGTAGAAGTCCAGTCAGGGGTTAACCAGCTTGGCCCTGCCACACTCCCCTGGCGTTGAAGCAGGATGGGGGGATTACAATGGAAAAAACACCTAACTCACCCACGGTCCAGGGCTGTTCTCCCAGTTGTCTGGGTCCTGAGCACATTGGGAGAAAGCAAATAGCGGCTTCCCTTCAAGTAATTGGGCAGAGCACTGAGCTGGGGGACAAGGTAAGTTTTTTTTTTTTCTTTGTAAACCCCCCCATCTTTCCTCAGCGCCGGGGGAGGGTGTCGTGGCAGTGTGGGTAAGGGGGTTAGAGGTGACTGGATTTCCGCTTTAATCTAGTGATCAGTAGCGAGTTTCTGAGCACAAAACTAGCACTGATGTTCTGTGGGAAATAAAGGGGTGTGCTTAATTTTAACAGGACAGTCCTTTTAAAAACTCTGTAGCCGGTAGCCTTCACGTTATGTGTTATGGGGATACACACAGAGGGGCATCCCAACTCAACAGCTGAGGTTTGTGCACAGGCATACGGCTATTTGTACTGAACACCAATGATTAAAAAAAAAAAAAAAAAAAGAATAACGCCACTGCAGCCATGGTAAGGCCGCCCCCCACACTCAGGTTTAACGCCCCTAGGCATGTGACTAGCATTGCCTTGAGTAAAACACTGCCCTGCATGCAGCAATGTCACTGTACTGGTCATTCACTAAAATCCAACTGTCACTCAGTTGGAGTGGCTGCGGGGTTAGTTTGGAGGTAGCTAGATTGAAGCACGTGTAAACCCAGTATTAGCCTCCTGGTCTACGGTGCTTATTTTATCAAGAGTTACGAAAAAAAAGACTTGGGGCCTTATTTAACAAGGGATAGCGCCAGGTAGCGACTGGTGAGCGAACGGTAATGACGGTCACCGCCACGAGAACGCCGGCTCCCCACCACAATCACACATTTATCAAGCCGATCCTGCTTAGCGACTGAGAGAGCGCCAGATAGCGAAGCATTCATCATTATTCCAGCCTCACCCCACAGCGCCAGCGAGCGACCTTGAACAGCGACAGGTATGACCTCTTGCTACCTGGCGCTCTCCAATGCATTTCAATGGAACAATCTTTAAATATTCATAATGAATTGTTATTAATGTTTTTTTTTTTTTTTTTTTTAAATGTCAAAAATTCTGTGACCACTTCTGCAATGTTAGTTATTTTTTTTAAGGTAAAAAAAAAAAAAAAAAATTTGTGCAGAATTGATATTACAAGTATGATATTAATGTATTCATATTACAAAATGTTTTTAAAAACTTTTTTTTTTCAAAAAATATGGTTGTTTGGGGGTTAAAAAACTACTTTTAACCCATCGCCGCCAGCGCTCTGGGATTTAAACAAGCATTTCACAGCGCGAGAATTTTTTGAGCGTGATTTGTTAATGAATATGCTGGGAGCCGTTCGCTATGGCCATTCGCTATCATGCGCTCCCATACAGCGCGGAACCTGTCAAACAGCGACTCCTCACCCAATATTCAACATTACTGCACACCGACTGAGTCGCTGTCAACAACCGAACAATGGCCAAGCACAGCGAATACTAGCGGGCGCTCTGAAAATACCGCTACAGTCGCTCATCTGTCGCTACCTGGCGCTATTAATGAATCGGCCTCTCAGTTATGCTCTGTTTGGGAATGAAACATGTGAGAGGAGGACAAAGATGACTGAATTGACTTTAGAAAACCTGTTAATGGAATAAACATATAGGCTTGGCATGTAATGTTCACTTAAGTAGTTACGTTCCAGCCCAGTGCCTGCAGCATGCGCTGTATGAAATAACCCATCTGTATAGGTAAATTTACCGGGGCAAAACTCTAAAGAACAGCTCATATCTATAACATTGCTAATCCTTATTCTGAGCTAGGATGACCATCATAAAACAATATTATTTAATGCACCGTATCATGCATCTCGGGAACATGAAATAAATTATCAACAGAGGGTGTATATCACTGTCAGAAAGAAGGTGTAGAAATATGAGGATATGATTTAGGAAGGACATGATTCCAGCACAGCTGACAGTTGCGCTTTTCCAGGCATGTCTTCTGCTCTTCCATTACTGACATCTATCTGAAATCTGCCTAGCTAATAAATGGCTGCAACAAAAGTTATGCAAATTATGTGGTCTAAATATAGCCGTGAGTCTCTCACAGATCAAGCAATCTATGGGTTAAATAATTAAAGGTTAGTAGTCTCCCAAATAGCAGTTTCTGACAAGATATCATAAAAAACCTTATTTTTGTTACATAAGATGCACCCTTTTCCCTCCAAAGTGAGGGGAAATATTAGTGCGTCTCATGGAATGAATGTTAAAAACGTACATTCCTGGTGCTCACATGCCCTTGGCTGGGGGCTCCTACAGCAGCCCGGGCTCCTGCCAACACATACACATGCATATACGCACACACCTTACTAGCAGCCGACTGCCTGCTCAACGCTGCTGACACTCACACATCTTACTGGCAACCGCTGCTGCCACACACACATGTAGCACTGGTTCCTGGCCTGTGTGGGCACAGCCTGTATAGGCCGTTGTCTGTTGAAAACAATGGACCAAGACCATGGCCACCCACAACCTGGAACCACTGATACGTTCCGGAAACGTGTGTGTATGTCAGCAGCAGCAGGGAGCCACCCACTGGAAAGGTGGGTGGGTAGCAGTGTATTTTGGGGGGTGGGAGATGTCACACTCTGCCTGCAATGGGGCATGTGGCACACTGCCTGCAATGGGGCACGCGGCACACTGCCTGCAATGGGGCATGCGGCACACTGCCTGCAATGGGGCATGCGGCACACTGCCTGCAATGGGGCATGCGGCACACTGCCTGCAATGGGGCATGCGGCACACTGCCTGCAATGGGGCATGCGGCACACTGCCTGCAATAGGGCATGCGGCACACTGCCTGCAATGAGGCATGCGGCACACTGCCTGCAATGAGGCATGCGGCACCCGGGCAGTAATGGGGGATGCTGCACCCGGGCATGCTGTTTACTGCCTGTAATGGAGGATGCTGCACACTGCCTAAACTGGGAGGATGCTGCACAATGCCTGTAAGGTGGAATGCCACTCACTGCCTGTAATAGGAGCTGCTGAACACTACTTGTAATGAGGTGCTTAAGAGCGGGGAGTTTTTGTTCACAATATTTTTTTTTCTTACTTTCCTCCTCTAAACCCTTGGGTGCAGCTTATGGCCAGGTGTTTCTTATAGAGCAAAAAATAGAGTGTTACTTTAATATTAGGGTTTGGCCAGAGATTTATCTAGTAGGGTAATCTTTTCATACTTAAAAAGTGACTTAGACCCAAAAGTGGCCAGCTGTTGTGTCCTCCATCCTCAGGCACCTTTATTTGCATCCTGTCTACGTGATACTTTTCAGAAATGCTGAAAATACTGGAAAGAAAGCCACAACACAACAGCAACAAAGAATGGCAACAGAAAGTTGAAAAGTAGGGTTATCCAAGTTTTGGTCTGCTTTAAGTTGATCAAACTCCCATATTATTATTTAAGGAAACCATTTATACTGTTACATGCCATTATCTTCTTACCAGCAAGAATTGATGAGTCATCTATGCTCCCCATTGAAGAAACGGCACTAGAGACAACGGGACAAGCACCAAAGATGCCAGGAGACAAGGAAAAGCTTACCAAAGCCCCTCGAAGGCTGCAATGATGCTGGACTTCAAGCAACATGCAGTCGGGAAGACAATGCGGTATGTAAGAAGACGTTGTATAATTAATTACCTTTGTTATGGATGTATTTTCAACAAGTGGGAGTTGTGTTTTTAACTACTTTTTACTACTTTTGAACTGGCAAGGAGCCTCTTAAGCCATTTCAAAGAGCAGGGGGTGGAATGGCACCTACCTGCCATGTGTGCAGGGGAATCTCCTTGCTCCATACAGGGATTGTTCAACCCGGGGTCCCATGTCCTTCCAGGGCTGCCTGGGATATCCATGAAATGGCACTGGACCTATGCTGAAGGGCATATGGGCTAAAGTCCCAGCCTGGCCTGGAAGGCTGCCTGTGCAGTTTTCAAGACAGGTTCCAGGACCTATTACTAGTAAACCAGTCTGGCAGCTTCATGAAAGAGAGCATGAATGAAAAAAATGATTGAATTATGCTGAAATACGAATCGAGATTGCCTGCTGTGTGAAACCCCCCAGGGCACCAGTAATTGTTTACCTTCCCCTGGTCCAACGGCGCATGTGCTGCCTCACGTACAATGAGAGCCAGCTGCCGTGACATGTCATTCGGCAAACACAGCTCTCATGTTTTCAATGGGGAGCACACTGCGACATTTCCGGCACCCCCAGTGGCATGCCCGCACTCCCACTCCAGCCATTTAGATAGGCTGGCGTGGGCGGGAGCACACACGCCGCCAGGGATGCGGCAGTGCAAGCTCTCCATTGAAGTCAAAAATAGCCATTTGCCAAAGGATGTAAACACGGTAAACGGCTCTGATTGGCTGTGCGCCCATGCATGTGCCATAGGAACGAGGAAGAGATGAGTTATACTGGGCGTTTCACCCAATTTTCCCAAATTGGGATGCCCTGGGGAATAGAACAAACCTTGGACAAGTCAAATCTCCAGGTTTTGTTTTGCTTTAAGCTATGCCAGTGTAGCAGGATGCATTCATTCAAACAGTGCTCATAGGGTAATTCAGATTACTGCACATAAAAATTCTTTAACATTTTTGCATCTCAGCGCATATGAGAGCAGCGGCTCTGGCAGCCGCCTCCCTCTATCAGGGAGTGTGCCTGCACTGGCCATTAACAAAGCTTTGGCACAAGCAAGTTTGCAGAATAACTATTTTTTATTAATTAAAGAATAGTGTCCTCAGGTATACTACAGAAGGGGTAAAAAGCAGCAGCAATTGTTGGTAGAGGCCACTGGATGGTATACCGCACCTTTTGATTTGGTGTATAAATAGTGTCAGGATCTGGGGCCAATGGCAATGGCTCTGCAGACAGTTCTTAGTCAAACAATAAGCAAGAAAGCGCCATCCCTTTAAGGAGGGCAGCCCACATGACTGGCCTGCGTTCCTGTCTGGAGGCAGACCAGCCATGGGGGGATGTGGTCACTGGGGGAAGTGACCTCAGGTGCGAGGGGGAGTATATAGGGGGACGTCCGTCCCCTTCCCCTTCCTCTTTGACCCAGCGTGGATGGACGAGAAGTCAGGACTGACGCTCGTCCATCCACTGAGAAGAAGGGACATGGAGCCCCCATTTGCAAGATGCACAGGGAAGTCCAGGACTGGGTAGGAGTTCTCCCCCCCTCTACCTAATCGCACCCTTGGGATGCAATCTCATCCCTCCCCCACCCCGCTGTCACCTCCCTCCCCCACCCCGCTCTCCCCTCCTGTTTCCGCCACTTCTCCTCGATGTCAGTGGTGGGGGAGGGTGGCAGCCCCCCCCCCCTCTCTCAGGTCTTCAGCGCGGCCCGGGCGCCTCTGCACGGTCCGCAGTATAGCCTCTCCTCCCCGCCGTTTCAGTCGGCGGGGAGATGCGATGACGTCACCCCCTGCTGGCCAGTTTCTGCAGCGCAGCCTGAGCTGCTGCATCTCCCCGCCATCTCGCCGGGCGGGGAGCTTCGGCGGCACCACACTTCTTCCCCCGCCGGCTCCCAACTCCCCCTCCCTGCGTACAAGCATCGCCCCCCCCCCATTCACACACATTGCTCCGACGGAGCAGTAACTGGGGGCGCGTGCCACGCCTCCAGCTCTATTAGTGGGCCCTCCAGCGTCTCTTTTGACGCTTGGAGGGCCCCTTCAAGCAGCACATCTGGGCCCACCCCGGCAGGATGCACTTGGAGTGGGCACCTACATCCCCCCCCCCCCTTTTTGCTCAGCACACCCCCCCAGAGCGGGTTCTCTCCGCTCCCCACTGCGCCCCACAGCGCTTTGGGGAATACTTCGGGGGGTGATTGGTGTTTTTCCCCTGGGTTTGTTCGTCAAGTTTTGAAGTGCAGTTGTTAAAAGGTGGCGTTCTTGTTGGCAGTCTATGGAGCCATTTGGGTGGGGTCGGTGTCGGTGACCCCCAATAAACGGGGGTCAGGGGGAATGTGGCAGAGGATGTGGTTGTGTCTGAGGGGTGGGTTTCTCTACGCATTCGGAGGTTGAAAGCTGGTCGAAGTGGTTGTGGGTAAATATCTTTCTGGGAAGGTTGCTGCTGCTCAGGAGTTTATGGGGTTAAGACTGAATAGGTGTGGTCTGCTGATAAGGCGGGGGCTCTCTGAGGAGATAATAAAGAGGTTGGGGAGGTGGGAGTCGGCAATATGATCGGCGGTATGATCGGCGGATAGAGTCGAGCGGTCATGGGTGATCGCGGTGCTCGTTTTTTTCACATCTACTTACATCCCACCCTCCTCCCCCTCCCTCTTCCATTGCTTTTTGTTTTAAGATCGGCGTGCTTGGTCATGATTGGCGGTCATTCTTTTATATTTTGCTCGGCGAATGGCATTGAGAAGGTGCAGGTTGGATCTGGGAATGCCAGAGTAGCGGGCACGATTGAGCTGGGCTGGTATGAGAGGGCTGCAGTGGTGAACTGCAGGAACACACCTTGGAATGGGCATCGAAGTTGGGTCCACCGGGAGTTTTGGCATCACAAGTGGGTGGTAGCGATTTGGAGAGGGTGCCGATGAGGCATTTAATCAAGTCCATAACCCGGGACTTGGGGTGTTTCCGGGGGTGGTTATGGTGGGGTCACAAATGGTCACCCGGCATGTGTGGCGGCGCGCTAGAGTCTTGTTGGCCATAGGGAAGGTTGGGTTGAAGGTCAACATGGCGTTAGCGTGGTTCATAAGGTTGAGGGAGTGGTTGACGGTGTCGATGTTGGGGGAGATTTGGGGGCTCTTATCGGTCGCAGGTGGTGCACTTGCATGACAGGGGTGTCGATCTGTTCACATGTCGTTGAAGGAGTGGATCAACATGGCGGTGGAGGTGTGGCGGGCCAGGCAGCGCTAAGGTGTCAGAGCTGCCTGGCTGTGGCGGGTCTCCTCTCGGGTTTCGGGTCTGAGGTAGCATTTCCATGGGTAGGGTATGCGGTTGTTTCTGTGGAAACCGGCCAGGACGAGTTGGTTAAAGGTTTTTGGATGGTTGGGGTTCAAGTAAGGAAGGGAATGCTTTTGGTCACTGGCGGTTAGCCCGATTAAGCTCCCTGGCCTAGGAGGTTTTGCGGCCGAGTTTATGTTGGCTTCCGCTTGGTGGGGGGTCGGGAATTTAATTTTGTTCCCTCCCCTTCCCTTCATTCTTGGGATCCTAGGCTTCTCAGACCCGGAACAATAGGGGGGAGTCTATTCTGCTTGTACATTTGTTTATTATATGTTGGGCTGTGGCCGATTAAATTTAATCTTTCCAACGACGTGGTGGTCCGTTCTTGTTATTGTGGTGACGGTGGGCGGTATGACGCAGGGCATATTGGAACGCTAGCACAGTCATGTTATTGAAAACAAATTCCAACAGCCAAAATCTCTTAACTTCAGAAAAGTATGCAGCATACAATGCAGTACAGCAAGCGGCTACCTCACCAGCTCTAGCAATGTCCAGGGTAGGATAATACAGCGTATTGCAAGTCCTTGTTATAACAGGTCCTCTTTCAGGGCATACAAGTCCAGGCTGTTAATCCACAGGTTCCAAGATCGGATGACACAAAAAGTCCTTTGGCTGCAATTCAGTAGTGTGAGCAGCAAGGCCTGGGCTCCTCATGCCAGGCTGTCCAACAGAAAACTGGAAACCTCAGCGTCTCCTTTTATTAGGCCTCCTTCCAATTAGCCTCATCACCTGTGTGAGAACTGGAATTAGGGGAAAAACCCGTAGGGGACTGGGAATATGGACTGGGGTCCTGTAAACCCAGCATGGATCATGCCTGATTGAGAAAAGCAAGGGAAAAATAGACACCATCCATCACTTTCCCATACACTTTACCACACTAGGTACAATAAGAATAGTGTCCCCAAGTATAATTGAATGGAGTGAAAAACGCAGAAGCTAACTGTTGGTACAGGCCATTGGATGGTATAGATTGCTGTTTATTTTTATTTAGAATTTTTATTTTGAATACATTTTTTTAAGAATTCTCTGCTGCTTTCTTATATACTGCACACTGACTTTGGTACAAGGCAGTGGATGGTATACCTGGCTGTTTAATTTACTTTGTAAAAATGTATTTTAAATAAATAGATGTCAAGCTCTTCATCTGTTTTTCTAAATGAGCTGCATATGGTTTGCAGGGCAGCTCTTCTGGTGCTAGCAAGTACAGCAGATGCAGGCTGCTCAGTGACAATATAGCTGCTAATCATTGCTGTCTTTAGTATATATATTGGGGGGTCGGCCGAACATGATCCGATCTCAGCATTCAACAAGATGCTTCCCCAAATGGAAGATGGTGGAAGCTAGTGACCTTTGGGCATTATGTGACAGCCGCTGATTTGCTGCAGGTTATACAGCTGGCACAGAGCTGTATTCTGGGAAAGGACACACATTTTGCACCAGAATACAAGTGTTAATCGAGGAGTCTCACCAAATGGAATACAATTTCCCAGATCAAGGTCGAATCTTTTTACTGGATCCAGAGCCCATCACTATCAAGAACCCAAGAGTAGGATTTGAAACTACAGTTCCCAAAAACCTACCAGATCAGGGCCATTGGCATTTTTCAGACTCAGCCTCGATCTTATTGAATCCTGGGAAGCATCATTAATGTGTTCCTGACTTCTGCATTAAAACTGTATTATTCAGCGTTTCATTTGTTTCTCTAGACCTCGTCCAACATCTATTCAGAATCCAGCATTGCCTGATGAGGCAGGTAAATGACTGCAGTTTGTACTCTGGAAGAACAGATTCTCAGTGGGCAGTCAGTGCCTGCTCACATATTAATATGATATGGTTAGAGAAAGTTGCTGGTGCCAAAAAATGAATACTCATAATTCAATAGCAAAACACAGCAAATTACTGCCAGTAACTCGGGCATATCACATCAGTGAGTGCTGAAATATTTGACTTCCCATTATTTAAATAGAAAATATATTCATTTTTAAATTTCTCTTGATTGCCGGAAATTTACATCGTGTGGGGGTTTCTTTTCCTGGGCTGTCAAGGTATAATGAGCCTCTCTCTCTAATTCCCTATTATTCTTATCTCTATAATAAATGAACTCCAGCTTATTATCTCATTAATAATAGATGCACCTTATGCGCTTTATTATCAGCTAGGCAGTTTATTACCTACTTTAACCCCTTTCCTTGAGAGTAAATGACATGTCTCAACAATTATTAAAGGAAAATCATAATTTATTCATTGCAAGTGCAGGTGTTAATAGTATTTTGGGAATATGGATAGAAACTTGTTTTTACTATTAGTATTTTGCAGAACTCTGAGTCAGGAAGAGTAAGAAAGGGTAAGAGTATATATGTCTACTTTTTTTAATATTTACTTTTTTTTTTTTTAATTTGACTGGGACATGTGCGAACATGAGATGGGTCCCCATCATAGATCATAATGAAACCTTTTTACAGTCATGTTAACAGAAATGAATTCAACTTAACTAATAAAGATTGAAACAGCAGCACAAATTGTGCTTTTTCCCTGTACATGATGCCTTGTGAGCACAAATGTGACAAATAAGACTGTGAATCCGGCAGCAGGGCCCTCTGACAAGTTCATCGCTCACAGCCTAACCCACTGAACTTTATTCCCTAGTTTCCAAAGGACCCCTATACTAATTCAAACATCAGATGTGCCTGGTGAGTGTAGCCTCTGGGGGGGGAGGGGGTGCATGTTTTTTATAACAGACCTGGTGCAATTTGACCCAAACTGAACCAAATCAGAAAAATCTGTGTTGAAGCCAACTTTAGACCATAATCAAAAATAAACCACAATTGTGAGTGCCAAAGGTGTTTATTAAATTTGCCAGGTTGTGTCTGAATCAAGGCCAGCCATTGTCTAGTTTACTCAAAACTAGAATTTAATTAGATGTTACTATCCTGATTAATTTAACAAATTAAAGCAGTTTCTAAACCCTAGAGTTCTCGATCTCGATACAACTTCTTTTTGTGATCCCACTCTCTAGGTCAAGCATTCCCAACATTTTTTCATCAAGTACCATTTTTCATTTTCCATTGTTTTCAAGTTGGCCAGTACATGTCTACAGTCCCCTAAAACGGTGTCATAAATGTTCAAAACAACTATTTAAAATGCATGAAAATAGTTTTCCTCACCTTTTAGAGCATTTTTGGATTTATGGAACAAACTGGTCTTGGGTAAAGTATAGATGGCAGCAGTGGAGGTAACTGATCAGTCTGCAACTTTGCTGAGTACCATCTGATAGGTTGTCTAGTACCACTAGTGGTACTTGTACCGCTGGTTGGAAACCTCTGCTCTAGGTGTACATTTTCTACTGAAAAAGTATGATTACCCTATTTATTGCCTTAAAAAGTATTGTTTCAAGTTCTACTCTGGAACTATTAGACTAGACAAGGACGTTGTCCACTGTGTCAGGACCAGACTAATAGGATTGTTAGGCATTCCTTAGCCAAGAGGCTAAATCCTTCCTAGTGGCCATAACTATACTACAACTATATGTTGTACTACACTACAACATATCGCAGAAAAACAAAGCTCTGGACCAGGTCCAGACTGGGAACAGGTGAGCAAGGCCACAGGCTGGAAACAAGTCAGCAAGGTCACATGCTGGGAATAGGTGAGCGAGGTCACGGCTGTCACTGAGGTACACAAGAACATACCTCCGTTTATACTTCCATGAGGCAACCAGCCAAGTTACGAGAGGTCTGGTACCCAACAAAGGGAATGTATCCTGTGGTGGTCGCAGAATTGGGGGGGGGTGTCAGGCAACAGGATACAGTAACAGCAGCCAGACTGGAGCAACCACAGAAGTGCAGACTAAACAAGGCCAGGGAAGCAAATGGAACTCACAGAGAACAAAACCCAGTCTGTAGTATATTACAGGCAAAACAATGATTCCATTGCTATACATGAACTAAATACAGCATCCCTGGTAATCAGCTGAGGTTTTTCTAGTAGACTAACTTAAACTGGACAAACAGCTTGCCCCTGCTGCATGCATGGTATGAAATAATTGTTTGCACATTTGCTCCTCCATGCACCTAGCTGAAACGCTGCCTCACCGGTTTTCTCCTGGTTTCTGACACTTTGGAGCACCTGGGAAATGTCTTCATTCTCCAGCATCCCAGCCGTGCTGCCTGGACTTTACCGACATAACCCACAATGCAAAGTGGCAGGAAACCCAGTGACGCTTACACTTTGCAGATCACTGGCAGATCCATAGGACAAAAATTGACCGTGGCAGGAGTTACATGATGAAGAATGTAATATTGCCACAGGAGGAAGCATAGGAGGAAGAAGAAGGCACATTTTTACAGGTGTCAGGCCAGTCCACACACAGCTTACAGAGTGGGTTGCTGGACTGACAGCGCCATCCAAGGGACAGTTTGGGAGGTTTCGGAGGAAGACTTTTGCTCACAACAGGGTGGCACCCAGCGCAGCTCATTTGTGTCACTGGAACGTGGCTGGGGGGATGTGGAGGAGGAGACACCTCCATCTGAGGACAGCTTCTCTTTGACTCGCCAGCCTGGATCACATGTGCCACTACATGCTCCAGTGCCTGCAGACTGACCTCAGAGTTACACGCGTAGTCACCAGTGCCGATACAAGATAAGAGATGCCCATTTGGCTGACACAATGATTAGTAAAACTGTGGATGAAATAGAAGACGGTTCCAAAGATGAATAGCGAAGGATGGTTTTAGCTAGAGCACCAATCATGAACACATGGTTTTATATAACATATGAAAAAGACACTGTTCTATACATGTATCCACTTTTAGATGATGATAAAGAAGGATATCTTTGCATCAAACCTGTCTCTGATTCTCCTCCAGTGGAAAGAGAGCCAGAAGAGGTGGTGGACAGCCTAGTTGGTAAGCAAGTGGAATATGCCAAAGAACATGGCTCAAAAAGGACTGGCATGGTATAGTAATTCATCAAATGGAAGCCAAACCCTCAGTGTACTTCATCAAGTTTGATGATGATTTCCATATTTATGTCTATGATTTGGTGAAGACCTCCTAAGTGACGTTCTTGAACTTTGCCAAGGTTGTGGAGCTACCAAGTATAATATTTATAGAAAATCCATCTTTCAGATCAGAATCTTGATTCCTGCAAGCTCTTGCATTTAATGAAGAAAAGATAATATGAGAAGGAATTCTTGGATTACATCAAATAATTTTTCCTACAACAGGAATAAACCACTTCTGACAAATGAGGGGCTTAGAGAAATAAGAAAAGAAACTGAACATAAGAGTTGTAAAGGAGCATAAGAAGAGTTGTGTGACTGCTCATTATGAAAGTTATTCTTATGATTTAATTCTTTACCTTCAAGGCACTGTGTTGGTATATATAATTTCCCTACATTAGGTGTCTGTATATTTTAGCTTCCAGGATCCATGTTTAAGGTATTATGGATGAACAGTATGTTTGTTTATGTTGCCATCTACAGTGCACTCTGAAGTCTTCATGTGTGCCTTTTTGTATAATGCAAGGTGTTTTAACAAGTATCTGGTTTAGGAAAGCCCAAGAAGGTGTAAAGCCAAGTGTGCCCACAATTAAATATTTTATCAAAGCTCAAACGAATATAATGTCAGCTGTTCCAACAAATAAATAGTTTATCAAAGCTCAAAAAGTATATTGCCAGGTGTACCAACAAGTAAATAGTTTATCAAAGCTCAAAAGAGTATAATACCAAGTGTGCCCACAATTATATAGTTATTATTAAACAGTACTGACACACAAGTATCCTGACCCAGTGTATATTGCACTAACACTACACTCTACTATTGCACTGACATTAAAGAGTACTGACCCCCAGTTGGTTTATACAATGGGTTTTACAGAGCAGTGACCCCCAAGTGGTTTGAACAATTGGTATTACAGAGCAATGACCCCCAAGGGCCCTGAATAATTGGTATTACAGAGCAATGATTCCTAAGTGGTTTGAATAATTGGTATTACAGAGCAGTGACCCCCAAGTAGCTTGAACAATTGGTATTCCAGAGCAGTGACCCCCAAGTGGTTTGAACAATTGGTATTACAGTACAGACACCCAAGAGGTTGGAGCAAGTACTAACACCCAGAGAACTGACACACCAGTGGTTGGAGCTAGTGCTATTAAAGAGTACTGACACCCAGTGGACAGAACATAAAAATGTTTTTTTCAACAGGGCCTAACTGCCCTAACCCAGTGCATACTGCAATAACAATTGGTATGAAAGAGTACTGACACCCAAGTGGTTGGATCAAGTGCCATTAAAGTACTTACACCCAAGGGACACTACACAAAATGTTTTTTCAGTACATACTCCAATAACAATTGGTATTAAATTATTAAAGCACTGACCTTAAGCCCGATGGGTGAAACCTAGTAGCATCCTTAGGCCAAGCTTGTTTGACGCACATCCATTGTCTGGCGCATATGTCTAAACTTGTTCGTTCCAAGCGCCTCCTGGCCAATTATGCATAAAGTATGTCCCCTGTGCACACACTTTCGGTGTTTACACCCTGCTGCTGCTCGTCTATCTGCTTTGCAGAGGAGGTTTGGCCTTCCCACCCACCACCTCATAGGTGATTTGCCAACCAGGTGGAATTCCACTTTAGCTATGCTTGAAAGGGTGTGTGAGCAGTGGCAGGCAATAGTGGAGTCCTAGCTACAGAACGCCCATGCCAGTCAAAGTGCAGCACTTCACCACCAATGAGTGGGCCTCCATGAGGGACATTGGTGACCTGCTGCAGTGCTTCCAGTAAATCACCAATATGGTCAGCGTTGATGATGCCATTGCTAGCCCTACCATCCCCATTCTTTGCCTGTTTCAAAAAAACACTTCCGGTCATGATGGGGATGTAATGGTGGAAGAGAAAGAGGAAGGACCATTCCACATGTGGCTTACAGGGTGGGTACAGTCATCCTCTTCTGCCACAGCCCTCCGCTGCCAAGTCCTGGGATACATAAACAACTCGCCGCCATCTACAACCTGGGCCCCCCTCATAGGGTGTATAAAGGGAAGTAACCTTTATACACCAAAGGGGTCTGAGAAAGGGTTTACTCCTCTATTTCTTGATATTAAACAGCAGTGACAGTCAAGTGGTCTAAGCAAATGTATACTCCAATTTTACTTGATATTAAACAGCAGTGACAGCCAAGTGGTCTGAGCAAATGTATACTCCACTATTACTTGATATTAAACTGCAGTGACAGCCAAGTGGTTTGGACTAGTGGAAACTGAATTACTATTTGTTAATAAGCAAAAGAAGGGCCTGACGTGGCTTCAACTACAATGACCCCCACTATAGCTGCTGTCCCTAAAGAGATGTCCTAACAAGAACAGTTTTATTTTTAGCAACCTATCTATCCCTCACTGCAACCGCTGACCCTAAATAAATGCCCTCACAAGGCCAATAGCGTGCTTAACAACAACCTATCTATCCCTCACTCTAGCCACAGGCCCTAGATAAATGTCTTGACAATGACAATTTTGTTTTTCAGTGAAGCCCTATCTGTCCCTCAGCAGTAGCCAGCAACATCTCACTATCTAATGCAGAGCGCCAGTGAGATTAGTGGGATGCTGTCCCTGCTTTTTATATTGTGGGGGTCAATTGTCCCGTCTGGCAAATCACAGCCATGCCCAGAGTGGACATGGCTGTGGTTGCTAGGGCAGGAAGAAGGTTGATTGGCTGCTGTGCACCTGAAATTAACCCTTAAATGTAAACTTGGAAAAAGATCTGTGCAAATAGATTTGCTTTAAAAAAAATACAATATTTAAATGATGGTTTCAGCATCATGCATTCAAGTTCTTCAGCAGGCACCAAATGGTTGCAAAGCAAAAGCATAAAATGATTCATCAATACAAGAATATCCTGTCTCCAGGCACATAGCTACTCAAGAATGACTTAAAGTGGATCAAAACCCTTGGCAGCTGGCCCTGGAATCTGATTGCTGCCTGAATGAAAAGAGACTCAACTAGCCAGATCGAGGCAAAAACCCGAACCATAAGAGATCTCATTAGAGAAGATAAAAGGTGGCCCGATGTGGTCTTTGTGTGACAGATAGAATCATTGTGAATGGACTTGAACTTACCAAGGAGATAAACCAGGGAACATGTTGGCGAGACAGCTGGTCCAATGCAATGAAATTCTTCCCTTTAGTGATGAGTGGATCCAACCTGCAAAGTTTGGATCTGTACCGAAGTTTGTGGGTCTGGGCCCCTGGACATGGATTTCAAATTAAAATCCATGCACAGGTTCGGCATTCATGACGTACCCAGAAGAAGGCTGATTGGCTGCACAGCCTTCTTCTTTCCACTCCCTCCATTGGCCTGATGGGCCATGTTAGCCCACTGCATCAAAGGCGGGGTCTGCGTTACTGTTGAGGGACAGATAGGCCTGTTTGGTAGAAAAAAACTGCCCTTTTCAGGGCAATATTTAGTCAGGGAAAGCGGCTGGAGTGAGGGCTAGATAGGTGGAGTGTCAGCACTGCCATTTAAACCCACTTCTTCTCGCAAATGATCTTTGTGTACCCTGTTATTCTACAACTTGGTCTAAGCACTGGGGTGTCTTCTGTTATCCCACAACTTGTTCTAATCACTGGGGTGTACCCTGTTATCCAACAACTTGTTCTAATCACTGGGGTGTACCCTGTTATCCAACAACTTGTTCTAAGCACTGGGGTGTATGCTGTTATCCCACAACTTGCTCTAACCACTGGGGTATGTGTATCATGTTATCCCACAACCTGCTCTAAGCACCGGCGTGTATCCTTTTATCCCACAACTCGCACTAATTACTGGGATGTAACAACTTGCTCCAAGCACTGGGGTGTGTGTATTGTATTGTGTTATCGCCCAACTTGCTCTAAGCACTGGGGTGTACCATGTTATCCCACAACTTGCTCTAACCACTGCGGTATGTGTATCATGTTATCCTACAACCTGCTCTAAGCACCGGGGTGTATCCTTTTATCCCACAACTTGCACTAATTACTGGGATGTAACAACTTGCTCCAAGCACTGGGGTGTGTGTATTGTGTTATCACCCAACTTGCTTTAAGTACTGGGGTGTACCATGTTATCCCACAACTTGCTCTAAGAACTGGGATATGTGTACCCAGTTAACTTGTTCTAAGAACTGGGGTGGATCATGTACCCTGTTATACTACAACTTGCTCTAAGCACTAGGGTGAGCGGACCCTGTTATACTACAGCTTGCTCTAAGCACTGATATGTACCCTGTTATACTACAGCTTTGCTCTAAGCACTGCGATAAGTGTACCCTGTTATACTACATATACGTAGACCCAACATGGACTGAAGGGCATCAGAATCCAGAGAAAGAGGTGGTAGTCACATAGCTCCAGGCAGGGGGAAAAGGGTGTCAGCAGTCAGCCCATTGCTGCCACTGCCCACCATGCCCAGGGACTGAGTGCGCCAAGCCAGGCTCTCAGGATCTCACCAGCGTGGAATATCTTTCAGCAGTGCACAGTGGACAAGACAGAGGTGCCAACAGTCGCTGAAGCAAGGGACAACTGCTAATCATCGCTGCAGCTTGTGCCTGACCAGGCATCATGAGCTACAGTGGCAAAAACACTAGAAAAACCTCCAAACAGGGTGTTATTAAGGGTATTATTCCAGTTTAAGAGCCCAGATCATAATCCAATCCAATTTTTAAGGTGAATTTGACAAAAGATCTTGGAACCCTATCCCCATTAAACAAGAGGAAAAATTGCTTAGTCCACATGGGTAAAAAAAACCTCCCTGGGCATGTACTCACAGAGCCATATTTGCTACCACGAGTGAACCTGCTTATACTGACAGGAAGGTAGTGTATACTTATGCAATCTGGTTCTGTGTATGTTGTTATTATTCAATTATTATTACAAATTGTTACAAATTGTAATTATTACAACTATGTCTGCAGAAATCTTTTTTCACTTGGGTTCATTATTTTTGATTAGTGTAAATAATAGTCCAGTTCAAAGCTTTATAACACAAAAAAGCATTCAAAGGGGGTAAATATCTTTTAATTGGCCACATTATAGCCCAACCATTAGCAATTTAGGAGAACTGCTATCATTTTCATGAAAGGTTTCAATAAGGTTAAAAGCAGAGTTAGCAATGAAATGAAATATGTTTTTTTACAAAGATAAAATGGCAGCAAAAGAAAGAAACACAGACAGATGAGACACAGCTGCTGACAACTGAGAGCTACACAGAGTTGGGACTAAGAGATAGTCTCGCTCCGACTGTTGCGTTGACTCCAGTAGTTTTGTCTTCTCCTGGGATGCTGTAATCCTGACTTTGCTTCGTTTCTGCTTTTCACATCCAGATACTCTTGAAATACTTAATTATTCCAACACTCAGCCAAGTTTCTCGCCTCTGTTCGTCTGCCCCAATTAAAAAAAAGATTCTCTCCCCCACCTCACATAATGTACTGTGATGCAGCTGGACAAGGTCCAGGAATGCTAAGATATTAACCATTTCAGCACTCGAGCTGAAAGTCAAAAAGACGAAGAGAACACCTGGTAAAGATTGGATCGAATTAACATATAATAAAAATAATGTTGTGCCATGATCATTTGAAAACATCATACAAGAAGATCAAAACAGATCTCCTCATAACCCATATGGTGGACCCTAAAGGTGCTGTCATCCAACCCTTATATAATTAAAAAATGACTAATTAAAAGCATTTTTAGAATCGGGAACTTACAGATCTGTACATGAGGAAGCTGACAAGAGCAGGGTAGCAAAGACTATTATTGAAGTTCAGCTCTAGGTTAATGACACCTCTTTACCGGTTCTTGTTCTTCCCACCCCATTACACATAAATATTTATCTATAAATGACTCCTTCAACAGTATTTCCCAGCAGGGTTGACTGTCATGTGATCTGTAAGCTTAGCATCCCCCCTTCCCATAATGTGAAAGTAATGCAATGCTTATGTGAAAACATTGCAGTTTGCTATGTACACCCCTACTCCACAAATGTATTAAAACCCATATGCCTCTTGCATATCTAACCTTCGAACCGTCTTCAAACAGGTTGGAAACTGCATGATCCAGACAGGCTGCTTAAAGTGATTGAGCAGCCCCAAAAAAGGATACTTACCTTTTGTCCCATACTGTAGAGTCTGGCGAACAGCAACTGACTACCAGATCCGAGCATGCCCTGCAGTCCTTGCTTCTTATGCCACCCGAGACCAAACATGAGGTTGGGATTGATGGTGTGTCAGTCCCAGGTGGCGACCCTGCTCTCCAAATTCATTGCAATTAATAAAAAAAAAAAAAGTAAAACAATGTGTGATCCCCTCCTTCTTGAGCCTAGAAGCCCACGGCATTAGGCATAGGGGCTGATAAACCAGGGTTCAAGGGCCGATGGGGCAGCCTCTGGCCCTGCTGGTTCACCAGACCCTATGCCCTTCGCCACAGGTCTGTTACAAACAGTTAAAGTAAAATGACGTGGCACAAAAAATGTAAATCTAAATGCAGCAGTGCTCATGGATTCGTTGTAAACAAATTATTATTAACTAAAATAATAACTAAATATAGAAATGTCCTGTCTGGTTGGGTCAAAACCCACAATTTTTACTAGCATCCCCCTCATGAAGAGCATATTTTGCCAATTTTTAGTGCTCCTGCTTCGCTCTTATCCCAGATAATGGCCTTTGTTTTAGCTGTAAAGCTCCACCTTCTTTCTTCATAGCCATTGTTGTGTGTGGCAATGATGTCATTGCCACACCAATGCAATGACTGATCGTCTGCCAACTTACAGAGAGGGAAAGCAGAAAAAAGTTCCAGGACGAGTCGAAAAACACAATTATCCATTTCTAGTTCTACACCCTAAAAAGGGAATATTGGCAGGGGCTATGGCCAAACATATTTCACAAGTTTGGTGGGTTTTGGTCCACTTTAAATAGATAGTGGGTCATTTACAAACTATGGGGGTTGTTTAAGCACGGCTAGTGCCAGGTAGTGCTTTGTAGTGACAGGCAGCGTCTGGTGAACGTTGGGCGCTTTACACAAAAAAAAATTGAAGAAAGCGAGTGAGCGCCTCTAACAGCGCCATGTAGCGTCACATGTATTAATACAGGCGGCTCAGCGTATAGCACCTACGTTCTAGGCTCAGGAGCGTCATGTAGTACCTCTGTAGCGCTCTCCCATACATTTCAATGGCGCTTCATTAGTTGTGTATAAATAGCGTGTTTGGCAATTCATTTTTTTTTGCTCCAATCATTGTGTGACCCCTGCTGGCTGCAAACAAACACTTTTATACATTTTTCGGACTTTTTATATTTTTATGCAGAATTGTCATAACAGGTCTGGCACTAAAGTGTTATAGTCCCAGCATTAAAACAATTTCATTCCATGTGTTTTCGCTTTGTTACTGGTGGATAAACAGAATTTGATCACACAGCGTCTGGCGTTCTATGCTAGAGCTCCGAGCTTTAGAGCGCCGATGCTGTGTACACGTGTGTCTAGTGTTTTGTTAAATATGATGTGGAGCGCCGAGTGCCGGATGCACTGAGCTGGCGCTACCTGTCACTCGCTGCAGAACTGTTGTTAAAGCGCCCAACACATATCATATTCATCAATGCCGGCCAGGTTACTACAGCGACCGCAACGCTAGGTTACAGCTAGGGATGAGTGAATCGGTTCTAACGAACCTGAATTCGCTCCGAATTTCAGGGAAAATTCGATTCAGCACGAACCCGAATTTTTAGTGGTTCGTGCTGACCGAATTTTCCCTGAAATTAAAAAAAAAAAATGCCGGCATGGTGGGAGCGGGGAGACCGGCTTCCTCTGATGACGTGTCCTCTGATGACAGCTGACAGCGCAGCTGGCCTCCCCGCTCCCACCACGCCGGTAAGTGTTTGCTGTGTAGTGGGAGCGGGGAGGCCGGCTGCGCTGTCAGCGGGCGGCGGAAGCCGGCTTCCGCCGCCGGCTGACAGCTCAGCCGGCTTCCCCGCTCTCACCATGCCGGCATTTTTTTTTTTCCATTTCAGGGCTTGGTGGGAGCGGGGAGGCCGGCTGCGCCGTCAGCAGGCGGCGGAAGCCGGCTTCCGCCGCCCACTGACAGCGCAGCCGGCCTCCCCGCTCCCACCAGAGATGAGCGATTCGCTAAAGTTCGATTCGGACGAATCCGAATTTCTTTGAGAAATTCGGCGAATCGCCCGAATCGAATTTTTGAGAAGTTCGCTCATCTCTAATTACAGCGCCCGATACCCACTTACAGCGTCTACTAGCGGTCGCTCTAAGCGCCGCTATACAGACACTCATCAGGCAATACCTGGCGCTAGCAGTGAATCAGCCTCCATGTTAGCCTGACTTTGCCCCTCTTTGCTGCACTTACATTTAGGTCAGCATAGTTGGGCAAATACTGGCGAACACTTGTTCAGTTCTCCAGGTCTTAGCAGTGAAACTCACAGGAATAAATGGTTATTACCCAGATTATCTCTTTTCATCTGTACCTAATTTATTGAGCTTAAACAGTTAACTTGCATTTGAAAACCAACTAAAAAAACCTTTCACATTTTTTTTAACTCATTAACTTTCCAAACAGCCAAGACACTCCTGAGACACCACACTTATATTTAGAAACCCATCCAAGGTTTCGGAGAGGCCGATTCATTAATAGCGCCAGGTAGCTACAGATGAGCGACAGTAGCATTATTTTCACAGCGCACGCTAGTATTCGCTGTGCTTGGCCGTTGTTCGGCTGTTGACAGCGACCCCGTCGGTGTGCGGTAATGTTGAATACGGGGTTAGGAGTCGCTGTTTGACAGGTTCCGCGCTGTATGGGAGCGCATGACAGCGAATGGCCATAGCGAACGGCTCCCACCATATTCATTAACAAATCACGCTCAAAAAATTCTCGCGCTGTGAAATGCTTGTTTAAACCCCAGAGCGCTGGCGGCGATGGGTTAAAAGTAGTTTTTTTAACCCCCAAACAACCATATTTTTTGAAAAAAAAAAAACATGTTTTTCAAAACATTTTGTAATATGAATACATTAATATCAGACCTGTAATATCAATTCTGCACAAATTTTTTTTTTTTTTTTTTTTTACCTTAAAAAAAATATCTAACATTGCAGAAGTGGTCACAGAATTTTTGACATTTGAAAAAAAAAAAAAAAAATTAATAGCAATTAATTATGAATATTTAAAGATTGCTCCATTGAAATGCATTGGAGAGCGCCAGGTAGCGAGAGGTCATACCTGTCGCTGTTCAAGGTCGCTCGCTGGCGCTGTGGGGTGAGGCTGGAATAATGATCAATGATTCGCTATCTGGCGCTCTGTCAGTCGCTAAGCAGGATCGGCTTGATAAATGTGTGATTGCGGAGGGGAGCCGGCGTTCTCGTGGCGGTGAGCGTCATTACCGTTCGCTCACCATTCGCTACCTGGCGCTATCCCTTGTTAACTAAGAGCCTAAGCTTTAATGTGTGTTTTTAGCAATATTTCTTTAATTTTTAAAAACAAAAAAACAAAACCACAGCAAAATTCCAGCCAATAGTCAGGTGCCCCTGCATTAGCTGCTACAATTTTTGCTCAGTTCGCCATGATGTTTCTCACTTGCAGCACACAACTGGACCTTCAGCATCATTTAATGAAAAGTCCAAACCCCTCAAAAACTATTGCCCAGCATCTAAAATGAATATATTTTACATCTTTAATCACTTTTTATTCTTTTCCCCACTGGGCTGCAACTCTGTTCAGGACTCTAGGATATAGGCGCTGCTTATATCCTTATACATCCTCAGATGTATAACATAGGAGTGGGGGCAAAAGTACAGGGGTGGGGTTATAGCTTTGCTTTGCACAGACAGAGCAGAGCTGGGGTCAGGAAAAGGACAGCAATCCCAGAATGCAGAGCAGCACAGTCAGAAGACACTTCCTGTTTGCAGGCTGCCTGATGCTCCATGAGCCGCCATCTTGGATGTTTAAAGGCTCAGATGCAGGTAGGATGATTTTTAATGTGAGAAATCTGTATATACACGATAGACTTATTGAGGTTGAAGGCCCGGTTGAATGCAGATGAAACTCACGTACGTAAATCAGGCTTTTTTTTTTCTTCAGAAAGGATACAAACCATAAAGAGTGTTCATCAGTGTACACTTTCATTCCCATTTAATAAACCAAAGACCAATTCACAAAGTGCAGCAAACCATAAAAAACAATCAGAATTCCTCCTTTACCTGAACTGAACAAACTGAAATCGGATTGCTTGCTATGGCCTGCTGCGCCCTGTTCATTGCTTTTGCCAGGACTTATTAGGTAGGCCATTACTGGAGTAATGTTAGGGAGCTACAGGCAACATGATAGTGAACTGCAAGAATACATTTACTTCTGTTTAGCGTATGTTGCAGCCTATAAATAATAAAAGCTAATTATTACTGCAGAATAAGTGGCAGTGTTTACTACATTAGAAAATGTAAAAAATCGTTACTGCAAAAGACCAGAGGAACGCATATGAGAGCAGAGAACGAAATAAAGCCTATAGGCCAGCAATCCACAAGGCAGAGATCATTTAAATATACGCTACCCAGGATGCAGGAGTCGAAAATGGGACTCCATCCTTCCAGCTGCTTCTTCTTTAAAGTGGACCAAAAACTAGGATTTTGGTCCTTTCCCCGCTGCGTGAAACCTCCCGGATTGCCGGGCAGGCTGATTCATCACTAACGCCAGGTAGCGACAGATGAGCGTCTATAGCAGGCATTTTTAGAGCGCCAGCTAGTAGTCACTGTGCTCAGCCGTGGGTCGCTACTTGACCAGTACAGCGCTGTATGGGAGCGCATGGTAGCGACTGCTCATAGCGACAGTCTCACACCATATTCAGCAAAAAAGCCTCACAAATCTCTGGCGCTGAAAAATGCTTGTTTGAAGCCCAGAGCGCAGGAGGCAGTGTGTTTAAAGTCTGTTTTTCAGCATCTATCAACTAGTAACAAAGCGAAAACATATGGAATTACATTGTAGCAACATTGTAACATGAACACTTTAATGTCAGACCTGTAATGTCATTTCTGAAGAAATATATAAAAAATAAAAAAAATGTGAAAAAACTGCTTATTCAATGCCAGAAGAGGTCACAGAATTATTTGAGACTTAAAAAAAAAACAAAAAAAAAACGAAAACACAGTTTAAAGAGAAGGAAAGGATCGTCCATTGAAATTTATGGCGTCAGGTAGCGAGAGGTCATACCTGGCGCTGTGCAAGGCTGAACGCCGGCGCTGTTCGCTGAGGCTGGGAAAATGATGAATCAGACGCTATATGGCGCTATCCCAGTCGCTAAACAGATTCTGCTTTATAAATGTGTAATTGTGTGCCGTGTCCGGCGTTCACCAGTCACTACCTCTCTTCATCCCTCATCCCTTCATGAATAAGGCCCTAAGACAACTCACCTCTTCCTGGTCCTACGGCGCATGCACGGCCACTCATCCAATCAGAGGTGCTGATGTCACGTCATCTAAGGCGAGTGGCTCCGATCATGCCTACGGCCGCATCCCCTGCTTCCCTCTAACAGGGAGAGTGTCGTGCCGGCCATTCACAAAAGCCTGGCACACGCCCAGCTAGATGGATAGCGGGATGCGGCCGCAGCTCGTGCATGCGTCAATGGACTGGGAAACTAGTGATTTTGCTTGCCCCGGGGGGAGGGAATCGATCGGCCTGGGACTCTTATAGGTCCACTTCACCCAGCGCTGTCCATCATTTTTCATCTGTCATATCAAGCAGATGTAATTTACACGTATTGACTTTTATACTTCATTTTGTGGATATTTTGGGATGAGAAGGGTGAAGATTAAACCAGACCCCAGGCAAGGTAGAATCTTGGCTCATTCTTCTAAAAGTGATAATCCAAGCACACATTTACCAGCCCGCAGCCTAAAGTCCTGCTGGCTCCAGTTCTCTGGTTTCAGCACTTGAAGAGGGATTGAAGAGGCGCACTGACTGTCAGTGTCTGCAGAGTTACCACAGAGAGGGTAACTTTTACTTTTGTGCCATAATCTATATCTGTACTATTGCAAGTTTGCAAGTGCAACCATTTTGCTTACCCACTTTAGAAAGCATTCAGCTCTTGGTGGATAAGCTGAATGTTTTCTATGGTGGATAAGATGATTAAAGTGGACCAAAACCAGACATTCCTTCTCCCCGGGGCATCCTTAAAGTGGACCAACACCCTCCCATGATCGGCCCGGGAATCTATAAGATTCCCGGACCGATCAGACCCCTGACTTTTTGAAACCCCCCAGAAACTCCTAAATCCCTACCTTATCCACGATCCAGCGGCACCCGACGCCGCCTACCGCGCGTGCCTCTAGCAGGACGCGCACCCGCGCCAGCCGTTTGTGAATGGCCGGCGCGGGCGCACGCCCTGTAAGAATGACGCGCGGGAGGCGGCGGCGGGTGCGCTCTCCTGTCCGTCGCTGCCTCCCGCTTGTCCGTCAGCGGGGATTGGCAGCGGCGGTCATGTGGGAGCGAGGAGAGGTGAGTTTTTCGGGGTTTCTGGGGGGTTTCACACAGCCGAAGTGGACCAAAACCCAGGATAGTCAAAATCCTGGGTATTGGTCCACTTTAACAGAGATGTGTTAAAAGGGCGGGGCATCCCGATGAGACTATGGGGCTGGCTGATTCCTTCTCCCCGGGCCATCCTGAACTGCTCCACTGTGTGAAAACGGAACAAAACCCATGTGGTCTGGCTCTGGAATGGCTGTTGGCTTTTCCCCTGTGTTTGAAACCCCTCAGAATGCCGTTATTCACTCACCTCCTGCTCTGTACAACAAAAAGCAGGGCCGCCAGATCAGCCCAATATGGTCCTTGTCAATGAAGGCCGCACAGCCAGAGGGATTTATCAAAGAATATAAATGCCTTGAATCAAAAAATCAATCAAGTACATAAAAGAACATCACACAAATACAGACAAATTAAAAACAACTGAAAAACATATAGAGGCTGACAAAGATAGTGGGACCTAATTAACTTCAATCAAAGGGTTAATAATATTGCACACTGCCCTCCTGGTCTGTAACAAAATTTTATTGCACCTTAACACCATATGTTTCAGAAAAGTGAGTATAATCAGTGTATTACTCCTATAAAACTAATAAATAAATCCATACAATGGGTACAAATCCACAGTGAGTTATTCCTAAAATACCAAGTGCCAATAAATACAAAAAACAACAAACAAACCACAATCTGCCAAAAGATCAACTATTGCAATAGAAAAATTATAATGTATAAAGTGCTATGTGCTCAGGGTTAGACAATAGCAAAGTGACATGTGTATATTTGTGCTCTATGAACCCATGTGCTCAGGGCTATAACCATACAATCTACTGTGGGCAGTATAAATACATAAATATTAAATTATTTCACCATGTAGAAAAGGTCCCACTCCAGGTCAGCCACAGTCTTCATCGAAGCGTAGCGTGGGCCCAGGACGTCCCACTTCATCAGGATGTTCTTTTATGTTATGTTATCTTTCACTTTTTTGATTTTTTGATTAAAGTGGACCAACACCCAGGATTTTCACTATCCTGGGTTTTGGTCCACTTCGGTGGGGCACCCCGATCGGGGGTGCCCCGCTGTGTGAAACCCCCCAGAAAGCCCCAAAAACTCACCTGTCCCCGCTCCCACGTGACCGCTGCAGCCAATCCCCGCCGACGGACAAGCGAGGTCCGTCGACGGACAAGCGAGCGCGCCCGCCGCCGCTTCCCGCGCGTCACTCTTACAGGGAGCGCGCCCGCGCTGGCCATTCGCGAACGGCCGGCGCTGGTGCGCCCTGCTAGAGGGATGCGCGAGCGTCGGATCGAGGAGCAGGTAGGGATTTCGGGGCTTTCTGGAGGGTTTCACACAGCCGGGCACCCCGCAGGCCCGATGCTGATCTTATAGATTCCCGGGCCAATCAGCATCGGGTGTTGGTCCACTTTAAAGGCATTTATATTCTTTGATATGTGCGACCATATTGGGCTGATCTGGTGGCCCTGCTTTTTGTTGTACAGTGTATGGTTGACACAATCGTGTCTTGGTCCTTTGCAGGCTGGTACCCGTTTTAATACCAATTAGTGATTTTTAGCTGTGCTGAGTCCCAACTCTCTTTGCTTTATGCACTCACCTCTTCTTTGTTCCAACGGCACATTCAGCTGCTCACGTTGTTGCTCCTGGGAGTGCTGGGAATGCGGCAGCACATGTTCCCCATTGTCACCCATAATAGCCATTTGACGAATGACATCACGGCAGATGGCTCTCATTGGAAGAAAGCTCACACATGTGCTGTTGGAACAAGGAAGAGGTGAGTGAATAGCGGCTCTCTGGGGGGTTTCACACAGTAGGGCATCCTGGTTTTGGATGCTCAGGGAGAAACAACCGGCCCTTGAATCTTTTAGGTCCGGTGCCCAGATGTTTTAGCTGGATGTGGAAGCGCATCAGGTAACAAGGTATGCAGTTCACTCTGCCATATCTACAAACAGAGCATTAAAGTGACATGACAAAGGGGGCCCACTGGGACAGGAAGATTAGTTTTCTGACCTCCTTTAAAAGAATAGTACCATCCTGATCATATGTGGCTCATCAAGTAATGTAATAGCATGCTGCCAGTGAATTGATCACTGATCTATTTATCAGTATTTCCAGAATTGATAACCTGGTAAAATTTCATTGAGCAAACAGGAAGCATCATGATCAAGGAAAAACATCTATCAAAAGGGGAACTTATGGTTATAAACAACTGTGTAACCAAATGGGTCAAGGGTCTTGTGATACACAAATGGCTTGTTCCACCCCAGTTCAATTCAGAATCCGGCACATAATAAATTAATTTACCTTTTCCTAACACCCGCAGTGGTCGATTCCTAGCCCCCCTCCCCCCACAGTGGTGTCCTATGGATCTGCCAGTGACCTGCAATAGGGGAAGCCCTGCTGTGTTTCCTGATGCTTTGCGGATTGACAGGCTGATTTATTACTAGCGCCAGGTACCGACAGATGAGCGACTGTAGCAAGGCATTGAGAGCGACCGCTAGTAGTCGCTGTGCTAAGCCATGGTTCTTTGCTGGCCGGCATTGATGAATATATTGTGTGAGTCTCTCTAACACCAGTTCAGCGCTGTATAGGAGCAAACGATAGCGCCAGCTAAGTGCGCCCATGCAGTACTTCATATTGAAATGCTAGGTGCCAGGGAGCCATGACACAGGCAAGGAGACTTTCCACTACATTGACGATCAAGTAAAGGGGGCAGCGCTGAGCATAGTGACACAGAAACAACTGAGTGTAGGGCTGTCAGGGCAGGGGTCCAGAAATCTGGCACCAAGGTCCACATTCAGACTCTGGTCCGCCAGTTGAGTACGGCTGGTGTAGACAATGGATTTTTGCATATAGTGGCCTCATCTATTCACCTCTGACACACCCTGTCTACAAAATACAGCCCAGAAGGTATGTGTGAACTTTCTTTACTGTTTACCTATTTACAGTTTATGAATGCACAACACATTGTTCCTCAGCATGGACAACCATTTAGAGTGCCATGTCTAAGAGAACCTGAGATGCAAGGCTCCAGTAGCAAAAAATGACAAAAATACAATTACTGGTGGAAAGACAAACATAGGCCCCTTATCCTCCGATCCAATGCCGCTAACATTTTCTTTTTAAATTCCCTCAACAATGGCAACTCCCATGTTTCTCCCTTCATCACTTTCTTTTAAATTGATTTGTTAACCACTACTACTATCAGACCCAAGATCACGTAAAATATTATATGCCGAAATAAGAGTATACGATAATATGTATCAAAAATGTTGAATTATTTTGTACTGAATCCATATTGCCTTGCTTAACATATCCTGTAGATCTTTCTGGACTTTAGGAAATCAATACCGTGTGCAACAACTAACAAAACAGGGCTATTGATAAAATTGATTCTAAAGGCTACTGCATGCCTGCTGTTAAATAAAGACATTTTTTTTTTAAATGTCAGTTGCTCATTGTGGCAGAGCAAAGTTCAGGAGTGTTTTGTTCTGCCTTTGTAGTAACATTACTTCACAGCTCATGAACCCCATTTATCTTTAACAGCAGGGGCTGGCTTGTTTCATGATGCAGTTCAGTGAGGATATGCAAAGTGAAGTTTCCCATGATAGCCATTCATTTTGCTAAAATCAGATCAGTAACCAATGATTTGTGATCAGTGGTTGAAAAATATTGTCCCAGATAAAGATAGGCATGAGCAATATCCAGCTCCAAATTATTGCCCATCAGCAAACCGTAAGATGGTGTTTACTCTCCTAAACCTTGCAAGGTCTTTGACCCTTCCACCCCATGGGCTGCATTTAAGGTTATAGGGCAACCTCAGGTAAGCCTGCTCCCAATTTATCTATTGCATTGCATGAGGGGGCTCTCACAGATTAGAGTTAGGACTGCACCTCACAGAGGCAACTTGGCGCTTGGTGGTGCAGCTTCAGCTACTTCTGCAGATGTGTGTGGACCGAGACCATTTTGAGACAGCTTTTAGGTTTGTCTGCAAGCTAACAGGGTTGAGTGCTGCTTTAAGACTTGTATATCCTAATTGCCCTGCTCACATGCACCTCCCAGGTTAGTTATAAATTGGTCTGAGCGGCTGTCACCACTCTCCTAAACCTCCCATATTCCCCCCCTTTGGCAGCTGCTGCCTGGCATTGATTACTACAGTTGAGCTTATTGTTAACTCAAACCCCAAGGTCCTTTTCCATTGTTTTACCAAGTGTTTCTTTATTTAGCATGTAATCATGACACAGATTTCTCCTTCCCATGTGCATAACTTTACATTTATCTGTGTTAAACTTCATTTGCCATTTAACTGCCCATGCTTCCAATTTATCTAAATCTGTTTGTAGCTGCCTGCTGTCCTCTTTTGGTTTAATTACTTTACACAGCTTAGTATCTTCTGCAAAGATTGAGACTTTACTGTTTAATCCGTACTCAATGTCATTAATATATATATTGAAGAGAATTGAGGGTGTACCATTGATAATCACCCTCTGCTTTCGATCATTAAGCCAATTTCTCACCCATCTGCACGTTTTGCCCCAGTCCAAGCATTCTCACCTTTTGTACCAGCCTTTTATGTGCTTTATGTGCTTTAGAAAAGTCAAGATATATGATATCCAATGACTCCCCCTGATCCAATCTTGAAATTACCTCCTCATAAAAGCTGATTAGGGTTGTCTGGCAGCAGCGATTCCTCATAAATCCATGCTGATATAGAGTCATTTTCCCCAAGATGCTCCAGGATAATATCCCTTAAGAAACCTTCAAACAGCTTGCCCACCACAGATGTTAATCTTACCGGTCTGTAGTTCCCAGGTTCCCCCCTAGATCCCTTTTTGAATATTGGCACCACATTTGCCAAGCACCAATCCTTCGGAACAGCCCCTGTAATTATTGAACCCACAAATATTAGAAATAACGGTTTGTCTATTACTCTACATACCTCCCTTAAAACATGAGTATGTATGCCAACTGGTCCCGGTCATTTATCGATTGTTATCTGCTTGATATGGCACTGGACTTCTTCCTTTGTTAGACCAGTGACATTTAATGGAGGGTTTCGGTTATTCCCCTGCATTTCACTCGGCATGTCACATTCCCCTCTATAGGTGTCCCCTTCTTGCTTTTCAGGGGGACCACACCCTCAGGTTTGTATCTTTTACGGTTTAATTTGGGGTTAACGGAATAATTTGGGGTAAATTTTACTCTCTTTCGCGATCAGCCTTTCTATCTCCAGCTTAGCTGCCCTTATCTGTTGTTTACATACCGTAGTTTATTTTCTTGTTTATAGTTTTTTTAATGCTTCCGCTGTCCCTTCCTGCCCTAAACGTTTAAATGCCTTTTTTGTTGTTTATTGCCCCTTAACCTTTTTGTTTAGCCACATCGGTTTACACGTGTGTCTAACAGTTTTATTCCTGTGAGGTGTATATCTATCACAACAAAAATTAAGGATTTCTTTGAAATTATTCCATTTAGTGTCTATGCTTTTGTTTTTAAGGACATTTCCCCAGTCAATGCAGTTTAGGGCATCTCTAAGCTGGTCAAACTTTGCCTTTTTGAAGTTCCCTAGTGACTGCTAAGTGGAAATTAACAATATTATGATCACTGTTTCCAAGGTGTCTCCCAACCTGTACATGTGTTACTTTGTCTGGTACATTGGTTAGTATTAGGTCCAATATGGCTCTCCCCCTTGTTGGAGCTTTTCCTTGTTGGGAAAGGTAGCCATCTTTTGTTTTAGATAAAAAAACTATTACTTTTATGAGATCCACACGTTTCAGTGTCCCAGTCTATGTCTGGGTAATTAAAGTCCCCCATAATAACTACCTTATATACTACTACAATACAACCTCACCTGGTAAATTTGATCAAACTACTTTTACTTGCATAGAAAAGTATACAAAATACCTACTGAAGAAGCTTTCTCAAACAAGTGGTCTGCATGGGTCTTAAGTTAAAATGAACCCTTCCATAGATCTCACTTCCCCTCTCATGGGGACCCACTCACACATTTTGCACCCTGCAAGACTGGATTTTTTGGCACAAAATGAATGACAGCATGTGAGTTCTGGCTGCATTTAGGCAGCGTCCTTAGGCAGCGTCCAGCCTGTCAGCTATGGCTGTAAGAGCCATTTTTGCTTGTTTTTTTAAAAGGCATGTCCCCCCCCTCCTTTGAGCCAAACAGCCAGGTACACCAGACTTAGGGGCTGGTTATCCAGGGCTCAGAGACAAAATGGCTCGCCCTGCTGGTTCATCAGCCCCTATGCCCTTTGACACAGGTCCAACACACCAGGCATCACCCCTGGTGCCCAAGAGAGGGTGTGCTCTTAATAGGGAAGTGGGGTATTGTAATGACACTTACTGGTGATGGCAGGTGGCATGTCTGTCTCCCCACCCTGTGAACTGGAATAGGGGTTCCCTGGAGGGAGCGTAGAGGTTACAAACAATTTTACAAAATTTACAATTTTACTTTGCTCATAATGTTGATTAGCACTGCTTTTAAGTTTATGTTTTTTTTCTTGAGGTTTGATTTTTAAGTCTTACACATGCCAGCAACTTGCTTTCTCTGGTATCCTGGACTCCATCTTGGCTCAAAATCATTAAAAAATAAAAAGGAAACAACACAAAAATGGCAAGGATGATGGCAAGATGCCATGGAAGAAAGCCTTTTGTAGTATAGAGGCATGACAATCTATGTTACTGGACAGCAGGGGCGTGGAGGGGGATTTCCTGGGGTATCCTCCTCCATCCCCTTCCCCTTCAGTGACAGCAGAGTCACAAGGGGGTTGATTCTATGGAGGCTGAAAAAAAACCCATGGTGCACTGAGTTATTTTACAGCGTGGGCTAGAAGAGGTATGGCACCTTGTGAAATGCATATCTCTAAACTTTTGAAGATGAGGAGGAGGAGGAAGAGGATAAGTGTGGGTAGCGCGGCAACATATTTTGCAATTAAGCTATGCCCCCTGGTCATGCACATGCCACACTTTTAACTAGTAGTGTAACTTAATGTGCCGGGGCCCTGGTGCGAATATTATATGCAGCCCTTTCAAGGTTCATACAGTAACATTGTTTCAGTCCTTTTCTGACTTTTTACTTTTTAATTTGATGCAGCTAGACAACTAAAGACCGAAACCGATGCTCCTTCTTTTCTCGAAATGATGCTAAGTGAGCACAACTATGATAAATAAGGTGGAGAAGCAATAATGATGGCCCCCCTTGACCTCCTGGGCCCCAGTGCGGTCACACCCCCTCAAGTATCCCCCTGCCTTTGGAACTCCATAGTCCCATTGTAGACAGATCATGAAAGGAAAAGTTAAGTATCTACCTAATGTCCGGCTCACAAATGGCTGAAGGGGGGTGAGTTAGGTGCATCTTAGGTTCCAACAGGCCAGGACCTCTGGGTGAAGGAGGGGTCCTGGTTCACAGGGAGCTCAAAGACTCCAGGGCCCACTGATTCCCTATCCCTAATTGGGATGCCCCCTGTGTAGTAGTATATTCACCTCACAAAGGTTCCCACGAAGCGTATAAAGTAGAAAAAAGTAAATGCACTCCGATTACTAACATGTAGCAGGGTGCATGGCCCGGGGCATTCCAAGCCCATGTGCAGACAGAAAAACAGTTCCAGGGTCAGCGGGTTTTTAGGCTGGTTTGATCTGCTATATTTTTTAATAAGGACTTCAATAAAAGTTTATTTTTAAGGAGTGCTGACCCTGGAACTGTTTTTCTGCCACGAAGCGTATGCAGGCTGCGCTGCCATCTCTAGTTACCCTCTGGCTAATGCAGGCACCCACGTCAAGCATTTCTGAACAGCCAAAGAAGAGCAGCCAGCTGCTCATGCTCTATTCAGCTTTACTAAGCCACTCTGATGTCAGCTCTGTCAGAGTGGCTTAGTAAAGACTGGAGAAGAGCATGTGCATGGCCCATAGGATCACTGGCAAGGTAAGAATTATTATATAGAGATATCCTGCTAGAAAGGCAAAGTCATTAGGATAGTGAAAATCCTGGTGATTATTCCTCTTTAACCCCCCCCTTCTGCAACCTGTGAGCCCAGCAGTGCAAAGATAGCTACCTATTTCTCCTGGTGCTTTATTTGAAGAGAGACTTGGCAATGGCTGCACATTGTGTGAGGTATATTTACAGTTGCCTTTTTTTTTCTTCAGTTCATTATTCTGAAGATATTGTGTTTATCATTTAATTATGTATGAAATCTGTTCAAAAATCATGTATCGGTGGTGATCTACTATGTATGTTCATGTTTTTAATATGGGAGATCTATGTAACCTCCAATAATTTCTGGTTTTAAGAATACCAATAATAAATGACTATAGAAATGTTTTAATAACAAACAAGGTCTTCTGATTATTAAGGGCGAGGTCGAACCCAAAGGCCATCAATTTTGTTGGGATTTGCCTATATCCGACTACAACTCTTGTTTATGTCCAATTACAGAGCCTTGAGTTCGTACCAGCCCACAAGTAGGTTAGAGGCAGGGTCAGTGCCTTAGGATGTGCCATCCCTTTGGGGCAGACACAACCTATAAAAAATAACTTTTGGTTGTATCTGGTTTGCGCTGCATTGTGGCTCTGCCTCTCAATATTAACCACCACCTCCGGATCCTTGTTGTCAGCCTTCTCTATTGCTGATTGCCCTTTGGTAATTTCTGCCCCGCCTGGTCCACCAGTTTTCCCCCCACCTACTCTGCTGCTGCTGAGTCTTCTGCTAGGTTAGGTTAGAGGCATGGGTCATTTGCTAGGTGAGTGGTAGAGTACAGTGGCAGGGGGTGAATTTGCTAAGTAAATGGTAGAGGCCAAAGACAGGGGGGTGGTGGGTAGGGATGAGCGAACCGGTTCGGACGAACCGGAATTCGCTCCGAATTTCAGGGAAAATTCGATTCGGCACGAACCCGAATTTTTTTTGGTTCGTGCCGATCGAGTTTTCCCTGAAATGGGAGCGGGCAGGCCGGTTAAGCTGTCAGCATTTGTTTAAAAGCAAACACTTACCTGCATGGTCGGAGCGTGGAGGCCGGCGCCGCTCTCAGGCGCCCTCTGATGACGTGTCCTCTGATGACAGCTGAGAGCGGCGCTGGCCTCCACGCTCCAACCATGCAGGTAAGTGTTTGCTTTTTAAACAAATGCCGGCATGGTGGGAGCGGGCAGGCCGGCTGCGCTGTCAGCGGGCTGGCTTCCGCCGCCCGCTGACAGCGTAGCCGGCCTGCCCGCTCCCACCATGCCGGCATTTTTTTTTTCAGATGAGCGATTCGTGAAAGTTCGATTCGGGCGAACCCGAATTTCTTGGGGAAATTCGGCGAATCGCCCGAATCGAACTTTCAAGAAGTTCGCTCATCTCTAGTGGTGGGCTTAGTTGAGTTGTAGAGAACAGTGACAGGGAGTGGAGGAGTTAGGCATGGGTAGAGGGGTGTGGTGGGGTTAGATGAGCAGTAGAGGACAGCAGGAGGAGTTAGGTAAGTAGAGGAGGAGAGCGACATGGGATGGAGGGTCTAGGTGTGAGGTAGAGGATAGCGGCAGAGGGTGTAGGGGTAAATTAAGTGGTACAGATCAGCAGGGGGTGGGGAGGTTATGTGAGTGGTAGAGGGCAGCGGCAGGAGAGAAGGGGTTAAGTGAGTGGTAGAGGACAGCAGCAGGGGGTGGAGGGTTTAGGTGCGTGTGAGAGGACAGTGTCAGGGGTTGGAGCAGTTGGTGAGCAGTAGAGGACTGTGGCAGGAGTGGATATGGAGGTTAAGTGAGTGGTGGAGAGCAGTAGCAGGAGGTGAAAGGGTTATGTGAGTGATAGAGGACCTACGGTGGGTGTAGGGCATATGTGAGTTTTATAGGACAGTGTCAAGAGCTGGAGGGGTTAGATGAGTTGTAGAGGGCAGGAGGTGGAGGGGTTAGGTTACTGGTAGAGGACAGCGGCAGGGGGTGGACTGGTTAGGTGAGTGTTAGAGGGCAGCAGCAGGGTTGAAGCGGTTAGGTGAGTGGTGGAGGACAGCGGCAGGGGGTGGAGGGGTTAGGTGAGCAGTAGAGGACAGTGACAGGAGGGGGGTGGTAAAGGACAGCAGCAGGGTTTAAGGGGTTAGGTGAGTGGTAAAGGACAGCAGCAGGGGGTGAATGGGTTAGGAAAGTGGTAGGGGATGAAGGGGTTTGGAGAGTGGTAGAGGACAGCAGCAGAGGGTGTCAAAATCACAGGTTTACTCAGCAGTATCCCTGTTTGCTGCTGGTCTGCTAGTGGGGGGAGAATGCATAGTGGAGGGATGGGAATGCGGCTACTTGTGGCCACATTTGAACAACACTGAATGATGCAGTTAGGTGAGTATGTGGCCATATTGGGCCTTAATGACAAAGTAGATCTCAGACTATATTTCTTATTCTCATCCTGTAATCGAGCATAGTAAGTGATGGCGATAGTGTATGTGGTAAGCAGTCTACCCTTGCAAAAGAAACTTTGTATTATCCCTGTATATAGCCCCTTTTAACCCTGGTTGGGTCAGATGGTGCAGTTGTAATTAAATGTTCATAGTCTTTTCTTTTTTTGGTATTATTTTTACAAAAAAACTTTTCTGCAGTGGATTGTAATATCCAGAGTGTGAACTTGGAGCTTTACATTGTATCAGATACACCATGATGTTTGGCAGTGGATTGTGTACATATAACGTATCTTTATTTTTTATACATTTGCCTTGTTACACATGTCACACACATCTGCCTAACTAAGATTCTTTTCTTTGAAAAGTATTACAATCTCTCCTAGTGATCACCGCTGTATTACAGTATGTATCTGAATGTCCAGATTTTATTTCTCTTTTTAAAGCCTGAATACAATATTTGTAGTGTGCATATGTGATCCCCCTTTTTATATCTATATATAAATGTACTGAGGGTCTCTAGGGTGCAGAAAGTATAATAAACTATTGTACCAGGGGAGTGCATGACACAAATTATATTTTATAAAAAAATTGTAAACATTTTTCTTTTTCTACAAAAAAAGTTCAAACTTCTCCGCCCTTCTGGGGGAGATGGTGGGTCCAGACTTGGACCCCCTCCCCCTTATGTTTCCCCCCTGAGTGGAGATAATGGGGCTGGGAGGTTTCAGCATGCTACTTACCTGCATGTTGGATAGGTGCCTTGCTGCCTCCCTGCCCTTTGAACTGGTATAGGGGTCCCCAGGAGCCACTGGCAGGAATGCGGCCACAGCCAGGCCCTCCTCTCCTGCTTGGTGAGGTCAAATCCCTCACCCAAATACTTTGCCAGCCATAAAAGCTAAAGCTGGCTAACGGCAAATCAGCTCTTGATTTTAGCATCTAAACAGTAGACCAAGCTGTAACTGCACAGGGCACATAGAGAACCACGTCATGACAGATCAGACTCTGCTCAACACAAAATGTTTTCTAAAACCCAAGTCACCTATTTGCAAAAACACACTCCCTTCCAAACACTAGCACGTTCTGTTCCTTTTCTTGTAGTGTAGAATTCCTAAGAAGCATACTTAAGCTCCTTTCACGTGCTGTGAAAATGCTGCCCATAGAAAACTATAAGCCCTTTCACATTGTATAAGTAAAGCTATTATGAGGCAAAGATGCCCCATCACAATCGCCTGCAAAAAACCTTCATGCTGCGTGTTTGCTGCATAAACAAATAGCGATCGCAAATGCTGTCGCTAATAAACCGCTTATACGCTTATACACTGCCACGTTGCTACTCTACAGAGTGTTTGTCACATTGTTTGTTAGATTGTATGCTACTCTAGCTGTTTAAAAATAAATAAAGTCATATTTTAGGCAAAGGCAATGGTTAAACCATTGGGTCGGGCTCTCTTTGGCACTTACCTAACGTGTTTTCCATTTTGTACATTGAAGAAGAAATGACTGAGATATTGAGGTTTACAGATTCACCTCTCTGGCATGACCCTTAGAACTGTGATGCTATATAATAATGAGCATAATGGTCTGTAACAACAGAACTTGCTTTACATACTCCCAGTCATGCATGCCACGCTCCCAAAGCGAATTTGTGCACTCTCAAAGTGTATGCATTCCAAATGCACATGCCACACTCCCAAAGTGCATGTGCTCACTCCCAAATTTACATGTGCACACACTCCTAAAACACACACACACACACACACACACACACACACACACAAATGTACATGCTAGCAAAGCGCATGCACGCACTTCCAAACCTATATGCACGCACTCCCAAGGCGCACACATACACTCCCAAGCATACATGTGCACACTCCCAAAGGTACAAGTGTGTACTCCCAAAGCACATTCGCACACTTCCAAGCGCACATGCTCACAAAGCACATTTGCACACTCTCAAACATACCTACGTGCACTCCCAAACATACGTGCACGCACTCCCAACTTGCTTGTACGCACTCCCAAATATACATGTACGCACTCCCAAAGCACATGTGTGCACTCCCAGACACGCATGTGCGCATCCCTGAAAATGCATGTACTCTCTTCTGGACATGCGCACAACCCCCAGAACCCCCAATGCGTGCACTCCCAAAAGTGCATGTACCCACTCCCAGATGTACATGCATGCACCCCTGGACATAAATGCGCTCACACCAAAAAGCACATGAATGCTGCACACCGAGCAGGGGGCTGGCACGGGGAAAATAAGAAGTGATGATAAAGATGGGAATTTAGTAGCTGCGGGGTATTGGAAGGAAGATACACCATTCGCTGCCGCCTCACCTCGGGCTGTGCTCAGCAAGGCTGGTGGAGGCTTTATTTGCTGAAGGGAATGGAAAGAAAACACAGATGGGCCAGAAATGCCGCCTTCCCACCGGGCTGTGTGACAGAATACTGACTGCAGAGCCGAGAGCAGCGAGCAGCACTGTATCATGCTAAACCATCAGTATTCCGTCACACAACCCGGTGGGAGCGGCCTTGGAGCCAAAGGGCTTTTTTTAATATAGCCGACATGCCCAACGTCATGGGTGCGATCGATTGTACCCATGTTGCGTTCCTCCAGCCGATGAGGATTATCTATTTAGGTTTGTGGTTTAGGTCAACATTATGACTTGTATTAACTAATTGATTTTCAGTATGTTGTAATGCCTGTATGGTCGTTTCCAATCAGGAGATTTGTCTGGTGGATGGCTACTGGGTATGTTTTGAGAAATAATTTCATTAGCCTTTCAATGTATGATTATTAATATTTTTGGATAACCCTGTCTCAACATATGGATGTTCTTTCCCTCTGATGACATGATATACAATGTAGCTAAGAAGTAGACCCTAACTTTCTTTTTTATTATTTTCAGGGGATTCGGGATACCCACTACTGCCATGGCTGATGACCCCCGTCCTTCGCCCTCTGACTCAGGCCCAGAAGGGCAATAACAGGGCCCATCGAAAGACCAGGGCTGTGGTGGAGAGGGCCTTCGGCCTGCTTGAAACCAGGTTTAGATGCCTGGCCTATACCGGGGGTGCCCTGCAGCATGACCCCAACAAGGTGATCAAGATCATAATAGCTTGCTGTGTCCTACATAATTTTGCATTAATGCAGCAGGTCCCCCGGTATGTTGACAAGTCCCCCTCTCCAGCCACCACAGACATTCCAGACGAATTATATGGCAAGTGTTTTTTCTGAACACTATCCTGCGCTGTATGGGCAAAAATCTAAAGCCACCAGCCAAAGCACAAATGCACAAATATGGGTGTAGATCACCCATAGATGTGGATGAAATACAACGCTAAATGTTAATTTGGTGGATTGACATTGTAAGGCTTTTGTTGCGCTTGTAGGATGGCAAACACCTGTGCTTGGGTGGCATTCATCATCTGCCGCTGCTCAAGCATAACCTCCCTCTGCCTGTTGCTAGTCCTAATTTCTTCAAGCAGGGTGGTGAAGTTGGTATTGAAGTTTAGTAATTGTGAGGCCAGCTCCTCTCTTAATTTTTGGTTCACTGCCCTAAAGTTGCGGCTGTCATTGCGCCATGCTGTCTCCAGGATCTGCACACGCCTCACCTGGCTGACATGGCGACATGCATGAGGACGTCCTCCACTTCCCCGGGTTTGGGCGCGTGCAGATGCTGGAGGTCTAGGCCTAGCAACATGAGCAGATGTAGTAGGCAAATCCTCTGCAGCAGAGCTAGCACATGGGACAGTTGGTTGTGTCTCTTGCTGCTGGCCATGCTGGTATGCTAGCACAGGGCGTGATTGACTCTGCTGCAGAGGATTTGTGGGCTGCTGCTGCTGGGGCAGTGACAGATAATGTTGCTAGGTAGGCATTAGTGGGGCCATGGTAATGATCTCCTCCTCCTCCAGATGGTGTATTGCATCCATTAGGGGTGGTGGCTGTAGGGACATGGAAAAAAAACGTGTAAGATAGTTGGTCAAATATGTTTGGCGAAGTAGTCATCTTCATTCACATGCATCACCAGTTAGTGCACATTGCACTTACCAGATCCAGCTGGTCCTGTGTAGAATATGTTTGTAATGGCTGGCGGGACGTGGTGGCAGTGGGCAAAAAGGTGGAGGGTTGCGCAGTCGCAATAGTATTTTGAGGAGCTGGAATGTAACAGTAAAGGAAAGTTAACACAGAAACATACCTTGGGTACACATAGGAGTAGCTAGGCTTTAATGCACCCGGCCCAAACTTACAAAATGGACTCCATCACCGGTTTTACATACACCCTTTGGCGGAACCCTGAGCTGCTGCACCCTGGGAGCGTCCCCCCCCCTGCTCCCCCTAGCTACGGACCTGTGTGTATCTATGCTTATTTAAAACGTTTTATGAGGCAAATGTAATAAAACAATCCTTAAAATACAAACCTTCGGGTATGACATAGTTGTCAGTGTCTAGGGCCCCGAATAAGTCCTGTAGTGCCGAGGGGTGTATAAGTCCGAGGACAAGCTCCTCAGCTGCGGTGTACTGTAGTTTAGTTGGGAATCCACCTCCTGTTTTCAACCTTGAAAGAAAATTTCCAAAATTACTTTCAAGGTCTTGCACAACAACAACCAGTCCAACTCCCACACCCATTTGTACCTGTGGTGCCTGCGCTTATTCCTCTTCTGTCTCACTGCATATTTGAGTTCGAGAATTTCCACTGAATCTGCTCCACATCTTTCTTCTCTGTCCCCGCACAATTGACCTGTCTGGTGATCTCCTCCCAGATTTGGTTCTTGCGCACTTTGCTGGTGGCTTTAGAATTTCTCCCATACAGCTCATGAAAGTGCTCAGAAACCCCACTTGCCAACGCCATGCTTTGGGGCTCACTAAAGCGTCCGCTCAACGTCCCACGCCGCAGGTTTCGCCCTAATGTTGCCCTGGATGGCTTTTCCTGGGTGGGAGGAATATTGGGTGACATTCTTGGGTGACTTGCAGGCATTGAATAGCCAGACATTTTGCTTACCATGGATTATGCTGGACTTGCATGGGGGCTGGGTGTCAGTGGCTGGCTGCCCAAAGAAGTTACAGCCGATGAGCTGCCCGGTGACTCCGGGCTCTCCACCTTAAATTCGTGAGATTGGGAAGGAGCAGGAGAGGGTGTGGTTGGGGGGCTAGGGCTTCTAAGACGAGTCTTACCCTTGCCCTTACTAGTAGTGCTCCGTTGTGGGCCAGGGAGCATTCTTGCTTTAGGATGTAAGTGGCTCCGAGCAGCCACTAGACCTGTCTACAGAGGAGGGGCAACAGCGGCTCGCCAGGGAGTCGGCCCAGATGCTGGAGCAACAACACTCAGGTATGTTTCTCTGACTGATGCACACACAGGTACATGCACTGTAAACACACACTCACTTCCTGCTTCTATTCTCTTAGATGAGGAGGTAGCTGGTGGAGAGCGTGGTTTAGAGACACCTGAAAACCAAGCCCCTGAGGTGCATGGCGAAGGTGGGTGATGTCACACACACATTATGAAACAAATGTTGGCTTGATCTAATCTGACATTAGAATAAACATATTTTTCATTCCTCAACAGACTCAGATCTGGTCCAGTGGCAGGCCCCAGAGAGAATGCTGGTCCCCCAACCTCAGGTCGCCCACCAGCCTGGTAATTCTGAAGTCTACTTATTTGATTACCTATAACAAAGCTTATTCTACAGGTCTTTAAAAACTGTAGCCTAATACATTAGCATAATGAACTATGACCTCATCCCTTGCCTAATACAGTAGCATAATGAACTATCATCCCTAGTCTAATACAGTAGCATAATGAACTATGGCCTCATCCCTAGCCTAATACAGTAGTATAATGAACTATGGCCTCATTCCTTTGCTGGAACATTAATAATATTTCATTCCACAGCTAGGAAACATGTATATTCAAAATATTAATTATTGCTTCCTTTGCACAGGAACACCACAGAAGACTAAATTCCTGGGGCCTGCCACATTTGTTAACATTGTTTTAATAAAAATGTTTTAAAGTTTAACATTTTTACAAAAACCAAACAAAATAAATAGTTTTTATAGAATAAAAAAACAACAAATTTTATTGTTAAAAAAAAACACCCAAAAATGTAAATACATTTAAAAAAAAAAAAAAATGTAATTAAACTTACCCATGTTTCATGTTTAATTTAGGTTAAGCTAAACACTTTTTATGCATGACCACCAAACCAAAAAATAACATACAGCAGAAGAAATCAAGAAGATTCGAAAAATAATAAGAGAATGGAGAAAATTAGGTAAGCATGATTGCCGTGAGAACATCTAAACAGGAACCGCGAGTGAGTTAAGGTAAACATTAAGGACGGAAGAACATGTAAACAGGAACCGCAAGTGAGTTGAGGTAAGCATTAAGGACGGAAGAACATGTAAACAGGAACCGCAAGTAAGTTGAGGTAAGCATTGAGGATGGAAGAACATGTAAACAGGAACCGCCAGTGAGTTGAGGTAAGCATTAAGGACGGAAGAACATGTAAACAGGAACCGCCAGTGAGTTGAGGTAAGCATTAAGGACGGAAGAACATGTAAACAGGAACCGCAAGTTAGTTGAGGTAAGCATTAAGGACGGAAGAACATGTAAACAGAAACTGCGAGTGAGTTGAGTTAGCATGAAGGACGGAAGAACATGTAAACAGGAACCGCGAGTGAGTTGAGGTAAGCATGGAAGCAGAAGTGAGTGAGAAAATAGTTGAGATGGGGATATTGATGAAGTAAATAGCTGGGTGCATGCGTACATGCATACAAACACAGCAGATTTCCGAGAGAATTCCGTTTGGACGTATATTGGGAGAAAGATGCATGCTGAATCTAACGGGACACAGAAAATCTTAGTTGGAAGCTACGTTGGAAAACGCTGAAAAACGGTAGTATACGAGGTTTACGTATACATTACCCTCGTCCTGTCGAGGACGCAACGAGAGGCAGAAAATGCCATTCCTGTTGGCGTGCGCTGCTACGAACAGTAAACGGAAGGCTGCCAATGGAGGCTCTGAATCATGCGTACGCACATACGCATACAGAAAAAAAGTGTAAGATACAAAGAACGAGCCATATACGACACCGTTTGGAGGAGGCACTGAATCAGGGCTAATCTGTCCTACTATCAGTGGCTGGCAGAGGAACCTGCTCCATTAGCTGCTGCACTGCTATAGAAGCGGATTGTGGATAGCTGAACTGGGAGTTGAGGCCAAACCAATATGCATCAAGTATCCAAATCATATGTTTGACCATAGATTATTACAAATGTATTACAACTTTGTTATGACACACATAGATTATTATGATTAATTATTTCTTCAAAAAACAAGAGAGACCTTTAAAATATGCTATGCGTCAAGTTGGTTCAAGTGGAACCAAAGTCAAAAACAATGGGGTTGATTCAGAGCCAGGTGAGAATTCTCACTCCTTTTTTAGGAGAAAAAACTGCCATTCACTTTTATTGTCTACCGGGTGTAAATTTTCACCTGGCTCTGAATCAGCTCCAAGGTGAACAATGAAAGTCAATGGCAGTTTCCTATCCTAAGAAAGAAGTGAGCTTTCTCACCAGGCCGGAATCGAGCCCCTGGATGTTTTCTCCCTCCCATCCCAGGAATTCTAAATTGAGATGCATGTCCACAAAAAATGACTCAACCTTCCATGTTCCTGCCACAACAGCACATTCACTGCACCTCTAGCGACCGTTTTCCTCCACTGTTCATGTGCGAAGTGAGGGTGGCACGGATTGGGCAAATAGTCATTCACAATTTTAGGGATTCCCTGTTGAGGAAGAACATTTACATTTTGACATTTTGGGGGTGGGGTATGCAGTATATATTGGCTGGAGGTCTTTTATTTACTGTGGCATTAAATATGAGTGCCTCTCTTGCTTGTTGGATCTCATTATTATTCTCTCTCCTCCTGCCTAATGCATCTGGGGAGTATACACTGACCATAGATCTAACAGGAGAGACCTTCTGCAGGTGATCAAACAAATCATATATCACAGACAAGAAACTTTTGTTCTTGAAAAAATGTGTATTTATTCAATACTTGGCAGTCTATAAAAAGATGCATGGATGATATCCTTCTTAAAAAAAACAGTCTGAATGTGTGAGCATTTCCCCAGTTTTCCAGAATAGGTCTAAGCACAGTTACAGTGTTGAGTTAAACATAGAAACATAGAAGGCTGACAGCAGAAGGAGACCATACGGTCCATCTAGTCTGCCCTTATGTGTATACTGTATGTTCTCTTTATCTTATGTGTATACTGTATGTTCTCTTTATCTTAGGATAGATGTGTGCTGCTTATCCCAGGCATGTTTAAATTCAGTGACTGTTGATTTTTAAACTACCTCTGCTGGAAGTTTGTTCCAAGCATCTACTACTCTTTCTGTAACATAATATTTTCTAACATTGCTCCTGATCTTCCCCCCGACTAGCTTCAGGTTGTGCCCCCTTGTTCTATCATTAAGCTTCTTCTTAAAAACTCTTCCCTCCTGAACCTTATTCAATCCTTTCACATATTTAAAGGTCTCAATCATGTCCCCCCTCTCCCTTCTTTCCTCCAGACTGTACAAATTAAGTTCTTTAAGTCTCTCCTGATAAGTTTTATGTTTAAGTCCTTCCACCATTTTTGTTGCCCGCCTTTGGACACGTTCTATTTGAATAATATCTTTTTGCAGGTAAGGTCTCCAGAACTGCACACAGTATTCTAGCTGTGGCCTCACCAGGGCTCTATACAGCGGCATCACAACCTCCCTCTTCCTACTGGTGATGCCCCGAGCTATGCAGCCGAGCATCCTGCTTGCTTTTCCCACTGCCTGGCTACACTGTCCACTCATCTTGCAGCTATCAGTAATCAGTCTCCCTAAATCTCTCTCCTCCGAGGTCCTGGCTAACACAGTGCTGCCCATACGGTACTCAGAGCAGGGATTCCTTCTACCCAAGTGCAGGATTTTACATTTAGAGACATTAAACTCTAGTTTCCACAGTTTTGACCATCTATCCAGTAAAGCTAAATCATTTTCCATGTTGCAGACACCTCCAGGAATATCCACCCTATTACTAACCTTTGTATCATCAGCAAACAGACAAACTTTTCCTACCAAGCCTTCTCCTATGTCACGTACAAATATATTAAAAAGAATGGGGCCCAGGACAGAGCCTTGCGGCACACCACTTGTAACTCGCCTTTGTTCAGATTGTACACCATTTACAACAGCGCTCTGATACCGATCCCTCAGCCAACTGGAAATCCACTGAACTATCCAGGGATTGAGTCCTACCTTCAATAACTTATCTATGAGCTCTTTATGTGGTACAGTGTCAAAGGCTTTGCTAAAATCCAGATAGGCGATATCCACAGCGCCACCTTCATCTAACACTTTAGTGACATTGTCAAAGAAATCAATTGTGCTGTGAGATGATTAGATTTTCAAAATTTGTTTTTGTGATACTAGTTATCTAGTGGATCTAATTAATCACTTCCCAATCACTGGTGGCACATAAAACTCTTACCTGGTAATGCGTAGTGAGGCTGTAGACAGACAGTCACCACCAACCTGTGGCTCGCAGGTCTCTTCAGTGTGGGAGCCGCAAGTAAGTTTTAGTGTTGCGGAAGACACAGGACACAATCTAGGTAAAATCACAGCCCTGGTATCCCATTGGCTTTGGATAACTGCGCATTGTGTGCCATTACTCACATACAGGCAATGTCAGAGGCTATCAGCCCCAAGCAAATACAGAATCGAACACTTAAACCTAAATGTACTCTTGGCATTAGGCATTAGGCCTCAAATTTCTTTAGCTAGCTGCTTACAACTTACAACTTACAATCCCTATCTGCTGCATAATGCCTATACTGTGTCTGTGTGCATGCCTGGCTAGCATATACATTGACCAAAGCTCTGCTTGTTCCTTTGCATCCCTTTGCTTTCTGTTTCAAAGTTTCTATTGGCTTTTAGACCTTTCAGTTACTGTCCAGGCGTTACGAAAAAGATAAACATACATTTTCACCATATAAGACGCACTTTCCCCCACCATAATGGGAGGGGGATGTCAGTGTGTCCTATCAGGGTAATGTAAAAAGTCTTAAAAAAAAAAAATCTTTTGTGCTATTCACTATACCGACACCTGTGATATGTGATGTCATACCACACTGCAAGGGGCCCACTAACACTCTGTCGCCCAAGGGCCACATAAATCTGGAGCCGGCCTTGACTGCCTTGCATTTTGTGGGCAGCCATTATATATTTTGGGGGCTGCAAAGGGGAGGAGCTACAGAGTGAATTTTAAGAAAGTTATTCTTTAAATACAAGTTTCGCTGTGAGTAGACTCAAATCATAACTAGCCTTTGAGGTATGTGAGGTGTGTGGTCGCACAGAGCGCCGTCCCATCCGCTCTGTAAGGGGGATGCCAGCTCCTAACTTTCTTTTTTCTCTTTCTTTCTTTTTTCTCTTTCTTTCTTCTCTTTTCTCTTCTTTCTTTCCTTTTTTATTTATCTCTTTGTTCTCTCTCTTTCGTTCTTTCTCTCTTGCTTTCTTTCTCTCTCTCTCTCTCTCTCTCTTTATTTTTCTTTCTTGATTTCTTTGTTCTCTGCATTCCTATTTTTCTCTATTTTTTTCTTGCTCTTTTCAACTCTCTTTCTCCTCCACTCTCTTGTTCTAATATATTCCTGCCATCTCAATTTTATCCTCTCTATCTCCCCTTCTCTTCTTTTAGTTTTCCCACATTCCCCTCCATCTTGCTCTCATTTCCACATGCTCTCTATCACAGTCTCCTTCTATCTATGTAATCTTATCTTTCTCCTCCTTTCTTTTTCCCACATTCCCTCTCTTTTCACCTTCTCTTTATATAACATTGCTTTTTTCCTCCTTTTTTCCACATTTCCTCTCATTTCTCATGTCTACATTCAGTTTTTCTATTTCTGCATTTCCTCTGTTTGTTTTTGCCCCATCTCTCTGTCTCCCTTTTTTCCATCTGGTCCGGCCCTGGCTCAAATAGACCAATTTTTCATTTGTTAACTGTTTAAATGACACCGCTGTGGTGCTTTTACTCTTTGGGCCTAATTTAATACATTTTCTAGCGGGTGCTAGATGAGCATCTCTTCTGAGATCAGAACCGGCTCTGCTGAGGCGTCTGGAGCCAACCAGCACCCAGCTTGCACTCATTCCCAGCCAGTGACTGGGTGCAGCGCTGGCCTTGTATGAGGCAATGCACTAGCGACACTTTTACCATTAAAGAACACAGCGCCTGCACAGGTGCTGTGAAAAGGCGATTACGGGGTGACAGCACCTGTTGTAATCCCTATTTCAGGGCAGAAAATAAAAAAATAAAAAACAGGAAATGCAACACAAAAGTGCCTAGAATGCATACAAAAGCAGTCCCAAACAGCCCAGGGATGGCACATGCAACAGCCCCCCAAAAATTGAAACAATGCAAAAATAATTACAACCATCCCAGCCCATTGAAATGTATGGGATAAGGCCACACAGTGAAGGGTGAGCGCCTGGTCTGATCTGGCACTGTATCTCATCACCGGCACTGATGATAGATGGGACACTACTTGGCGCTACCAGAGGCGCTCTGAATTTTTGACTTGATAACTATACCTTTTGCACTGGGACCCAACATTCACTGGCGTTAGCCTTTTTTTTGAACTTGGCGATACTGAAAAATATTTTAGATTTACTGAACCTTTAATAAGGAGATGTTCTATCAAATAAAAAGCAGGACTGCTTATTTACAGCTTATGGATTACAGGACAATATCTTTATGCAGATGGATTACAAGTATTAACATCCAAAGTGGCAGGCAGGGTCGAATACATAGCCCGAGCTGAGATTAGAGATAATAATGGAATGGCAGGAATAAATTGCATTTAAGGACTTTGGAGTGCAGATTGGAGACCAAAGTGGTCGTGAATGGAATGTGCTGGGTAAAGAAGGAGATATTGCCGTGGTTAATGTATTAGTGTGAGTTATAGAAATGGTTATTTTAAAGTAATAACTTGATTTTCCTTGGAGCAACAGATGTGCCATCGGCTAGGATTACATGATTAAATGTCGTACTTTGCAAAGTGAAGGCCTTTTTAATGGAATCACGTATCAGTCTACAGAGATAGTAGGTTACATAGGCCTTGAATGTTCTAGAGGGTTACCTTGCTAGGCTGATATGTTGGCAGATCAAATGGTATTACAGCCTATAAAATACATTAGTTCCCTCGGGATCGATCCAGCTACAAAGCACATCTTACAGAGCAGTTACGCTGAGTGAGCCAGAGAACACTGATCAGATCTCAGCCTTCGAGAGCCGCTCCAACATCGAGCTAGTTAAGGCACCTGCTGGTTACTAGACATGATTTTTTTTTATATTTTCTAATTTTTCTTATTCAATTACTCAGTTATTAAAATAAAAATACAAGACAAAAAAAATAAAGGGCATTAAAAATGTAGTACTGGAAGGTTCATATCAAGCGTGAGAAATTTATTGATAAATTCTCTATTAAAGATGCTTTTTCTATGGGAAGCATGACTACTGCTAAAGTGAGAGATCCAGAGGAAGGCACATGTGCTAGCCAGGCTCAGACTGACCATCAGGGGGACAGATGGTTCCCTGGTGAGCCAATAATCTTCCCCGATTGTGAGTTCCCAGCCTGAGCACCTGTTTAGGGGCTTACCAGGTGTTCCACTTTTATCCTGGAGGCCAGGATATTGCATATAAGCAATCAATACGTGATCCTCGATCATTTTCATATTATTATATATTATACAAATCCATTAACTCTTTAGACATTCAATAATTGCACATTTAAACACAAGCTCCCTATTTTTTTTCGAACAAAATCCCACTTTCAATAAAAAATTTAAAACTGTATTTTTTGGGGGCAAAAGGGATGTCCTCAAGGTGCTGAGCAGATCTAGAATGTTAGAAAATGCGTGCATTATGGAAGCAGTTCTCACTACCTGCAATAGGTTGCTATTGGCAAAGTATACCAAGTCAGTACACCAAGAAGAGAGAAGTGAGCCCTGTACACACAGAACACTGCTGCTATGGCACAATTAAAACAAAAAACTAAATCAGCTCAGCCCCTTGTGGACATCATTTTGGCGCACAAATATACACTTTAAAAAATTTAATAGAAAATGGACTATCCCTTTAAACATTCTGACAAATTGAGGTTTAAAAACACACATGAGTATAATAAGCATGCAGTTTATTTACTTTCTGCTTTCTACACCTTACTTTCATTTACTTTTCATTCCAGCTTTAAGTCAGTGTAAACTGTACAAAGGCCTGCACTGCTTCTTTCATTCAATATATATATATATATATATATATATATATATATATACATATATACTGTGAACTTTACAGATGTAGCAGTGTTGCTGGTTAGAACACTATGAGGTGCTTCTGGAGCATTAGCTATTCACCTTTTTACCCAATGGACACCTCACATCAGGATTCCTGTTTAGAAAAAGCACCTCTACAGTTTGGTGTCTACCAACACAGCTGGTATCCCATAGTATGGAAACCTTGGCAGCGGCTTATGCCTTTTCAATTCCTAGACAGCACGCAAACCCCCGTCAAGAGTATCCACCTAGGAGCAAGGATGGACCTCTGTGAATCCTATTCAAATCTCCATGCATATATCCAGCTCGACCAAGTCCCAAAGGTTACGCGCTTCGGGGAGCAACTCCTTAGTCAAGGCTGCTCCCGGAAACACATTACCTTTGAGGGGATGAGATCGGCTTACACACCAGCACCAGCACATTTGTATGTTTTTAAATACTTGCAGTAAAAGTTATGTTTTATGGGACTTGGTCGAGCTTAATATATACATAGGGCTGATGCCTTGCCATGGAATGTCCCTAAACAAAGGAACACCCCTGGAAGCCATCTAGCCAATTCTGGAGGACACTGGACTTAACACACCCTGGGCCCACGAGAGAGTGCAAGAAATTGGATAGAGAATTAGTATTAGGGCAGGCAGGTAGGTTGCCACCCATTTTCCTCTGAACTTGTATAGGGATATTGTTCCAAAAAGATACCAGTCACAAGTGTACGGCCCATGGCTAAAACATTCTGTCTCTGGGTGGAACCTTATTTGTCAACACTGCCTCCACCACCATAATCAAAACCATGTTTATCCCTCCTAAGGAAAGAAATCCAACCGTGTTTCTCGCTCCTACTACAGGGTTGGCATTTCTGACAGTTTCCCCTTTCCGGAGGGGCATCTAATAGGAGGTGTTGTCATGCTCATGTGGTAAAGCAAGTGGCATGGGCTCGCACTAGGAGCTAAGCCCAGGCTTAGGTGAGACAAACTCTTAGCTGCATGGTATGTCCCCTAAGATTAGGAGGCCAAAGCATTGAGCAAATTACAAGTTGAACTGATATATATATATATAGCGTCCCCAGAGGAGACCAAGCAAGATCCAATCATAGATGGCAGATTAAGCAAAAGGTTGGTAAGAAAGAGAAAGCAATCAGAGCAACCAAAGCAAAGGGTCAAAAAACCTGAAGCTATAAAAAGGGTAATCTTTTGGATTGCTGAAAAAACCTTGGGGTATTAATGAACTTAATATATAATTTTTATTAATATACTTTCAGTACATAAGCTCTTCTTTCAGACTCATATTTCTAATTGATAGATGGTGAAATACTTTGGAACTATAGCATGAGCTCAGCATCCTGAACATGAACAATACATTGCTATGACCTTTCAGACATCAGAAAAACAGTCTACACGCTTGGTAAAATTAATATTGTATGATATGAGCACTCCAATTCTTATATCTCCTTTACTGTAAGATCCATGCTCAAATCAGGATCTCCTACTTATAGACACGTAATTCTTGAAACATCAAAACTCCCAGAGGTCCCTAACAAAAGGTTCACCCATGTTCTCAGCTTCTCGATATAACAAAAGCCAGTCAAAGTCCTTGGAGCATTTTCGAGTCTGTTTATAGCAAGGCTTTTACAGTACTCACAGAGAATCCTTGTCTTAATATTTCTGTATTGGCCGAGATTTTTTTATTACATTTTCCATGCTGTTAAAATCTTTTTCAAGCACATGCAGTCCATTACTCTGATTGAAGCATTCCCATATCTCTCTATTTCTCATGAAACATTTATGTACAAAGTATGAAGAGTAAATACCTATATATAAGTCATCATTCATGACCCAATACCTCCTAATCTTTCTGCTCTTAAAAAAATATATATTCTCTGCTTTATAACAAATTATATTAGCTACACTAATGTTTTAAAACCATGAATAGGCCAGTAGAAGGATTTGTGATTGTATTAAAAAGAGGGACCATGACCTTTTAAAAAAGGACTTATCTCATGCATTGAGACTCCTCTGAATAAGAGCATTTACTCACCCCTTTATGCTCTTATGTAGATAATCATATTGGGACATGCACAGTGCCATACTGTGGTACAAATAGAGACTAGGCAGTAAATAAAATAGTTAATGGTATCCCTTAACCATAATTTTTATAATTAGGCACCCAAAATGGCTGAACCATAGTTTTGAGCATAAAACTTGGCTGCTGAATATGAAAGATGTCCATTGATCTTGCTTGGCTAAATCACGCAACCAAAAGCAGGTTTGAACAGCAAAACTACGGAAACACCAGATACGGCAAAACACAATTCAGAGGTCACAGGTTGGCCTCAAATTAATGTGCCACACACAAACAGGGAATATAAAAATATATACTATGCTTTAATGAGCTAATTCAAATGCATACATACAATTAAAAAACATACAATGGCCCATAAACGGGTATGCAGGGAATCCAGGCGGATGTACTCAAAAGTATATAAAAATTCTGCTAAACCCCTCTAAAACTAATCATTAAGTGAAAAAAACTGTTAATCCAAAATTATGCCCCAAACAGTATATACAAATATTCTCGACTGATATATCCAGTGGACTACTTAAATAAAAACTTAATACAATCTATAACACCTAAATTATACCAAATTATAAAGATATGCAATATGTGTCAATCCTCAGATAAAGAGGAACATTGGGGGAGGTTAAAACCTCCCCAAACCTCACCGGACTGCTTCCCCCCCCCCCCCGGTTTCAGCTTTGGGCAGTTTGTACTCACCTCTCCGCGGTATCCATCTTCTGGGTCCCTTGGATTGTGGACAACCTCCTGATGGGCAACGCCATCTTGTATCCCATCTGGGATACAATGGGGCCATGCAAAAAACTTCAAGAGTTTTCAGAGCGGCGCTAAACTTCGAAGCCAGAAGGGGGGCAAAGGACTGGGCCCTGAAGCTGCCGAATGTCGCTGCATGAGGCAGCAGCGGCATCCAGGAGGTAAGCAGGGCCCAATGGGGGTGGGGGGGAAACAGCCCATATTATTTTTTATGTTAATATAAACATAGAGCAAGCTAGAATGAATAAAACAAAACAAAAGTCCCAATTTTTAATCCTTCAAAGGTGCTATAGTGCTCAATATAACTATGTCCCACGGTGCATGCACTCCACGCAAAATTGTGCAAAGGAATCCTCCACCAATCGTGCAAACTCTTCCCAACTTTAAGTAGGCAATGCGCTTAAAATTGATTTTACACGGCGTTGTTGCCAATTCTGATGTAATCCACTTTTAAATAAACGCTTATCCAGCAATGCTTCCACACTTCAACCCTCCAGCATTTACAGATGTCACAAAGGTACTATTTCCATACAGCCCTCCGCTGTGCAATCTCTCTTTTCCAGGCAAATCTCAGGGGGTGACATACATGGAGAAGCAGAAAGCCCAAAATAGTGTAATATTGCAAAAACTATAACTTTAATAAAAAGATCCAAATCCACTCACAAGACAGGTAAAATAATCAGCATTGAGATACAGTTGTAATCTCACCGATCCTGGAATCAGACAATCCCCATTCGGTCCAATAAAAGGGCGATCCCATAAAAGTGAATAAAATGTCCAAAGGATTTCTTTAAAAACTCCAAAAAGCTCTGAAGAATCTACCGCTCGCCACCGCGGCGGTAGGCAGTGGCGAGCGGTAGATTCTTCAGAGCTTTTTGGGGGTAGCCCCCACCCTAGACTTAGTAGCTATATAATGGGATATTTGTAGGTAGCGGAGGTATTACCTGTTCGGTATGTCTCTGAGGGATTGAAGCTCGGGGAATGTTAAAATTCCCCTGTGGGTGATGAGATCTTTAATCCTTGTTAAGTTTTGTGATTTCCACCAACTAAACGCGGCAGGTTCCTGAAATGTTGGGAGAAATTCAGGGTTACCCAAGACCGATAGCAGGGGAGGCAGAGGGGAGATGAGGTGGCTTTTGGATCTGTTAATTTTCCAAATTCTGAGAGAGTGCTTCAGGGCCGGGTTATCAATGCCTTTGTAAGCTATCGGGGCAACCATAATAAATTTGAAATGGCTATCGGGGTACAACTGGCCTGCTCGATGTCAACCCATAATGGTCTATCATCTCCAGCATGAATAGCAGCCATTTGCGCAATCTGGCATGCAGAATAATAGCGAGCTATATTAGGAACTCCAAGTCAACCCAGTTGTTTAGATCTGTACATTGTCATACGGTTGACTCTTGGTTTTTGCTGACCCCAGATGAAGAAGTTTAACCCTTTAAACGCCAGCCACGTAAAATTTACGTGGCTGCCTCTCCTGCAGTTAACTGCCAGCCACGTAAATTTTACGTGCCTGACTTTCCCCACTAATAGTAAAAAAAGTTTTTAAAAAAGGCACTTACCTGACCCCTCGTTTGATTCAGCCGGGTCTCCTCTTCAAAATGGTGGTCTCCGATCGTTCACCGGACCTCCTCTGGCTGCAGGGGAGGGCCCGGAATAGGGTGCCCCCCCCCCATTTCAGCTGCCTCCGGCTTTTCCTGTAAAATAAAAAAAAAAAAAAATGACATTTACTTACCTCTGTGTGCGCTGGCTCCCGCCGACCCTCCTCTTCACCTGGGGGGCCTCCGATCCCCCCCCAGGTCATTCCGATCTTCAGGAGAGAGCCTGGAAGGCTCTCTCCCCTCTCCTGTTCCGATGGCGGCCGCCATCTTGACGCTAAGCCCCGCCCCTTTTGGGGGCGGGGCTAATGACATCAGTCCGTGTCGTCGTCCCCGCTAAGCCCCGCCCCCTTGGGCCGCTATGACGTCATTCCCAGTCCCGATCACCGGCTACAGCTCTGTTAGCTGTCAGATGCCGGTGATCGGTGCCCTGGAAGGAGGTGACAGGAGATCCTCTGATCTCCTGTCTCCTCCTTCTCTGGATGCCGATCACCGGCATCTGACAGCAGATCAGCGAGGGACACAGGAGCTGACGATCGAAGGTGAGTAAAGAGTAAATTTTTTTTTTTTTAATAAATAAAAATTTTGTGTTCGTGTTTTTTTTTTTTCTGTTAACCCTTTGTGAACTGGTAAGGGGTCCATGAGACCCCTGTACCAGTTCACAAGGCTGGGGTCTGGCAAGTCACCTGCCCTAGCGGGTGACTTGCCATTAACCCCTGCACCCCCAATTACCTGCCTCCCCAAAGCCCAGGGGGGGGCAGAAGAGCCCGGGCCCACATAGACTATGTGGGCTCGTAGGCTGCAGGGTGGGGGGGGGCCACAAAAGCTGGCCCCCCCACTCTGTGCCTACAAGCCCCCATAGCTGGTCCCGGGCTGGTTATGACGGGTAGGGGGGACCCTACGTCATTTTTTTTTTTAATTTTAAGGGTTAGGGTTAGGGTTAGGGTTAGGGTTAGCCTAACCCTAACCCTAACCCTTAAAATTAAAAAAAAAAATGAGGTCCCCCACCCTGTGAGGGGGGACCCTATGTCATTTTTTTTTTTTAATTTTAAGGGTTAGGGTTAGGGTTAGGCTAACCCTAACCCTTAAAATTCCAAAAAAAAATGAGGGTCCCTACGTGATTTTTAAAAAAATGTTTAACGATTAGGGTTAGCCTAACCCTAACCCTTAAAATTCCCCCCAAAAATGGGGTCCCCCCCCTACTTTTTTTTTTTTTTTTTTTTTTAAGTGGACCAACACCCAGGCTGATCGGCCCGGATCAGATCCCTCCCTGCCGGGCATCCGAAATCGGGATGCCCCACTGTGTGAAACCCCCAGGACGCCCCAATCGCCTTACCTTATCCCTGTTCCAACGGTGCATGCGCGGGCCGCATCTCGCGCTTCTCTCTATCAGGGCGCGCACACGTTCCGGTCGTTTGTGAATCGCCGATGCGGGCACGCTCCCTGTTAGAGGGAAGCGCGAGATGCGGCTGCCAGCGCGCTCAGAGCCGCTGTGGTTGTCCGTCCCTTGTCCTTGCATACCACAGCGGCTCTGAGCGCTCTGATTGGACGAGCGCTCGCGCATGCGCCGTAGGAGCGGGCTGAGGTGAGTTTTTTATACCTTTCTTGGGGGTTTTACGCAGCGGGGCACCCCCGCGGAAGTGGATCAAAACCCAGGATAGTGAAAATCCTGGGTGTTGGTCCACTTTACGGGTTAGGGTTAGGCTAACCCTAACCCTTAGAATTCCCCCCAAAAATGGGGTCCCCCCACCCCCTGGGATTAAAAAGAAAAAATTAAAAAAAATTAAAATTTTAAAGAATTAAAATTAAAAAGAAAATGACATAGGGACCCCCTCCCAGGGGGGCCCACTATTTTTTAAATTTTTGGGGTTAGGCTTAGCCAAAAATTCTCAAAAAAAATTGGGGTCCCCCCCCCCGGGAGGGGGTCCCTATGTAATTTTAAATTAACCCCTTATGTTTATAGTGTGGATAGTAGTATTTTATTTGTAAATGTTATAAAATGCTCTTTTCAGTTTGGGGGGTCTCCTGGGCAAGAATGAGGGGCTATTGATACATATGTGGTACCGTTGTAATCGGGAGAAATGGGGCTATCACATGCAATATGGTTTTTATTACTAAAAAATGTTTTATTTAAAATAAAGGAGACAATTGTATATATATATATATATATATATATATATATTATTTTATTTATTTTTTTGTTTTTTTTTACGCAAAAATATTTAAAAAACAGTAGAAAAATTACAAACAAGACATTTAATGTTAAAGCCTAAATTCTGCTGCAAAAAAATATATATATATTTTCCAAGAAATTCCGACAAAAATCACGGTTAAACATGCCGCAAAATGGGGAAAAATGACCAACTGAGGGCGACAAAAGTTCAAGTAGGCTGGCAATTAAAAGGGTTAATAGTACCTATGCATGTTGGGTATTGTTCTGCTCGGGGGACCTTGCGCTTTCAGATTTAGCTTGTTTTTTCTTATTTGCATATTGATATTTTAGGAAAAGGTGTTTTTTATTCTGCTTTTTTATAATTTTTTTTGTGAAACCCTGTGCAACCTAAGAATTCTTCAAGGGATTACTTCCAGAAAGATGAGCCCACGACAACAAGCTGGGTACGCTTAGAAAGCTTAAAATGTGTACTTTCAGGGAATATATGGTTTATGGGGGATATTCTAAATGTAAAGGGTTGTTTTGGTAGAAAAAGCACAAGGTGCGCACTTTGTATGCAGAGCTGAAATTTTGAAGTAAAATTACCGTTACGCACATGCTTTACTTTGGTGTGTTTGGCAACTCTTCCCTTGACAGTAGCTATGCATGCTGGGTATTGTTCTGTTCGGGGCATGTTGCTTTTTCAGATTTTCAGTTTTTTTCTTGTTTGCATATAGGTTTTTTTAGGAAAATGTGGTTTTGATTCTGCTTTTTTATACTTTTTTAGAGAAACCCTGTGCAACCAAAGAATATATTGAGGGATTACTTCCAGAAAACTGCACCCATGTCAACAAGCCTGGTACGCCTAGAAAGCCTGAGGTGTGTACTTCCAGAGAATATATAGTTTGTTGGGGGTATTTCAAATGTAAAGGGTTGTTTTTCTTGAAAAACTGCAAGGTGCGCTTAGCACGTAGCATAGTTGTATTTTATCTGAAAATCTCCTAAAGAGTTGTTTCAGTTTGGGGGAGTCTCCTGGGCAGGAAAGGGTGTCTACCTATACATATGTGGTATCACTGTAACCGGGAGAAATTGGGGTTTCACGTGCAATAAGATTTTATTGACAAACTTACATTTTTTATTACAAAAAACACTACAAATTGTAAAAAATTGTTTTTTGGGGGTTTTTTTGCACATATTTCATCCAAAAATATTGAGAATACACCTAAAAAATGACAAACAAGACATTTCATGTTAAAGCTTAGACTCTGCTGAAAAAAACAATATATCACTTTTCTGGGAAATCCCTGGAAATCCCTTCAAAAATCACAGTTGAACAAGGGGAGCGCAAAATAGTGCAAAATGGTCTGGCAACAAAGGGTGACAAAATCTCAAGGTAGTCTGGCGGTTAAAGGGTTAAAGTGGATTGGAGGCCTTTTAGGCATGCGGCCGTAATCGGTACCGGCAATACCCGAAAGACGTAGAGTATTTTGGGAAGCCACGAAAGACGCAGCTTGGCCCACGACGACAACAGGGAGCAGAGATCCCTAAGTATAGCGGGATAGTTAGCGGCGTAGAGGGACTCATAGGTTGCTGTCAAGTGAACACCTAGATATTTAATGTGTCGCTCCTGCCATGAGAAGTTAGAGGAGGCTTTAAGTGCTGTCAGCATACTTTCAGGAAGGGAGACGTTGAGGGCTTGGGATTTTGAGACATTAATCTGCAGACCCGAGATCTTGGAAAAGTTATCTAGGGTTTGAAAGAGATTTGGGAGGGACGTGACGGGGTTAGATACTAGCATCAGGATGTCATCAGCAAATAAAGAAATCTTGTGATGATATCCCCCGACACTGACTCCTGTTATGTTAATGTTGGCTTGGATTAACTTGGATAGGGGCTCGATAGCGAGAGCAAATAATAGGGGGGAGAGGGGACAACCTTGCCTTGTGCCTCTGCCCAGAATGAACCGCTTAGAGGAGTAGCCTGAGTACCTAACGAATGCCCCAGGCTTAGAGTATAGCGAGGAAATTCATGTGGTGAAGGAGGGACCAAGCCCCCATTTTTTCAGTATAAATTGGAGGTAGTCCCAGGCTACTGTATCAAATGCTTTACGAATATCAAGGGTTAGTAGCATGGCTTGTCGACCCTCCTTCCTCACATGATGGATAAGGTTAATAATCTTGCGGATATTATCTGCCCCTTGTCTCTGAGGGTTAAATCCAGCCTGCTCCTTAGAAATTAAGGATGTAATATACCCATTGATTCGTGTCGCAAGGACCTTTGCTAGCAACTTGACATCAATATTTAGTAGGGAAATGGGCTTGTAGTTAGACCAGAGGGTGGTATCAACATTGGGTTTAGGTATCATGCAGGGCGGAGAACCCATCAGGTCCAGGTTGCTTCCCAATCCTTAAAGAGATAATGGCTTCCTGGACCTCAGGGAGTTCAACCAGCCTATCGAGGAAGGTTTTGGCCGCAGGTGGTAGCGAAGGAAGTGGAAGTTGTCCTAGCAACTTTTCTGCAAGGTGTTTGTCTAGCGGAGTCTTGGATTTATATAGGTCCTCTAGATGTTTACCGAAGGTTGATACCACCCTCGATGGATTACTAGATAATGTGCCCTCTAGGGCACAGGTTAAGTTGATCGCCTGCTTGGTTGAATTTGATTCTGCTACGTCTGGACGGACGTTCTTTATAGGCGGAAGAGGCTAAATGATATGCACTTAGCAATTTTTGAAGCTTTTCCTTATGCAAGGCTTTGCGTCGAGCGGATTCCTGGATAAACTGGCCACGCATTACCGTTTTATGAGCCTCCCAGAGCAGAGCCTCAGAACTCACTGACCCCGTGTTTTGTAGGAAGAAGTTCTCAATCTCTTTGCTAAAGCGTTCGAGGAATGCCTCGTCAGACAACATGGGGTCGTAGAGCTTCCAAGTCCTCTGGGAGGATCTTTGGGATAGGGAGATCAGCTCAACAGCAACAAGATCATGATCCGACCATACAATCAGAACTATAGAAGAGTGGGAAAGGTGTGGCAAGGAGGGCAGCTGCAAAAAGATGTGGTCTATTCTAGTAAAGACCTTGTGCGGGCAAGAGTAGTGAGTGGAGTCCCTTTTGGTGGGGTGGACCTCTCTCCATGCATCAGCGAGGTGGTATTGGTTTAGAAGGGAACGGAATGCTTTTCCTGAGGAGCCCACCCTGGGGCAGTCCAAGGTTTGACCAACCACGTGTCTGTCCAGAGTGGGGTACAATATTTGGTTTGAGTCACCAGCCACTATGAGGAGCCCCTTAACCTGGGGGTCCAGGGTCCTAAAAAACTCCTCAAAAAATGCGCTCCAGTTCTGATTGGGGGCGTAATAAGTAGCAATAGTGACTAGTTGGTCTTGTACCATACCGGTCACAATTAGGAAGCGACCCAAAGGGTCCCGTATTGTCTGCTCCATAGAGAAAGGGAGAGAACGCTTAAAAGCAATAAGGACTCCTCTCTGCTTGGCATCTGCCGATGCCGTAAAGAAGAGAGGATAGTCTGAACTGAGAAATTTAGGAGTGTTCTTCTTGGTAAAGTGAGTCTCTTGGAAGCAGACAATATCGGCATGCAGGGCCCTCATCTGGCGAAACGCCTTCACTCTTTTCTAGTTTAACCGCCATTGCTAAACCATAGTATATCTGCTAGTTTAGAGGGGCTGGACACCCGAGGAAGAAGGGAGGGAGAAGAGGGAGAGAAAAAGAAGAGGGGGGAAACATCAGAGAACATGCAAAATCAAGAACCCCACTGGGATAAGCTTACCTGACTCGACGGGTTCCCGACGAGCAAGGGAGCAAGGAGTGTGCAGGGCCATGAAACCTGGGCGCCCGGCCCGCTTAACCTGAAAACAGAGCAAATAAGTAGCAGCAAGCAAAAAGATGCAAGTAGCAATCTATAACATGACATTGGGGATACATGGCAAACAACAGAGAGTGAACCAAGTAGGGCTCAAACAGCAAAAGAGCCGCTAGGGTAGTATATTAAAACATTTTGTGCATAGGGAATGCCTGTAAAATAGAACAGGGGACGAAACAAAGAGCAAGATAGTCCCAAAATTACAAAACGGGAACTTCAAAGGTGGATCCTATGGGTTCGCTGCGATGAGAGAATGAGGGGCAAGATTCCTCGAATAATACACAGGGAATCCAACCCATCATCCCTCCCCCACAGCAGGCTTACCAAACCTGTGGACCAGCGCTCCAGCGACTTTGCTTGTTGACTGGATACTTCTTCGCAGGGCACGTCTGTCCTTAGGTATAGGTGAAAATGACAGAGCTCTCTTCTTTTGTGGGGGAGCAGCTGTTACGACAACGGGGGGCCTCAAGCCGACCGAGATGAGGATGGCCTCCAGTCCTTGAGGGGTAGACGCCTCATATCACTGATCCTGGTAGCTAAAAGAAATTTTGAAGGGGAGGGAACCCCCATTTGTATCTGACCCCTTTTGCTTGCAGGAATTCAAGTGAGGGTTTCATGGCCCGCCTTCTGGCGATGGTTTGGGGAGACAGGTCAGCAAAGAGTTGGTACTCAAAGTTCTGGAAGTTGAGAGTTCCTTGGTCTCGTGCAGCCAGCATAAGTTGTTCCTTCGTGCGATAGAAGTGGAGCTTTACTAATACGTCCCGGGGAAGCCCATCCCCTTTTTCTGCAAGGCGCGATGTATTCTATCAAATTCCAGCCTTTCGATAGGGATGGATGGGGCGAGCTCTTGAAAGAGAGCAGTAACGGTGGATTGCAGATCATTGACAGCTTCAGGTACTCCTCTGACCCTGATGTTGGCCCTTCGTGAGCGGTTCTCCATCTCTTCAAGCTTGTGGTGCAAAATTAGGTTTTCTTCCTTTAAGGCCTCTAGATGCGTCCCATAGGAAGATAATTCTGAACCTTGTGCTGTGGATTGTTGTTCAAGGTCATCAACTCTTTGGCCCAGCTCTTTTATTTCAGCAGAGAGATTAGCGGTGATCTGGGATGTAATGTCTAGGGCCCACCGCTCAACGGCTTTTTCCAACATAACTTCATATTTATCAAGTGGTGGTGGCTGTGACTTTGGTGGTGAGCTGTGTAGTGAGTCGTCCATCCAGGACTCGTCCTCTGGTAGGAGGTCCGCAGGAACAAGGGGATCATTTTGGGACGGCGTAGAGGTTTCCATCTTAAGTGAAGCTCGGGAGATCGAGGGTTCCCGAGGCTTGATGGACGTTTCGAGGCAGGTGAGTAAAAAGCAGGGAGGGCAAGGCCGACCCAGGTTCAAGGACCACCCAGAGACCAGGCGGAGGGGTCTTGTTAACAGCTTAAGTGGGTACGTGAATGAAACTGGTCAGAATGCACAGAGGGGGAGCTGCGAGAGTCACAACTACATCCGAGTAAAGGAAGGTACGCTGCCCCTTTAAGAAGGCCGAGGAGACCGGTGAAAAAGACAATATAGTAAGCAGAGGTTGCAAGGGTCACAAACTCGTCCTCACAATAAAGGGTAATAAAAGGTGCACTGCCCCTTTAAAAAGGCCAAGGAACATGAAGGAAGTCACTATACAGTAAGCAATAATGGGGGGGAGTGAGCTTTCAAGCAGGTAGCAGCTGGTATTTGGTGAGAAAAACGTGCTGACAGGAAGACAGTCCCCTATCTTCAAGGATAAGAGGGAGAAGGGCCTCTTGTGGCCCGGCTTAAGGGGGCTCCCAACTTAGCTTACAGGGAGAAGAGGAGATGAACAGGGCTGGTTCGCCTCCCACAGACAATGACAGAGGGGAGGGTGGACCTCCAGCAGACTGACCCTTATGCTGGGCGGGTGGTCTGTGAAGAGCTGTGTGGGCAGCAAAGCCCTATGACTGCGCAGAGGGGCACACTCGCTGTGAAGGATCCGCAGGGAGAGGACTCCTAGGCTGCTGCGCAGCCTGCTTTAATAAACAAGATGACGCCCGCCATTCACTCACCACCTGTGCTGTGCTGGTAATGGGACCCGTCTCGGATCACTTCAGAAAGAGGTAAGGAGGGTCCTGGGGTCGTCCTGAACCTCACTAGGCATAAAAACGCTGTGCTCACCGCTTTGAGGGGGCCGGGGCGACGGGCTTAGCCCCGAGGGATCGCACGCTGTAGCTGCTGCAAGTGCTCCCTGTGCACAAGGAAGGAGGATGGGGGCCGTCCCTCACCTCTATGCCGGCCAGCTGTTCCTCGTTCTGGGGGTCAGTGCCGATCCCGACGAAAACAGGTAGGGGGAGTCCTAGAGCCATGGGGGGCCGGGGGCACCAGGTGTCAGCGGAGCGCGGAGCTAGGCAGCCATCCGCGCACCACACGCATGCGCACCGTGATGAAACATTTTTATAGGTGATTTTTCCAGTGAGGCAAAGATAATTTTTTGAAAGTTTGGAAAAACAGAACAAAGTAGAACAGATTGTTGAAAAAATCTTTAGCATAGCCCATTGAGTGCTGTTATTTTCAAACCTTAAAAAAAAATGTTCTTACCTCATTGGCAAAATGATGTACCTCACCTGTAAAAATGCCTCATCACTAGAGATGGGCGAACCCGAACCACAAAGATTAGGTTCGTACCGAACTTTGCGAGTTCTGGTTCCCGAACACAGACTTCAGCTAGAAGTCGGTGTTCAAGTTCAGCCCAAACACGGAAAAGTTGGTTAATGGGCTGCTACAAATAGATGGACGCCGGCTCCCATTAGTGAGGACATTTATAATGCCCCGGCTGGGGCCACTTTCTGCCACACTGACAGGAAGAGGAGAGTTAAAGAACTTAATACATATCTGTAGATTACATAGATTACATATCTGTATCAACTGGGGGGCAGGAACATTGATGTTGTAGGGGCCCAAACTTTTTACTAGGGACCTGGTGCTGAAAGATAAGATGCTTTGAAGTAATTTGCATTGAGCACTTAAAAATAAGGGTCTCTAGTTAAATGCTACTTTACCAAATAGGTTACGCACTTGACTGGTTGTTCCATCACAATATTTTATTTACTTTAAGGTAGTCCTTGATGTTTCCCACTGTATTGGCACAGTTTATGTGCCTGAATTGTCCAAACACTCCTTGATGATAGGGAATATAGAAAGATTCAATGCAATTTCAAAGACAGAAATGCCCTTAGAAAAAAAAAAACAACTAAACTTTAAAACACTTTAAAAAATGCATCCACAGCAAAGTGTTTATCGAAGAATGGTGGAGAAATGTGCGTGTCTGTGATATGGAAATTGTACTGACCTCCATGCCCTGATCCTCTGATCTTTTGTTGCAGCATCCTGGTCTAAGGAACACCAGCTATCTAAGGCTTGCACTGCATTAAAGTAGCCTTAGACATGAGTAGCTTCAATAAAATCATGTTCATTGAAATCTGTGTGTGGTTATAATAGGTTTAATACGAAGGATTTTGAATTTCTTGTGTGTTTAGAACAATGTGGTCTAATAAAATGCTGGATCAACAAAAATATAAACTTCAACTCTTATTCATTATGTAAAAAAATCTAAACATAATCTGAGAAAGCATAACTATAATGGTCTCTAATTGCTGATTTTCTTTGTAGACAAACATTAAAACTCTCTCTCTCTCTTTCTCTATTTGTTTGCATTATAAGATACACCTGCCCATAAAACGCACCTAGAATTTGAAGAAAAAAATATTCGGAACCAAAACACAACGGGGATAATAGCGGCAGGTAGCGACAGTTGAGCGACTGTAGCGGCATTTTCAGAGCTCCCGCTAGTAGTCGCTGTGCTTGGCCGTTGTTCGGTAGTTGATAGCGACCCAGTCGGTTTGCCGTAATGTTGAATATTGGGTGAGGAGTCGCTATTTGACAGGTTCCGCGCTGTATGGGAGCGCATGATAGCGACTGGCCCTAGCGACCGGCTCCCACCATATTCATTAAAAAATCACGCTCAAAAAATTCTCGCGCTGTAAAATGAATGTTTAAACCCCAGAGCGCTGGCGGCAATGGGTTAAAAGTAGTTTTTTAACCCCCAAACAACCATATTTTTGGAAACCAAAAAAAACAAGTTTTTTAAATAATTTTGTAATATGAATACATTAATATCAGACCTGTAATATCAATTCTGTACAATTTTTTTTTCCTTTAAAAAAATCTAAAATGGCAGAAGTGGTCACAGAATTTTTCAACAATTAATTATTAATATTTAAAGATTGTTCCATTGAAATGCATTGGAGAGCGCCAGGTAGCGAGAGGTCATACCTGTCGCTGTTCAAGGTCGGACGCTGGCGCTGTGGGCTGAGGCTGGAATAATTATGAATGAGTCGCTATATGGTGCTATCTCAGTCGCTAAGCAGGATTGGCTTGATAAATGTGTGATTGTGGTGGGGAGCCGGCGTTCTCGTGGCGGGGCCCGTCATTACCGGCCGCTCACCAGTCGCTACCTGTCGCTATTCCTTCATAAATATGGGCCAAAAACACCATCCCCCCAAGAACCAAATAATAGGCAAGGTGCAGAGTCCCCCATTTACAGGCAGAGTGGAATGCATCCCATCCCATTCCCCATATAGGCAGTGTGGCATTCATCCCCTATCCCAATCCCATATAGGCAATGTGGCATTCATCCCCTATCCCATTGCCATATAGGCAATGTGGCATTCATCTCCCATCCCATCCCCCATAGGCAATGTGGCATTCATCTCCCATCCCATTCCCCATATAGGCAGTGGGGCCATCTATATGCCATTGTGCACTCATCCCAGACAAGGAGTTGACATTGACTGAAGATTTGGGAATCTCCTGCAGGAATATTGCAGACTGGTGCGTCATCTCTTTTAAGATTAAAAGGCAATTTAAATGTGGAGTATGCAGCTCTGCCACCACTCAGTAGCGTTGCAGCTATTCCAGATGTTTCAGCAGAAAGCACCCATACTTCTAACTAGGGATGAGCGAATCGGTTCTAACGAACCTGAATTCGCTCCGAATTTCAGGGAAAATTCGATTCAGCACGAACCCGAATTTTTAGTGGTTCGTGCTGACCGAATTTTCCCTGAAATAAAAAAAAAAAATGCCGGCATGGTGGGAGCGGGGAGACCGGCTTCCTCTGATGACGCGTCCTCTGATGACAGCTAACAGCGCAGCCGGCCTCCCCGCTCCCACCGGAGATGAGTGATTCGTAAAAGTTCGATTCGGACGAACCTGAATTTCTTTGAGAAATTCGGGGAAATCGCCCGAATCGAATTTTTGAGAAGTTCGCTCATCTCTACTTCTAACCTTGGCAAGCAGCAAGTTGATAAGAAATGTCTTGCAAGTTCCACCTGGGGCATGAAGCAAGATGAGACCTCCAGTGATTTCAAGTAGCCTGTGATATTCTAGCTTCTGATCTGGAGCCTTGTCCAGCTGAGGCTCTTTCAAACTTCAGCCAACAGCAGTGTTTTGTCATAACTTGTTTCCCTAAGGTAGCTCCTGCTTATGACAGAAGCACCAAGTCTTGTTGGGGAGGTCATACCAAACACACTTATTCATTTATTTCTTTTTTTTTATGTGAACCCCCCCTAGGGACTCTCACTCACACCATTTGCTGTACCTATGTAATTCAACAAACGGCTCTGATCCAATCTGTGATGCCCCTGGATCAAGAAACAAAACCCAGGATAGTCAAAATCACTGTTTTTGTTCCGCTTTTAAGCAGAACAAAACCCTTACTGGGCCCTCCATGTCCCCCACCCACCTGAGCACCTCGAGTGATGGGTCGCTGATGGCCCAGTTTTAGAAAAAGAAAATGTGTTTTTTCACCTCAAAAGCCCTTCGGCATTTTGGAGATCAGCGATTGGCTAATCTCAAGAGTGCCGGGTGACGTTCACCAGCCAACTGGGCACATCCACATCTTTCTCGGGTTTTGGTCCATCCACCTGGGGGATCCTGATTTGGGATGCCTCACTGTGTGCAACCCTGCCATTCACCCATGGTGCAGGTGCAGCTCTCCTCCATTCAGCCTCTCTGGCCACGCATATTAAAGCGGACCTTCACCCAGAATAAGAGTCTTATCTTATTTGCCCCCCCCCCACTGTACATACAGATTGCTCCCATTAAAAATCATCCTACCTGCATCTACTGAATGAGCCTTAAAACATCCAAGATGGCGGCTCATGGAGCATCAGGCAGCCTGCAAACAGGAAGTGTCTTCGGACTGTGTCGCTCTGCATTCTGGGATTGCTGTCCTTTCCCTGACCCCAGCTCTGCTCTGTCTGTGCAAAGCACAGCTATAACCCCGCCCCCTGTACTTGATCCCGCTATCCTCTCCTCAGTATGTGATGCTTCTGAGGCAAGATGGCGGCGCCCGTATCCTAGAGTTCTGAACAGAGTTGCAGCCGAGTAGGGGAAAGAATAATAAGTAAGTGACTGAAAACCTAAAATATATTAATTTTAGATGCTGGGGAATAGTTTTTTAAGGGTTTGTGCTTTCTATTAAATGATGCTGAAGGTCCAGTTTAATGTCTGCCTGCAGAAGCTGAATGGAATCCAAGTTGCATAGACAATCAGAGAGCGGCATCACTCGTATCCTTTGGCTGTGCGTGGCTTCGCACAGCCATTCAGATATGGGGGCGTGGTCCCGCATAGCCATTCAGATATGGGGGCGTGGCCCCGCACAGCCATTCAGGTATGGGGGCGTGGCCCCGCACAGCCATTCAGGTATGGGGGCGTGGCCCCGCACAGCCATTCAGGTATGGGGGCATTGCCCCACACAGCCATTCAGGTATGGGGGCATTGCCACGCACATCCATTCAGATATGGGGGCGTGGCCCCGCACAGCCATTCAGGTATGGGGGCATTGCCCCGCACAGCCATTCAGATATGGGGGTGTGGCCCCGCACAGCCATTCAGGTATGGGGGGCGTGGCCCCGCACAGCCATTTAGGTATGGGGGCATTGCCCCGCACAGCCATTCAGGTATGGGGGTGTGGCAATGCACAGCTAAATATGGATGTGAGTTATGCTGCCACTACCCCCGCTTGTGCTGTGGGCTCGTTGGCAAGGTAAGCTTATTGGCCAAATGAGGGAGGGGGGTTTCGCCCATCCCAAACTGGGATGACCCTAGGACGGGGAATCAGGAGTTTCATACTCTTCAGGGCCGCTTTTGGTCCACTTTAATATATTAAAGGGACTCTAAACCCAACGACAATAATAAGGCAGCAAGCAGCTCACCTGATGCGTGTTCCATGTGCCTCTCCTCCATTTCATGCAGTGCAGATTAGGAGCTATATCAGGGATCCAATATTTTCCCTTCTTTTAATTTCATACCTTCAGGACCAAGCAAAAAAGTGGTCTAACAGCCACTCTGCCCCTTGGTGCTCTCAGGATAAATGATCATTGCAAGTCACAGTGGTATCATAGCTGTCTCTGACCACATACAAGCATGTTCAAGACTCATAAAGCTGCACCATGACACGGAAAAGAAGGTAAGTGTATTGGCGAGCTGGCCAATACACAGCCGGGCATCCCAATTTTGGATACCGGGGGGGAGGGAATCGATCGGCCCGGGAATCTTATAGATTCCCTGGCTGGTCGCAGTGGTTTTGTGTCCACATTAAGGGCCTTATTTATCAAGGAATAGCGACAGATAGCGACTGGGGAGCCGGCCAGTAAAGCCAGGTACCGCAACTAGAATGCCGGCTCCCCTCCACAATCACACATTTATCAAGCCGATACTGCTTAGCGACTGAGATAGCGCCACCTAGCAACTCATTCATAATTATCCCAGCCTCATCCCACAGCGCCAGCGAACATCCTTGAACAGCGACAGGTATGACCTCTCGCTACCTGGCGCTCTCCAATGCATTTCAATGGCAGAATGAATTTTAATTAATAATTATTTGTTTAATATATATATTTTTTTTTAAATTTCAAAAAAAAAAAATCTGTGAACACTTCTTCCTTTGAAAATGTATTGAAATTTTTTTTTTTTTTTTTTGCAGAATTGATATTACAGGTCTGATTTTAAACTATTCAGGTTTGAATATTTTTTCAAAATCATTCCATTTTTTTTTTTGGGTGGTTAGGGGGTTAAAAAACTACTTTTAACACATCGCCTACTGCGCTCTGGGATTTAAACATGCATTTCACAGCGCTAGGAATTTTTAAGGCTGATTTTTTAATGAATATGGTGGGTGCCGGTCGCTATGTCCAGTCGCTATCATGCGCTCCCATACAACAGCGAACCTGTCAAATAGCGACTCAGCATCTTGTATTCAACATTACGGCACACCGACTGAGTCGCTATCATCCACCGAACAATGGCCAAGCACAGCGACTACTAGCGGTCGCTGTCAAAATACCGCTACAGTCGCTCAACAGTCGCTATCTGTCGCTATTAATGAATCAGCCTCTAAGTTTCAAGCTTTACATCTGTAGTTTATAGGTGGAATTTCCCTTTAAAACCAAACCTTACTGACCACCGTGACATTTCCGTTAATTCTCATTTCTACGTGGTCCAAAAATGATTTATCTCCTACAGATGGTGAAAGGCCCGACTCCCGCTGATCGGAACATCTCTCTCCCCTGTTAGAAAATAACATGTTATTTGCAATGCTGTTATAAAAGAACCTTCCCAAACCCCGAACAGTTATTTTAAACGCTTTGCATCCTCCCGCTTAGAAGATCTGATCCTAATAAGAATATCTCAGCGTGCTTCTCCACGAAGCCTATTTCACAGGGAGATTTCCATCACCCCACAACAGACACACAATTCAGACCTTTATCTACTAATAAAATTATTTCCTTTATCTGCTGAAACAAATTATTTCCCACTAAAGGGTTTTTCTCTTTTCCCTCGGCTGCAGTCGCCTGTCCCAGTAAATTATTAATCAGGAGATCGGTGGCTGGAGAGCCGAGTGATATATTTAATGTGTTTCTATGGGTCCCCGCTGGTACACTCACTCTTGTCACTGGGCTGGGTCTGCTTGATGTTAACTTTTTGCATTAAATCTGTCTTCTCGGCTTGTTACATTTAAATAGCGGAGGAACAAAAAAACCTCGAGATTCCGAGCCCAAGGGCAAAACTTGTAATTGGGTCCCCTCAAACTCATTATTGGACAAGATCCTCAGCAACAAGGCAAAGTGCCAAATGCTTTTCCTGTTCTGCGCATGATGTCATAACACCGTCCCTGCATATTAATATTGTGTGTGCCCTTCATTTTATCGGTATATTCTGACATCCAGAGAGGAATGTTAAACACGATGAAGGAAAAAAATAAAAGAATATAATTTATTTGGTGGTTGTTCAATAAAGGAAAAATGGGAACGGTAGAACAGAGCCTTTAAGGACAAAACAATTTTTCACTGAAAAGTTAGGTGAATTAGCGCAGTTGGTTGGCTGGAGGTTGGTGGCTTTCATAAGTCTCAAAGTCATAGGGATGGGTTACTGAGCTTCATTTACAGTTATATGTATGCACTCCTTAATACAGGGGTACTCAACCACTTCTTGTAAAGGTCCATTTACAGGCATCCGGTGAGGGGTGAAGGTCCGGACGGAGGGCTGTCGCGGGGGGTGGATAGTTATAAATCAGCAGACTGGGGGAGGGGCTATAGATTCCCCAGTCTGCATGTATCTTGCAATGCCACTTCCTGCCTGTGCAGTACTTCATATTGCAATGCTAGGTGCCATGGAGCCATGACACTGGCAGGAGGACTAAGCACTACAGCACCGATCAAGGGGGCAACATGGCAACACAGAAGCAACTGAGTGCAGGGCTGTCGGGGCAGGGGGCCGGAAATCTGATGCGGAGGTCCGCATTCGGACCCCGGTCCGCCAGTTGAGTATCACTGCCTTAATACATAAGAATTCCCAACAGGGAAGGTGCGACGATTGCATCGGTTGATCAGACCTCTTGATCGGTCATCTGATCAAACCAGCCAATTGTACTCCACGTGTGTCACCGCAATTGTTAAATTGCCAACACGCGTGGCTATAAAACGCTGCCGCCAAAACGCAAACAGTGTTCGCCTCTATCTAAGAGGCCGATTCATTAATAGCGGCAGGTAGCGACAGTTGAGCGACTGTAGCGGCATTTTCAGAGCGCCCGCTAGTAGTCGCTGTGCTTGGCCGTTGTTCGGTAGTTGATAGCGACTCAGTCGGTTTGCCGTAATGTTGAATATTGGGTGAGGAGTCGCTATTTGACAGGTTCCGCGCTGTATGGGAGCGCATGATAGCGACTGGCCATAGCGGCCGGCTCCCACCATATTCATTAACAAATCACGCTCAAAAAATCCTCGCGCTGTAAAATGCATGTTTAAACCCCAGAGCGCTGGCGGCGATGGGTTAAAAGTAGTTTTTTAACCCCCAAACAACCATATTTTTGGAAACCAAAAAAAACAAGTGTTTTAAATAATTTTGTATTATGAATACATTAATATCAGACCTGTAATATCAATTCTGTACATTTTTTTTTTTTACCTTAAAAAAATTATTTAAAATGGCAGAAGTGGTCACAGAATTTTTCACATTAAAAAAAAAAAAAAATTAATAACAATTAATTATTAATATTTAAAGATTGTTCCATTGAAATGCATTGGAGAGCGCCAGGTAGCGAGAGGTCATACCTGTCGCTGTTCAAGGTCGGACACTGGCGCTGTGGGCTGAGGCTGGAATAATGATGAATGAGTCGCTATATGGCGCTATCTCAGTCGCTAAGCAGGATTGCCTTGATAAATGTGTGATTGTGGTGGGGAGCCGGCGTTCTCGTGGCGGGGCCCGTCATTACCAGCCGCTCACCATTCGCTACCTGGCGCTATTCCTTCATAAATAAGGGCCTAAGCCACACACACAATGAGATCGAACAAATCGATTGACCCACAACCACTTCCAGGCAGGGGGCAATCAAGCGTCCTAGGCAAGTAATGTAGCAAGGCTCTTCAGAACTAGCTCTGTTGTATTTTTAGAATTTATTTAAACAAACAGAAAAACAACAAAAACAACAACAAAAACGATGCAAGGTAGTAAAACAGAATTAACTATAAAACCCGGTGGAAATAAATAGCAATACCGATAAAAGAAAATAAATGAATAAAATAAAAAAATAAAAGAAAATACTTACAAGTCTGTCTGGGCTACGGTTCTCTCAGTCATCACACATCTCCCAAAGACCGGTTCCTGGTCTCCTCCTTAGATGTTAAAAGGGAGCGTGTGTCACCCTTGATGGTAAGATTCGAGTGTCCCTCTCGCCATTCTGAAGCTCACCTTATTCCCTCTAACCAGGGGTCAGCTTCTGACCCCTCCTATTGGCCAGAGCAATTGGAGTCACTTACTTTTTGATTGGTGCATCTGGAATTCTCCTTCTTTGGGTACCTGAAAGTTGGTCATCTGTCCTGGGATTCCAAAGGGAGGAGGGATGGAGGACATTTCATGGAAGGGGGGCAGGAGATGGCCCTGTCTCTGCTTGGCTGAGTGCTAAGTGCTCAGCTGGCCCTGTGTGCATGCAGGGGGTTATATGGCGGGCAGGTAGGAGGGGGGATGACATGAGGAGAGGTATACAGAGCAGGGGAGTCAACGAGGCTGAAAAACACATCCGTATATATACATACCTCCCAACATTTGAAAATGTGAAAGCGGGACAAGCCCCGCCCCCGACCACGCCCCGACAACACCACTGCCACGCCCTGACCACACCTCCTGTCACGCCCTCCAGCAATGTCGGCTGCCTTCAGCCCTGCATGCCAGCCTGCGTAAGTTTTTTTAATCCCCAACTCAGCCCCCCGCGCCCGCCCCCTGCGCGCACACCCGCGTGCTGGCCGGTGTTAATTCAGAAGGAGCCGGCGTCATTGCGGCCCTGGACACACCGCCACGGTGCAGGCCGTCCCGGGACATTTGTTAACGGTCCGGTTTTCTGCAAAAATCGGGACAATCCCGGGAAAATGGGGACAGTTGGGAGGCATGTATATATATGTAGGAATGTGCGTACATATACACATTATATATATATATACACAGTGATACACACACCAACCTACACACATGATATGCTCTGTCACAGAAGGCCCACTGTGTGAAACCCCCCAGAACGCCTCACCTCTTCCTGGCCCTACAGCACATGCACGGGCTCTCGTCCAATCAGAGCACTGGCACATATGTAATGCTCAGCAAATGGCTCTGTTTACATGCAGGCAAGCCAGGCGTCAGCACTAGGCTTACCCGTGCAGGTAAGACACACAGCGTCTTGATGAGAGTTCAGGCCGGGATGAACCGACCCCTGAATGGACCGCAAGGGAGGGTGAGACTCGAATTCCAGGTTGTGACCTGTCGACACTACCTCCTGGATCCATCTGCCTAGAACCACATGGTTCCAATGGTAGAAGTGTCGCAATAGTCCCCCCACCCGCACGGGTGAGGGCAGCCCCTCATTGCTGAGTGGGCTTATCAGCAGGCTTGGGCTTGGTGCCCCAGGACTGAGTGGGCCGGCCACGGCCCCTCCCCCGAGTCCAACCTGCGCCACTGGTAGCGGGAAAGGACGTACCTTTTCCCGCTCCGAACCTTTGAAAGGAAGGCCTACCGGAACTTGTCCCCCTGAAGGGACCACGAGGCCTTTTGCGTTGTGGCATCTTACCATCTTTTGCGACTGAATCAATTTTCTCCCCAAACAGACGCAACCCCAAAAAGGGGAGGGCTGTGAGTACCTTTTTGGAAGCCGTGTCTGCTGACCACTGACGCAGCCATACTGACATGCTCTTTGGGAGGGCCCATCTCATTCCCTCTACCCTGGGCAGCCCCTATGCATATCTCTTCTTTGTTTCTCCCATTTAATCTCTCTTTGCTGTTTTTTCCTGTCCTTCCTTTTATTCTTTCTTTGTTTTTGTCATTCATGCTATGCTTTTGTTCTTTTTTTGTTTCCACAATGCAAGGGGCCCACTGAGACTCTATCGCCCAAGGGCCCACATAAACCTGGAGCCAGCCCTGCATGCAAGGCTTCGGCAATCGGGTGCATAACGGCCATATCCCAGCTCCCGCCCTGAGCCTATTTGAATTGCTTAGAGCGGGAGCGTGCTCACAGCCCAAAGATGCAGGGATGCGGCCACTGGATGTTTAGGGCACCAGGAAACAGGTGAGTTCTGTAGTTCCCCTGGGGGTTTCACACACGGAAGACCAGAGGAACAAAGCCCACTGTGGCCGTCCCTGGAATCGAAATTATTCCAGGGCCGGTCACAGTGGGTTAGGGATAGAGCCAAATCAAAATCTCTATACAGCAAATGCCCAAAGTCACCTAACTGCTCTGTTCTACTGTAATCACATTGGTTCATGGTGTAACTGTAAGAGCTAATAATATGTGGAAATGAAACCTTTATTACACATTGTCAGTAAAGGAGCTGCAGTTACTCAGTCTGCACTGTTTAGTATTAGTGCTGGGGTGAACCCGAACCACAAATTCCGGGTTTGTTCCAAACTTTGCGAATTCGGGTTTCTAAACCTGATCACAGACTCACAGACAGAAGTCAACGTTTGAGTACAGCGTTCAGCGTTTGGCCAGAACCCTGAAAAGCTTGTTGATGGGATGCTGAGCCCATTAGCCAGCTTTAAGTGGACCAAAACCTATGATTTTGACTATCCTGGGTTTTGGTCCTTGTGCGAACCCCCTCAGATGGCCCGAACAAACTCACCTCTTCCCGGCCCTACGATGCATGTGCGGCCGTGCGGCCAATCAGCGCGATCGGATCCTCTTGAGCCCCTTCGTCCAGGACATCGTCTAATACGAGTGGATCTGAGCGTGCTAGTGGCCACAGACCCTGCTACCCTTTAACAGGGAGCATGTCCACACCGGCTATTCACAAATGCCTGGCACGGGCACACGCCCTGCTAAAGTGATAGCATGGATGCGCCCGCTGCTCGCGCATGAGCCATTGGACCGGGAAAGCGGGTGAGTTTTCGTGCAACCGGGCGTATCACACAGCGCGGCACCCCCAATCGTGGTGCCCTGGGGTCGCAAATATGCATATGGTTTTGGTCCTCTTTAATCAGCTGCAAATTACCTGAGCCTCATGATCCAGTGTCCGCTGTCGACATTCTTACCCTTGTTAAATAGGCCTTGGCTACAGAAACATGGCCAACACTCTCATGAACAAGGACACTGGCAGCTGGCGCTAGGAGTGTCCTCACTTATGGAAGTGGCAGCCATCTTTCTGTAGCTTCAGCCGTGGCCTATTTAGCAAGGGAAAGAATGCTAACCACAGACACCAAATCGCTAGGCATAGGTAATATTACAGTCACTTATTGCTCTGGGGGCCCCTTCACAGTCAAATTCAAATGCATTTCTGATCTATAAATTTATATATTTGCATTAATAATTTGCTGTGGTGTGCGTTCCTAAATTGAGATTCTATATTACTGTTGTTGACCCCATGATAGAGGGTCATAGGCACAGCACCCTACTTCACTGATCACCACTAGTATATTCTTTTACGTGAAGTCTTTGGTTTTGTATACTTTAAGCTCTGAACAAATGACTTGTACTGTGCATTTGTTTCCTTTTTTGCATTTCTGATCTATAAATTTATATATTTACATTAATAATTTGCTGTGGTGTGCGGTCCTAAATTGAGATTCTATATGAAGAGTGGGGGGGCCTCAGGTTTCAATGGGGACAGGGTTCGGGTTGCCTCCCAGAAAGGCCCTTTTTCTCAGCACACCTCTGCTTAACACAAACTCTCTGACCATAACATTTGACCTTTTCTACACCCCAGGCTTTTTCCCTATCACCCGCTGTTGACCTCTGCTACTCTGGACCATTCCTGCCCAGCCTCAGCTCCTGTTTTGCTCTGATTGTCCACTGGATTTTGTTCTGTTTTTTAGAAATCATCCTTAGTGAGTGTAAGTACAGTAGTTTGATTAGGCAAGTCATGTTTCCATTTGCCTGCAGGTAAAAATGTTGTGCTATATTGGGGTTTGCATTTGAACAAGGCTGGCGACCAGCTGGGACATTACGACATTGCTACCTAATTATCAACATCACATACCTCTTTTTATAGTAGGCAAAATATGATATACGGGTACAAAATGCAATAATGACCTAATCCACAGAGCACTACTAACATTCCTTAGAATTTCTGTTTTTGTTAAGAGGAGCTATTAAAACAAGAAGCTTTTTGTGCAACTAGAAGCCACATATTTAGTTCTTCTAACAGTCACGTAATTGCATAGAACTGCAGTACAGGCACAACGATGACCATCCATGTATACATATATATAATCATACTTGGACCTATGCATTATATTTAGTCCAACTGATCCATGAGCACCATCATACTTAAGTAATTTAAGATTAAGTAAGACTAAGTAGAAACCGCAGCCAGCTTCTCCTGGCATGTGGCTACTCAACATAATGGAAAGGCTGAGGACAAAGTCTTTTAAACTCCTTGTATGAAGTTCAAGTGCTATAGATTAAAGCTGGAATGAAAGTCCTGAAACTTATAGCCATAAATTTTGCACGCTATGTCTTAATCCTTTTGGAGAGCTGTATCTGAGACCAGACTGGGCAGACCGGCTCCACTGCAAGCTATTATAATGCCCTAAATGGTTACGGTTGCCATAGCTATAAAGGAGATCATCACCTAATCTAGGCAGTTTTGGAAGGATTTGGCGTCTCATTTCTAGGAGGGCATGCAGATGGCAAAAGACACCCACAGCTAAATGATCCCATTGTAAAAATAAAATCTGTTAATTATGACTGTATTACAATTTTACTTTTTTGTTTGGTCAATAGAGGTGTCTGCATATTTGTAAATGAGCAACATAGTCAGAGGTCTAGGGCTGCAAGGTATTAGGGTAAATGAAATGTGTTTTGATTTTTGTATTCACCGTTATTCTTCTAAATGATCATGGTATATGCTCATTTTTTTAATACAACATGTTCGATACAAAGCAGCGACAAGATGAGTCTTCTTTAAGTGCTCAGAAGAAAAGCCCCCGCTTCCAACTGGCATCCAGCTAGGAACTGAGGATTTCATGTGACGAAGGTATATGTGGTCAGTGGCATAACTAAATGTGACTAGGCCCAGTCCTTTAACTCAATTGGATGTAGCTAGACAACTAAAGACAGCCATGATAAATGGTGTTTCATTTCTGTAAATGATGGCAGGTGAGCACAAATATGATACATAAGAAGGAGGAGCAACAATGATGGGGCCCAGAGGCATACATACCATAGATTCATGGGAAGCGGCTGGGAGAAGGGGCCCAAGCAAGCTCTTTCCCCCCACCTTGCAGCACCTAGGGCAAAAGGGTTGGCCTGGCGCTACCCTAATATGCAGTGTTGGCACACTGTCTGCTGAGAGAACCAGGGGCCAGAGTTGTAGGTTCTTCACGGTAGAACGAAGATGCCATTGCATTGTTTACAAGACGGTGACATCTTAGTTTTGCCCAGTGAAACCTACAGCATTGGCCCCTGGCACCCCAGCAGACAGCGCCCCAATATTGCATACTGTGGTGGCGCCCCAGAAAGTTGGGCCCCACTTTTTATGACCAAGGCCCCTGACTGCTTTGAATTCCAATCAGAACAAAAACCTGATTTGGGATGCCCTTGTGTGTATGAACCCCCAGGATCATCCAAAGTCTTCTGATTCCCGCTCTCATGGCACATGCACTCTCCTGCAATCAGCATTGCTTGCTGTACATATGAATGCAGGACAAACAATGCTGATTGAACTGACATCGCTATGGTTGCTACATCCAGCTGTGCACAAAATGCGCAGATCAGATGGTGTGATGCAGAAGATACCACTGAATTCCCGCACATGCACTATGGGATACAGGAATTAGGTAAATTGATGGGGATTTGACACAGTTGGGCTTTTCAAACCAGGATGCCCCTCGGAAGGGATTTCCCCTGGCTCTTTCCAATTAAAGTGACGGGTTTTGGTCCATTTGCTGGTGGGGTAAGTGCTTTCTTGGGCCCTGATGGGGCCCCCTGACCCCCTGGGCCCTAGTGAGGTCACACTCCCTCAAGTTATGTCCCTGTATGTGGTGAAAAGCACCAATGCTGGAGGGCTTCCAGGCTGCTATCTCATGGTTTATCATTTCTGGGGCCCCATTCAAAGTTGTGTCTGAGGGCCCTAATAAAAACAGATTTTGTGTAGCAAAATACTATAGTAACGTACCTTGTCAGGGATGTAGCTGCAGTCTGCTCATGTGCTGTGGGAGCGCGGGCAACTTACATAAAGGGGCATGCTGGCATTGCCTGTCCATGGCATAGGAAATTGTTCGGGAATTGCCCATATGGCTGTCCAATTTATACTCCCTGTGGCATCCCAAACTAGAATGCCCCACTGCATGAAACACCATTAAATCTCTGCACCCACTCACCTAACATCGTTCCAATGACGCAAGCGCAGGTCACGACCTGCGGCATCCATTTGTGACTGGCTGGCCTGGGCACGCCCCCAGCTAGAGACTGAGACTTTAAAGTTCTTGTCCTACACACTAACTTTTTGACCCCTTATCTCCCTTGGGAACAGAGTCAAATGCGCCTTATTATAGCATCTCAAAATCTCCAATTATATGTAAATACCTGTATGCCTTCTTTTTTGGGTCATGGCTGAGCTGGGAAGGACATGTCTTGGTGCAGCTTTATGAGTAATGAGTATGCTCTGCTATGGTCAGAGACAGCTATGGAACTAATGTGGCTTGCCATGCTCACTCAAGCTTAAAGCACCAAGGGACAGAAAGGCTGTTAGTTCACTTTCTTTGGTTTTGGAAAAATAGCATTGAAAGGATGGGCCAAATTTGGAGCCCTGCTATTGCTTTTGGAGGAGAGGCACATGAGACAGACATCAGATGAACAGATTGCTGACTTATTATTGATTTAAGTATGAGGTTGGTCTTTAAATTAGTGGTCAATTATTTTTTTTTATTTTTAATATTCCTTTAAAGTGGACCAACACCCTGTCCCTTTTTTTTTTTTTTTGTGTATTTTAAAAATATACAAAATAAGCCGGAAGACCCGATTTAAAAAGTTAAGAAAAAAAAACTTACCTTTTATGATCCCGCTCCGCGTCGCTAGCATTCAAATTTCGGGTGCCATCTTCATCTTTCTACAAACAGGAAGAGATCCTTTGACCTCTTCCTGTTGAAAATCTCGCGCATGCGCGGTAGATAGGTGAAGCGCCGCTTGCATCGGGAGCGAGCGGCGCTTCACCTGACACTACTGCGCATGCGCGAGTCTCCCCCTGCCAGGGACGGGGAGACGTAGTGCGCGGTGGTGAAGCGGCTACCGGCTGCTGTCGGGGGGAGGACTCTATTTAACATGCTGCACCGCGCGGCGGGGCATAGCGGCGAGCGCTGCTGCTAAAGAAGAAGGCGGTTGGTGGCGCGCAGAGTATTACCTCTTTATCCCCTTATCAGGATTGGCTAGAAAACAAAATAAAAACCCCAACTGATTTGTTTGTTAGCCCGACCTTAGACAGTAAGATAATCAGACAGATCTGACAGATCTGCTAGACATTATGTGCAGTCCTAGTGCTCCCTACATTACATGGTTGTATTAAAGTATTTGTCAAACGTTTTACAGTCTATGGTCATCACACTCCTATTCAAAAGCAGCTTGAATATCTGTAAATATCAATTGCAGGCCAAGGCATGATGTTGAACCAAGTTATCTGCCAGTGTATGCTATGATTATTAAATGATACTTTTTGTCATGTTATGGTATTTACCAATGGTTACTCCTCAGCCCCTCATACATTTTATGTTTACATTTGTACCGGTATATTATTTTATATGGGTATTTACTTGAAAAATGAAATAATAAGGTGATACCCTTAGTAGTCGACTAAGCATATTTTATTGTAAGCTTTGGAGAATACCTAGTCTTTTCATCAGACAATACTATTTATGCTCAACTTGGTCAAACTATCAATTAAGATTTCTTTCCCATGACGGTGGCTCAAGCCAAAAACCTAACAAGTTAGATGTGTCAGCTGGGCATGATGCCATCCAGTGAGGTGTTGTCACTCGATACCACTGGGAACCATTTATGGTCAGCTTTATAAGTTGTTATGGCACACGAGGTGGCGTGACAGAGCAGCAGCCTGGCAGCATGGTTATACTTTGGACTCTGTCAGCATTGTAACCTCTGTCCTGTACACACTTCCTTCATTTTATATTCTGCAATGCTATATTCTGCAACTTACCACCCCCTAAAGATGTTACCCTATTGACAAATCCATATAACAATTTAGTGGTTGATTGTGATGCTAAGCAGTCATACGAACGTGTAAATCAGTAACATAAAATGTATATAAAATGTACTATTGCTGACTCCCCCCATAACATTTTTAGCAGGCAAAATCCCCCTATAACATTTTTAGCAGGCAGAATCCCCCCATAACATTTTCAGCAGGCAGAATCCCCCTATAACATTTTTAGCAGGCAGAATCCCCCCATAACATTTTTAGCAGGCAGAATCCCCCTATAACATTTTTAGCAGGCAGAATCCCCCCATAACATTTTTAGCAGGCAGAATCCCCCCATAACATTTTTAGCAGGCAGAATCCCCCTATAACATTTTTAGCAGGCAGAATCCCCCTATAACATTTTTAGCAGGCAGAATCCCCCCATAACATTTTTAGCAGGCAGAATCCCCCTATAACATTTTTAGCAGGCAGAATCCCCCCATAACATTTTTAGCAGGCAGAATCCCCCCATAACATTTTTAGCAGGCAGAATCCCCCTATAACATTTTCAGCAGGCAGAATCCACCCATAACATTTTCAGCAGTCAGAATCCCCCCATAACATTTTCAGCAGGCAGAATCCCCCTATAACATTTTTAGCAGGCAGAATCCCCCCATAACATTTTTAGCAGGCAGAATCCCCCTATAACATTTTTAGCAGGCAGAATCCCCCCATAACATTTTTAGCAGGCAGAATCCCCCCCATAACATTTTTAGCAGGCAGAATCCCCCTATAACATTTTTAGCAGGCAGAATCCCCCCATAACATTTTTAGCAGGCAGAATCCCCCCATAACATTTTTAGCAGGCAGAATCCCCCTATAACATTTTCAGCAGGCAGAATCCACCCATAACATTTTCAGCAGTCAGAATCCCCCTATAACATTTTTAGCAGGCAGAATCCCCCCATAACATTTTTAGCAGGCAGAATCCCCCCATAACATTTTTAGCAGGCAGAATCCCCCCATAACATTTTTAGCAGGCAGAATCCCCCCATAACATTTTTAGCAGGCAGAATCCCCCTATAACATTTTTAGCAGGCAGAATCCCCCCATAACATTTTTAGCAGGCAGAATCCCCCCATAACATTTTTAGCAGGCAGAATCCCCCTATAACATTTTCAGCAGGCAGAATCCCCCTATAACATTTTCAGCAGGCAGAATCCCCCTATAACATTTTCAGCAGGCAGAATCCCCCTATAACATTTTCAGCAGGCAGAATCCCCCCATAACATTCTCAGTGGCGCAGTACATTACAGTGAATTAAACAGTAAACACATTTGACCAAGACATTTATAAAACAAAAGTAAACTTACCTGTCCTACCATCCAGCACGAGATGAGACGAGAGGAGAGCAGACGCTGAATGGAAGGAGGAGGGAGGGGAGTGAGAGGAGGGGAGGCGGAGGCTCAGGTGCCTCCAGCCAATCATGGCATTTTTAGCAGGCAGAATCCCCCTATAACATTTTTAGCAGGCAGAATCCCCCCATAACATTTTTAGCAGGCAGAATCCCCCCATAACATTTTTAGCAGGCAGAATCCCCCTATAACATTTTCAGCAGGCAGAATCCCCCTATAACATTTTCAGCAGGCAGAATCCCCCTATAACATTTTCAGCAGGCAGAATCCCCCTATAACATTTTCAGCAGGCAGAATCCCCCTATAACATTTTCAGCAGGCAGAATCCCCCTATAACATTTTCAGCAGGCAGAATCCCCCTATAACATTTTCAGCAGGCAGAATCCCCCCATAACATTCTCAGTGGCGCAGTACATTACAGTGAATTAAACAGTAAACACATTTGACCAAGACATTTATAAAACAAAAGTAAACTTACCTGTCCTACGCATCCAGCACGAGATGAGACGAGAGGAGAGCAGACGCTGAATGGAAGGAGGAGGGAGGGGAGTGAGAGGAGGGGAGGCGGAGGCTCAGGTGCCTCCAGCCAATCATGGCTGAGCACAGCTCAGCCAATCAAATAACCAGACTGACTGCAAGTATAGCTGGGAGGGAGACGTGCACGCGCCCGAGGCCAGAGAGAGGACACGCCACCTGATGACAACGCGAGACAACAGAAGACCTGATCTCCACGGACAAAAAATGCTAATGAGCGGACAAGCTTGATTGACAGCGGACAAGACCTGGAGGGTGGGACTTCCTGTTTAGAAATATTAATATTTCAGGCGCTGCGAGGGACAGATGGCTCCAACAGTCGTCAAAAGGTAAGTGTCCTTTTATTTTACATATAATAAAGCTAAGTTGTTTTGGAGGGTGTTGGTCCACTTTAAGTATAGTGGGTGGGGATGGGGAACTATCCTAAACTCTTGCAAAGGGTGTCACTCAACCAAAGGCTAACCCTCCCTTTTAGATGCATGCCCTCTATACTTGTGTCAACTGAGAAACTGGAAACTGGGGGTTTGGGTGGCCACCCATTTGCGTGTCTCTGGTGGTTACCCACCCATTTTCACCTCAGATGCAGTAGCCTGACCCCTGACACATTGTGGTTAGGCTGAGGCGGAACTGGATCAAAGTCATAGAACAAGCCAAGGTTAAAAGAAGTGCGGGAGCCGTCGTCAGATGGCCACAGGATTAATAAGTCTCTTGATAGAAAAAAGACCAACAAATTTAGGACCCAGCTTCTTAAACGTAAAGTCGCAGCAAAAGAAATCCAGAAGAAACTTTTAGCTCGAGGATACCACAAAAAGACCTTAAAGACAGCATACAACAAAACCAAAATAAGAAGTCGGAACTCGATACTGAATACTCAAAAGAAAATGAAACAAACCTTCCCCGAACACAATCAATCACAATCAAAAACGACCCAGAAGTTGGAAAATTTATTCCGGAAGAACCAAAAATAACCGACAGGAAATCGCGAACGATCAAGGACTACATTACACATAGCCACTACTCACCAACCCCCACAAAAACATGCTGCAGAACGAAAGGAACCTACAAATGCGGAGGATGCACATCATGCCAATTCATAAAACAAGGCAATAACATAGTACTACCCACAGGTCAAGAAATCAAACCACAACACTACGCAAATTGTAACTCAGATGTGATCTATTTACTCAAATACACCTGCCCAAACTTCTACATCGGAAAGACGAACCGGAAGCTAAAGAACAGAATTTACGAACATATCAGGGATATAAAGAAGAAAAACATTGCAATGCCTGTCGGAAGACACTTTGCAGCTTACCATGGGGGCATCCCAAAAGGGGTGGAATTTTCTATAATTGACCGAATCCACCCACACCCCAGAGGAGGAGACCTAGTACACACCACCCTACAAGTCGAAACGAAGTGGATAACAAAGTGTAAAGCAACCATCCCACCAGGTTTGAATGAATCCTGCAGCTTCATCCCATTTTTGAAAAAATAATATAGAAACACAAACACTAAATACAAAATGACCAGTCCAGTATATCAAAATCCTATCGGGAACCCTAATATAACAAAATAAAATAAAATAACCTTCTCCCTATCACCACCAATTCCCAACGAACCCCACCGGGAAATCCACCAGTACCTTTTCCCCAGTCTAATCATGCTGCCATAATAACAAAAAAGCAAATACAATAGACAGAATTTATAAATCCCACCGGGACCCTAACTGGTAACTCCTTCCTCCATCCTAGTCACATCCCATACTGTCCCTATTATTACAGAATACTATTTTTGAAATATATAAAACTTCTCTTCATTTACACTAATAGAACACCGCCTAATCTATTCATTCATCTATGTATATTTATATATTCTCTACTGTAATATTTCTCTTATTGAAATATATTCAAATAACACGTCCCAAACCCTAATGTAATCCTTAATGAATTACTTGACGAAGCATAAAACAAAGCTTAGCAATTATCACAATACTAACAAATGGTGTTATCTATTGTATTACATTACAGACATTCAAATCCTGTAAAAAATGTAATGCTGATAAATCCTGTTAGACCTGAATGCCTCCAAGAATGCTACGGGTTACACACATACATATATAAAAAAATATACAGCCTAACTCCGCTTATAATCTAAAGTAACAGAGAAAATGGCGCCCAGCAATAGGAGCGACATAACAGGGAGAGGGGGCCACCGGAAGGAGTAAGGGACACGCACGGAGATACGCCAGAAGCGGCCGATGCACACCCCCCTCCTATACTGCTCCCATTGGGTCCCCGGGGAGCACGTGACAGGGTGCTGGAGCCAATAGGCTTCCCACCCTGCACACCGGCCCCCAGTGACGTCACCGCCAAGGCACCTTATTAGAGCGCGCAAAGCGCTCTCCTGCACACATTGCTACAGACACAGGTGACACACCGCCCGCCCGCAGGACGGGCGCTTCCCTCATCCTCCAAACCACGTGCATAAAGTAAGTTCTTGCTCTTTACTCACTATCTGTGATCATTATACACACCAACGATTTGTAACTTAACCAACTATGCACTGCTCTCTCCCTTAAAGGGACACACAAACGGCAGGACTAGCAACGCATCACAATATTAAAGCGGTCATATACTATAAGGTACTACCATTATTAACTCATTATCCTGTAACTGACCACACTTAAAACAACTAAATATAATAACACCTTATTATTTACCATCATCAGAACAACCATTATCCAATTGAGGATACAACAAAAAACTCCTACCATTCAGTAGGCACAAGGTATTTACTCAAACTGTAAAATTGAACATATCAGATACAAAACTTAGCATGGACCTATATAACTAAAATTGTTCTTCGTATATCATATCACAGATGTCAAAGGCTACTTACACTGATGAAGCGAAACGCGTTTGTAAACAGCCATTATTGAATACTTGTATACTTGCTACAGATTATATACTTGCTACAAACTGTATACTTGCTACAAACTGGACACTTGCTACAAACTACGTACTTGCTACAAACCATATACCAGCTACTAGCTGGCGACGATAACAACAGCCACCAAGGACTGTATCACAATTTACCACCACTGGAAAAAACAGACTTTTTTTACAGCTCTTATGCACACAATTGAATGTAAAATGTGAATAATAAATATTACTTTGTATTTTACACCAACTGTAAATACCTAATTACTATTGGATGTTTACCTTACAACCAATAGAGTACACCATCACCAAGCATACAATAACCTAAAGAGGAAATTCAGGGACATCCTCTCCAGGGTCCAAACTCCCTAAAACATAAAAAGGTTCCTCCCTTTCTCTTCCCCCACTCCAAGGGATAGGACTAACCTTTTTTTGTCCCCCTTACAGTTCTTAAACGTAACCTGAGGTTTCGAGTGGGAAGCTTCACCTTGTCACCGACACTGTATAACGGAGAGGACCAATGATGACGATCTGCATTCTTTTTATAATGTTCCTGGGCCTTACAAAAAGACTCTCTTTTGGACCTGGCGCCTGTTGAGAAAGTGTCCAGCTTCACCACAGTAAAGGCAATGGTTGTGCTGGCGTCTGCAAAGATGTTCCTCAGATGTCAATGAGGGAAGAGAAACCACGAGTTGCATCAACTCAGGACCACTGCTGGGAGAAGAAGACGAGGAATATCAGAACGAGCCAGTTCATCTTTAACGGAATCTACCAGTCCCAAGCAGAATTGGTGGCACAGAGCATGGTTATGCCAAAGTGTGTCAGCTACGTAATCCTCAACTGGACAGCGCCCCTGGTGAAGGGAGCAGAGATCTGCCTCGGCAGAGGCTATGCGCCCTGGATCATCATACATTAAAGAATGTCTCTAGGGAGGATACTGTAGGGTCACATTGCTTGACTCCCCCAAAGTCTGGGAGTTTTCCAAAAGCTAGGAGATGACAGTTTTAACCCTGATAGCTTCAGTGGGTATGTCTTGGGTTAAAGGTCAAATAACAATTCGCAACTGTTCTTAAAAGACCAGAAGTGGCTGTGGTCCCTGGAAAAGCATTCATGCAGAGGTATGTGAGGTTCAAGTGTACTGGACGCAGAGCTGGAATTATCGGCAGCCACTGCAGTGGCAGCAGTTATTGGCGGTCCAGGGTTAGTAGAAGCAGAAAGGCTAGATTGGAGAGTGTCCAGGCAATTCTCAAGTTGCAGGAACCCCCATATAAATTGCGGTCATTTGCTGGACCAGAGCATCGAAGGCTTTTTTTGGTGGGTGTTTTTCGCCAAAGCTCATCTTTGGCCAGTTGGTACTGAAAGACTACCGAGTGTGAACCCTGATTGCGGAGACTAATGGACCTGTTCACCTCTTGACCGGGAAGCCTGGGGTCTAAGGACCAACCTGGTTTTCACTAGAGCCCCTGATGGTGGGCATAGAGTGCGGCAGGAGGCCCCAGTTCATGCAACCTAGGAGTGGGTATTGACAAGTCAAGGGTAAGAGACAGACCAGAGCTGAATTGGAGATGTAAGCAAGCCGAGGTTGTGAGCAGGCAGAACTGGATCGAAGTCATAGAACAAGCCAAGGTCATAGGCAGGCAAAACTGGACCAAAGTCGTAGAACAAGCCAAGGTCGAAAGGTGAGCAGGAATGTAGTCAGAATCAAACCGGGTCTGTACGCAGAAATGGAGACACTGGAAGACTTGAACAAGCAGAAGAGAAGACCAACTGGACAGGGACAGGAAATATACTCTGATTTAGAGAATAGAGATTCCCCTAAAAAATTCTCAATATTGGGGAGCAACATAGGGATCCATCGGGACCAGTTAAGGACGACATAATTCGACCCTAATGAAACTTATTGCAGGTACTTTATAATCTGCAAACTTTCCAGCTGCTCTTTCCCAATTCCCCTTATGGTTCCTTTCCCAAAATAGTCAGAAATGAAATAACTGTTTTATTGAATAAATGCATTCAGATTTAAATTAATTATTTAAGCAGGCCAAAAATGATTAGGGAGTCCGGGAAACATTCCTTGTTACATAACACTGTGCCGCTGCTTGGACTGAATCAGTTCCTTGACACTGTTGCATCTCTTGTTTTGATAACATTGGCAGTCTTGAGTGGGAGGAATTTTATGATTTGCACAGCAGATAGTAGAGAGTTCACGCTATGTGTGCAGTTAGGATATGAGCACCTGCCAAGCCCATAATCCTTTCCGTGCTCTGTGTTTTGGTTGAAGCGTTAATTGTACTCATTCTGCCGCCAATGCAGATCTAGTTCTAATTCCCAGACTGCTGTTGGGATTCACTAAAAGCTGGCAGGGCAAACAAAATATGCTTCAATGCAGTTTAACTATTTTACATACACAAGTACAAACAATCAGTAGAACTTAAAGGGCCTTTACTAATCGATTAGTAATTGATTTACTAAGCACGCATTACAATCTTCTATTTAGACGCCACATCCCACTTTTTGCCACATATATTCAGGACTTTCCCTAAAATCCTAACGCACCTTACCTCTCACTGCCCCTGTCTGTCTGACTTTTGCTCCCTGCCACGAAGGGGGGGGGGGACTTATACTGTAAAGGTAGCGTTCACATCACCACTCACTCTCAGCATAAATTGCCACTCTCTGCGGCAGGGAGCGTGCAGTCACTGACAAAGAGTTAAATGTAAAACACACACACAAGAGGACAAAAATCTTAAATTTTTCATTTTTTCCCCCATATTTCTAATTCCCCACTGATCTCTGCAGAAGTCCAGACTCCACCCCTCGATTGCCGTCCCTGACAGCTGGAGAGATCTGGGGACGCGCCCAGTGACCACCAGTCTCTCCGGCTCTCAGTGACTGCTCGCACCCCACTGCAGGGAGGGGCAGTTTATACTGGGAGGAATCAGTGACTTTACTGCCCCCTACTAGTATAAATTGCCCCTCCCTGCGGCAGGGAGCAGAGGTGCAGGGAGCCTGCATAGATGCTGCAGAGACGAACGTGGGACAGTGCTATGGGATGAGAACATCACTCGGCGCTGAAATGGGGATGGAAGTAAACCTATTTTTTTACTTTTTTTGCAAGCTTGTTAAAGGTTGCACTGCGCTATTTTAAATGTTATGCTTTTTAATATTAAATGAAAGGGTCAAAAATTATCCCTTTTTGGGGGACAAATGCTTGTCTTTGTTTGCACACCCATGATGGTATCAAAAGAAGGTTTTAGTGCTGTACTTCTTAGACCTATAGCTCTCTAAAACTGCTTCTTTCAATTTATTACCAGAAAGTAAATGTCTTCTCCTCAAACTATCTATTTGTATGGTTTTGTTGTGTCTTTCCACTTTGTCTCGAATTATCTGACCTAGCTAATGCCTTTGACTCCATCAATCATGAGGCCCTCTGGAACATTTTATCTAGACTTGGATGTCCTACTAAATTCATCATGATCCTTTGGCTGCTGCATGACCTGATGACTGCAAATGTCCTTTGTGAGGTTGTATTGAGATTGAGTACTGATTGATAGGAGACTGTTCAACCTACAATGCCTTAAGGCCAAGACAAAGGTGACAGAGACAACAGTCTTCAGTATGCAGCCATAATTCAGTATGTGCCATAATTGTCCATTGTCTGAAGGCACTGTAGACTGCTCTGAAGCTATTAGCTGAGGCTTACAAGAACCTAGAAATGTACCTTAACATCAGAACCGAAAGCCAAGATCCCCTGGCAAGATGTCCCTAATTGGTTAAGTAGGGTTTCAGAAATCACCATCACTCCAGAAGTGACATAGTTTGTAAAGGCTGAATAAAGACTTTAGTCTATCCAGTTCAGCCTGTATAGAAAAGAAGATCTCATTCCACTGGTCTAGTAGCCATAGCTGAAAATGTTATTACATGCAAGGAAGGTATTCAGGCAACTTTTTGTGTATTCTTCCTGACTACCTCAGATAGTTCCATAGTGTCACAGCTCTTACAGAGAAGAATCCGCTCCTAGGTCGATAGAGGAAGCGCCTTTCCTCTAACCTTAGTGGTTGCTTTTGGGTTATGGTTACACTCCGGGGAGTAAATAGATTGTTGGAGAGATCTTTGTATTGACCCCGGATATATTTATAGATAGTTATTAAATCATCTATTAGGCGTCTCTTTTCCAAATGAAATAAACCTAACTTGACAATCTTTTAGGGTACTCTAGTCCCTGCATTCCATTTATTAATTTAGTTGCCAAGTTGTTGGAATCAAGTTCAGAACCACATCAGTTGTCTTTAAGAACCATAATCTTATGAAGGTAAACAAAATATTGGTTTACAGGGCTGTTTGCATTACCACCATCTACCTCAAGTACCCTAAATATATTTTTTACTCACTTTTTTTGAGTAAACACTTGATCATTAATTTTTCTCCTTGTTGTAATTTTGCACTTTATTTACTGTAGCTGTTCATTTGCACAGCTAAATATGATTCTGAATTTCATCATAAAACTCATGAGAAAAAGTGTTTACTTACAAAAAACATGAGTAAAAAAAAAATACGATACTTAATCCCAGATCTGGGTTACCTACCAGTCCAACCTGAAGACTCTATATAGATTCCATCAACGCTGCCTGAGAAAGATTCTGCAGATCAAATGAGAGGATCACCACAGTCATTTCAATGTCTTCATGAAAAAATAACCAGTGTTGAATCCTGCAGAACCAAGTTTTCTGAATGGACTTCTCAAAACGTCTGATTTCTGTCTTCCCAGACAAGCGGCCTGACTGCTCATTTATATTCGGGAACTGATCTAGGAAACCGGGAAATTGTATACGCTCGTATCATTCACAGCCATGAAAAGTTTGTTCATGAGTACTTACCTTCTTCCCCATGCTTGCATCCAGGGCATCCAATATAGTCTGCATGTCCTTGTCCAAACTTACCTTCTCCTCCTGCTGGCATCTAGGGCATCCTATGTAGTCTGAATTTCCTTATACATATGTACCTTTGTACCTTGCCATGTCGTATGCTACTACCCACTGCTACTCACTTCCTACTTATGGATGGAGATTGCCTCACTCCGTGACAGTGGCTGCATAGTACTGTTGGCCTGTAGCGTTGGAAGGCCAGGCCCCTGCCATTACTGTGGCGCCATATACCTTCACTCGTATTTCACTCTTTCATCTGTTTGCACCTTGCCAGGAGTGTACTGTGGTACACATGCGTAGGCGAACAGCATGAAAGTGTGACTTACCATCATATTTTCCTCCTGCTGCTCACAAGTGAACACGGTGGGTACCATGTTGGACCTTTGGACGTCCCTGGTAGACCCCAGAAGTGTGCTTGTGCCCATATGCACATGTAGCCTATAGGTTGTTTGCGCCTTTGATTGGCTGTTAAATAAGCCAAATAGTTTCCAATGCAATTTCTCAATCAATTAGGTATAAAAGAATATATCTGAGGGTCAGATTTACTTGCCACTGCTTACTTAGGAGCTCACTATGCCACACCACAGGTGCCACCACAGCCCCCAGAGCCAGGAACACAGACATGGCCGAGAAACCAGCAGCACCCGGCCCAGGTACCGCAGCCCAAACCTCAGCCCCAGGACTCGATGTTCGTCCCGCAGGCACTCACCCGCTGATACCCACACTAGCCACTCTGAGCAGGTCACCTACAACAGTTCAAGGCATTAGCAACAGGACTCAGAAAACCAGGGTCCCCGCCATCATGGACCAACCAATGGTCAGGACACCGAAGCACTATGCAGACCCCAGAACAGACCCCAGTGCAGGCCCCACTGTGGAGTCCGAAGCGGAGCCTAAGGCTGAGCAGCATTGCCATAGCCAGGCCTGATCTTTTCCCAACCAGCAGCCTGGAATCCATTTGTTCTGGGCCTGGGAGTGGGCATAGTGACTCCCCCTTCAGCCAAGACACCACCCAGAAAACCACAGCATCGGCCACTCATCCAAGGAGTAAACTAACAAGGGGCAAGTTGAGTGGCTAATTTTATGATGCCCAACTGGAGGTTCTGCTGGATAGTGATAGCGTTGCGGGAGCAGTTATGGTTGAAGAAAAGTGGGACAACCTGAAAGTGGTGATTTGGTGGAAACCTAGCACTAATTGTGACAATTAACAAGTAATTAGAGAATAAATACCAAAAAACTGAACTTTGTTTGGATGTTATTTAATCTGAAAAATAATGCTGAAAAGAAGCCACAAATAAAAAAGGGTCACTAGACTGGCAACAACAAATGAACAGCAAAAATAAAGTAAAACAAGGGCCAAATGGGACACAGGTGAGCTGTTTGGGGGGAGGGGAAGCTAGGCTAGCCTCAAGAGAGGAGAGTGGGCAAGAAGGAGGAGCAATGTGACCTAAACAAACTGAGACACAGGGAAGCTATTTGGGGGAGGGGAAGCTAGGCTAGCTTTAAGAGAGGAGAGTGGACAGGAAGGAGGAGCAATGGGGACCTAAACATACAAAAGCATATACTCCTGAGCAGCTGGGGGAATCAGGGCCACACGTGTACAATCAATGGCACCAATGACATTTGGCATATTCGCAATGTTGAAAAAAAACAGCCTCACCGCATTCGAGGCTGCCATGCTGTCATGGAAAGAGATGTATTTCTCCTGCGGGACAGCCATGCCATCGAGAAATGTAGTCAGGGCATGGCTCAGCAAAGGCTGGGACATGCCAACTGACAGTGCCCCTAGTCTCTGGAAGGAGCCATTCACTAAAAATTGAAGGCACTCCAATTTCAGGCCCCTACCTTGTGGCGGAGGCAAACATGGCCGCAACTCTGAGTAAAGCTTCTAAAGAGAAAGACAGTTCCATTGGGCCAATTCGAACACCTGCTGATTGGTCACCTCCCGCAACAGACCAACACCTATGTTTTGTAAAATGGGTGTTGGTTCAGTTTAAAATCTACCCTAAACAAGGCCAGATTGATATTGCTAATTGTGAAGCCCTGGCCATGGAACATTTCTCTGGCCTCCCAATTGTCCCAAAACCTGTAGTTCAAAGATGTAGCCATTTTATGGCACACAAGTTATGGCTGTCATCCCCACACTGCCTAGGCTCTTACAGCTTAAAGGTTGTCTTGTAGTCAGTGTCGCATGTGTTCTGGGGGTCTGTTGGTGTTTCCTATTTTCTAGGGGCCTCGGCCGGGTGGGGGCCACCAGCGGCAGCTGGGGCAGCAATGAAGACAGTGGAAGGCAAAGGAAGATACAATCTTTTTTACAAACATGAATATTAATAACAACAGCACAATTAATCTATACTTTATACTATCCGAGTGCTAAAAACAGTCACATAGAGTTTTGCTGTGATTCAGTATGAGACGAGGTGTTATCTCTTGCAATAGGTCCTGTCATTCATGTCTAGTTTCAGCTGTCTCCATAGAGATATCACAGACCATCTCTTGCACTTTGACCATCAGCTTTTCTCTTCTGGATATTGTTTGACAGAAATAATCTCCAGAGAGAATGTAGATACCTTGCCCTCTGGGGTGAGAGGTGGACGATGGAGAAAAGTCATCACTTTGTAAAGGGAATCCCAAAACACTGAGGTGAGATGACCTGTGCAAAGCAGACAACTTGTAATGTTTTTTTTCTTTTACTACACAAGAACAATCAATTTACAAAGGTCAACGTGTCATGGCTGGCTTATATAGCTTTAAATATTAGTCAAAGTAAAAGTACATTTCCCCCTGTGCACAAAGAATTCTGGTACTATAATTGTGTTTGGTTTGTCTCCTGGTTATATTTCGCATAGAGCAGCTTGTTTCCACTGATATTACTATAGCTATAGCAGACCATACTTCTATGGGTCCTGGAGATCCATTTGTAGAGTGAGAAATGCAACAAAATGTGGGTGTGGCTTGTTCATTCAGGGTGTTGCTTACTATGCAGGGCTGTAAGAAGCAGCTTTTAACAGGGAGCTGGGGGTGGGTGGGTGGGTTGTTAGAGTATAAAATATGCAAATAAGGAGGTGTCACTATCGGGGAGGTCTACATACACATTTGCATAACAGATCCAATGTCCATATCTGATTTGAGCGCTTATGCATGCACATCAGTACAATATATTGCTAGATGTGAGTGCTGGGTGCAGCGGATTCAAATCCAGATAGACATCAGTGGTGTAACAGGAACTGCATTTACTGGAACATGCATGCAGTAAGAGAAGGTTACCTTACACAGTGGCTAACACAGACAGGAAAAAGAAGTCATAGAGCAGCTTAATGTACAGGAAATACAACACAGCAGAAATATGCATAGAGAGACTACAGGTAAGCAGTGGTAACAGTACTAACATAACTTGTCAGAACTGTAAACTGCAGTCAATCTGGCAAAAGTCCCCAAATCACATTCAGAGACAAGCAGTAGCTGTTGCAAAGTATTGTATCTGCAACACAATACATGCCTCAAGCAGCCACAAACACACAGCGCGCCAACACAAGAAGTGTGTGTTGGGAATCCCCCCCCCCCCCCCCCCCAGGTGGAAGATCCAGGATGTTCCCACAGTCTATTGGGCCTTTAGTGAAAGATAGGGCACTTCCTAAATTCCAGGACCTGATTAGTCTATGGTGGTCTGTGGTGTCTGCCAATTGGGCTCTACTTGCTTCAAGACCTGACATTCCTAGAAGTTGATGACATGCTATTTGTTGCTTACCAGTATCTCAGGGGTGCAATGTGCCAACCCATTGGGCAGAATAAACTGGCTGCACATGGCTTCAATCCCAAGAAGGTTACTGATGTTAGGGCAGCAGGTTCAACCATTCATGCCACTGGATCTGTCACCCACCAATGATGGTGGACCCTGTAACACACCATGTTATACAATCAGTATACCTGTATTATGATTTTCACTTCATTGTACCTCCTTGCAGACATTCTGAAGAAACCATTTGAATAAAGAGATCAAAGTGTTGGCTTGGACCAACACTGGAATGTTACTTACAGATATTTAAACCTACAACATGAATTTTGTACTTGAGACTGCTGTGGCAGGAAGACCCGGCATCAGAGGCGGCTAAGACAAGAAGGCCCAGCAGCGGAGGCAGCAGTGACAGGAATACCTGGCTGGTGGAGGTGGCAGCAGAAGAACTGAAAGGATCTGGCAGCAGAACTTGACACTGAGGCTGAATAAGGTGACTGCAGCGTATGCCAGAAAGAAGACTGGAGGTGCCAGAGAGGTTAGAGAACCCAGTGGGGACCAGGGACAGCGGCAGAGTAAAGCACAAATCATGCTCTTTACCTGTGCTGCACATGACTAGGCTAACGCTCCATATGCCCTACCTGCCTTAAAAATCACCAACAAATAACGACTCTGAACCACCATATCTTTGGAAAGATTAACAATTTAATCGGCCACAGGCAAACATATAAACAAGTTACACGCAATTTAAGGGCCCCCCCTTTTGTTCCGGGTCCGAGCAGCCTAAGATATGACAACCATGGGAGGGGGGAGAGGCAAACGCGCCACAAAGCAGAAGCCAACATAAGCTCGGCCACATCCCTCCTGGCCCTGGGAGCTTAACTGAGCTAACCGCCAGAGGACCCTGTCCCCCCCTTCCATAATTGATCCACCAAATTCCTTATCTTACCACCCAGAACCTTCCTGCTATATCAGACCCGAAACCCGAGAGGAGACCCGCCAAACAGCTGTGACAATTACATTACCACAATTAACCCCGTTACAACAAGAATCTATATCGCCACCAGCGCAAATTTCCTCGGCACGGTGATAACAGACAACTTGAAGTGGTGTAGGCAAGCCACCGTTATCCTAAAGAAGGCTCAACAGAGACTTTATTTCCTAAGACAACTTGCAAAATACGGAATGTCTAAATGGATCCTGAAGACCTTCTACATCTGTGCAGTAGGCTCACTCCTGACCTCCTCCTTCACTGACTGGTATTGTGGGATCACTGCCAAGGACAAGATCAGGCTGAAGAGGATCACCAGGACTGCTGAGCGGATCGTAAGATGTCCCCTACCTGACCTAGATGAACAATTCAAGGAAAGGATCCACTCAAAGGCAAAAAGAATAGTTGGAGACCCCACATACCCAAGTCACCCCTTCTTCGACGGACAGAGGTACCGGGCTATCTCGTCCAGGACTTCTCGGTACAAAAACAGTTTCTACCCACTTGCTGTTAAAGCACTAAATAACCAACTTTAAGAATCCTGCAAGAACTTTCGGTCCCCAGAGCATCACCAGTTATCTAACAGAGTGTCGTATGTAACTAAAAGCCCCTTGTATAATATGTATATCTAGCAAATGTTTAAACCCCATTGATGTATATAATATGTGTTTCTTGCAATTGTTCAAGCTCTATGGAGAACCCCCCTTCCAAAAAGTATTCCTTGTATGTATTCTGTACCTACTTGGCGACCAATAAAGTATTCGTAATATTAGTATTCGTAGTTTTCGAATCCCCCTATACACAATGGATCATACATTAACAAATAAATAAAATACAACATTTCTTTTTTTTAGAACAAACTGCATCAAAAGTAATAAATAACATTAAGGCTGAAGCACCCCCAACAGGTGCCCTATTTATTTGCATTTTAATTTTTTTTTTTTTTTTATACAACATGTACATAATTAACCTATATAACATACCTCACAAATCACCCACACAATAATACCCAATTCCACCAGGACTGTGGTTGAACAAAACCAACCATAACCAAAAACAGGGTGGGCGGGTGGGACTGCTCGTCCATTCAAGCCCTTTGATGTCACTTCCCCCCGTGACCATTTCCTCAAGGCTGGTCTGCTTCCGGGCAGGAACGCAGGCCAGTCATGTGGGCTGCCCTCCTTAAAGGGACTGAGCCTTCTGACACATCTGTGGCCTATATTGTGGTTGCGCATTTTTGAAAATGCATGACAGAGATTTAAAAGGGCTCCTTTTAACTTTTAGTCCGCTTAAACCATTACACTACCAAAGCAGAACAAAACCCCCCAGCGGCCGGCCTGGAATCTATAAGATACCCCGCTGTGTGTGCGCGGGCTCTTGTTCAATGAGCGCCGCCTGCTTTGACAACGTCATTCGGCAGATTGCTCTCATTCAAATCAGTGGGGAGTGTGTGCAACTCGCCCCAGCCAGGGGATGCGGCAGCGAGTGCTCCCCATTGAGAGCTCCTGTTGAATGACGTTGTCACACCAGGCGGCGCTCATTGAACGAGAGCCCGCACATGCGCCGTTGGATCATGGCAAGGTAAGATTTTTTGTGCTTCACACAGAGGGGCATCTTTTAGATTCCAGGCCGCCTGCTGATAGGTTTTGTTCAGTTTTAACCCTTTAAGTGCCAAGCACGCAACACCTACGTGCTGGCTTGGCTGGGCCTTAAGTGCCAAGCCCGTAGGTGTTACGTGCTTGAATTTCCCAGCTGCTGGCCACAGGAGCAGAGGGGCAGGTGATCAGATCATCACCTGCCCCTCTGCTACTGCAGCCAGCATGATTGCATCTGTCATCACATCGAGGGACAAAGGAGCTGACGATCGGAGGTAAGTAAAGTAAAAAAAAGTTATTATTTTTTAATAAAGCTCATTTTTTTCTTATGTGTCAGTGTGTTTTTTTTTTACTGTTAACCCCTTGTGAACTGGTAAGGGGTCCATGAGACCCCTTATACCAGTTCACAAGGCTGGGGGCTGGCCGCAGGTGACTTGCCATTAACCCTCTGCACCCCCAATTACCTGCCTCCCCAAAGCCCGGGGGGGGGGGGCAGAAGAGCCCGGGCCCACATAGGCTATGTGGGCTCGTAGGCTGCAGGATGGGGGGGCCACAAAAGCTGCCCCCCCACTCTGTGTCTACAAGCCCCCATAGCTGGTCCCGGGCTGGTAATGCTGGGTAAGGGGGACCCTATGTCATTTTATTTTTAATTAACCCCTTATGTTTATATTGTGGATAGTAGTAGTATTTTATTTGTAAATATTATAAAGTAAATTTTCAGTTTGGGGGTGTCTCCTGGGCAAGAATGGGGGGGCTACCGATACATATGTGGTACCGTTGTAATCGGAAGAAATGGGGCTTTCACATGCAATATGATTTTCTCTAATAAAGTAAATGTAAAGTAAATAAAGGAGACAATTTTCTAAAAAATAATTTTTAATTTCTTTTTGTTCTTTTTACGCAAAAATATTTAAAAAAACTGTCGTAAAATGACAAACAAGACATTTCATGTTAAAGCCTAAACCCTGCTGCAAAAAATATATCTATAATTTTCCTAGGAAATCCTCCAAAAATCACAGTTAAACATGGTGCAAAATGGTGAAAAACAGAGGGTGAAAAAATTTCAAGTAGACGGGCAATTAAAAGGGTTAATAGTACATATGCTTGTGAGGTAATGTTCTGCTCGGGGGACCTTGCTCTTTCAGATTTAGCTTGTTTTTTTCTTGTTTGCATATTGATTTTTTAAGAAAATGTGTTTTTATTCTGTTTTTTTATAATTTTTTTGAGGGAAACATCGTGCAACCTAAGAATTCTTCAAGGGATTACTGTATATACTCGAGTATAAGCCGAGATTTTTAGCCCACTTTTTGGGCTGAAAAAAGCCGCCTCGGCTTATACTCGAGTCCAGGGGCGGACTGCCAGGGAAGGCCGCAACCCTGAACCCAACAGATGCTGGAGGGTGAGGGGCGGCCGCTGCGGGTCCCTACTGTATCCGCTGCTGCCGCCGCCGCCGCCGCTCTCAAACACACAAACACGCACACACATTCACACACTGACCGGCACTTCCAGGCTGCTGCGCGCTGGTCGTCAATGTGCGGCGTTCAATGTTTTCATTGGACGCCGGCCATATGGGGCACGCCCACCGACAACCAGCGCGCAACAGCCAGGAAGTGCTGGTGTGTGTATGAGAACGGTGGCGGCTGGCGGCTGCCAGGCGGAGCTGAATGGAGGGCGTTGTGTGCCGAGCGACCGGCAGGAGGAGGAGGGGAGGGGGACCCCGCTGCCCCTCTGCAGGGTAACCTCGGCCAAACCCTGACCCCCGACACCTGAGCGTCTGAGAGCGGCGGCGGCGGCGGCGGCGGCAGCAGCAGCAGGTACCCACAGTGTGTGTGTGTGTCTCTTTCTGTGTGTGTGTGTGTGTGTGTGTCTGTGTCTTTTTCTGTGTGTGTGTCTCTTTCTGTGTGTGTGTCCCTTTCTGTGTGTGTGTGTGTGTGTGTCTCTCTTTCTGTGTGTCAACTCCAATTCCAATTGAAAAAAGCCGCCTCGGCTTATACTCGAGTCAATAACTTGTTCCATTTTTTTGTGGTAAAATTAGGTGCCTCGGCTTAGATTCGGGTCGGCCTATACTCGAGTATATACGGTACTTCTAAAATGATGAGCCCACTACAACAAGCTGGGTACGCTTAGAAAGCTTAACAGCTTATATTTCAGGGAATATATGGTTTCTGGGGGGTATTCCAAATGTAAAGGGTTGTTTTGGTAGAAAAATTACAAGGTGCGCACTTTGTCTGCAGAGCTGAAATTTTCAAGTAAAATTGCCCTTACACACATGCTTTACTTTGAGGTGTTTGACAACTCTTTCCTTGACAGTAGCTATGCATGTTGGGTATTGTTCTGTTCGGGGCATGTTGCTTTTCAGATTGGGCTTGTTTTTTTTGTTTGCATATTTTTTTTTCGGAAAATATGAGTTTGATTCTGCTTTTTATTCTTTTTTAGTGAAACTCTGTGCTACCAAAGAATTAATTGAGGAATTACTTCCAGAAAACTGCACCTATGTATACAAGCCTGGTACACCTAGAAAGCCTGAGGTGTATACTTTCAGGGAATATATAGTTTGTGGGGGGGTATTTCAAATGTAAAGGGTTGTTTTTCTTGAAAAACTGCAAGGTGCGCCTAGCGCTTAGCATATTTGTATTTTATCTGAAAATCTCCTAAAGCGCTGTTTCAGTTTGGGGGAATCTCCTGGGCAGGAAAGGGTGTCTACCTATGCATATGTGGTAACGCTGTGACCGGGAGAAATTAGGATTTCACATGCAATAAGATTTTATTGACTAAATTACTTTTTTTTATTACAAAAAACACTATAAATTGTAAAAAAATAGATTTTTTTTAATTTTTTTGCACATATTGCACCCCAAAATATTGTCAAAAAAAGGCATTTCATGTTAAAACCCAGATTCTGCTGAAAAAAGAATATATAATTCCCTGGGAAATCCCTGGAAATCCCTTAAAAAATCACAGTTGAACACGTGGAGAGCAAAATAGTGCAAAATGGTCTGGCAACAAAGGGTGACAAAAACTCCAGGTAGCCTGGCATCGAAAGGGTTAAGTAGTGTAATGGTTTAAGTGGACCAACAGTTAAAAAGGGTTTGTGATGCCCAGCGGGACACCAGCCTTCTGTAAGCAGACAACCCCCAATCTCCACAGCTGCTACTACCTATAGTCAAGCCCCCGTTTGCCGGGACGCTAGGTACGCCTGACCGGACACGGTTGCCCCCATGTCTTAATTGGCACAAAGGATGTCTGCTTATGGTGAAGGACGGTCGATGAATCGCGCCAAGGTCATACACGGGAAGACAGTCCGGGAGGTGCGTTAGAGTACAGGGATAAGACAGGTGCATAGTCAGGGGTAGCCAAGGGGTCAAGCTGGGAGGTCAGAGATCGCGGGGTATCCAGAGGGGCAGGCAGGTTCGAGGTTAGACAAAGCAAAGGTCGGTACAGGCAGCGGATGGGGATGGTCGATCAAGCCGGGTCGGAAACAGATAATAACTAGTAAAATCAAACCCTCACAAGAGACTGTCACGGGCACTGAGTACTGGGCTGACTCCATATTAATTGGGGAACTGACCAATGGCCGCCCTGGGGGGGGGTGTATGTGCTGATTGGTGCAATACTAATTGGTGCAAAAGACCTCCAGGGGCTGGTCAGTACCGGCTGATTCAAGGCAGGTGAGGAGGATGCTGCGCAGCCTGCCACTAGCAGCGCAGCGCCTCCTGGCAGCATACATGCAGGACTGCGGGGCGCGTCTGCACAGCTACAGAGTAGCAAAGGAGGCGGCCGGAGCGCCGCGCCACGCTCCCCGTCATCTCGAAGTGGCAGGCACGCCCTGCATCAGGAAGCCAGCGAGCACCTCACCGCTCAGCAGACGCTCGCCGCGGGCCCCCTGGCATAGGTAAGTTCCTTACAGGGTCCTTTTAGATCTCTGTGCTGCATTTTGCACCACTGGAGCATGGTGAGGTGAGTTTTTTTTGGCTCCCTAGGGGGGTTTCATACAGTTGGGCATCCAACTTCAAGATGCCCCAAGGCGCATGGAAAAAGAAAAACCCAGAAAAGTCAAATTCCCAGGTTTTGTTCCGCTTTAATACTTAAGTAAAAATTGGAACTTTGCCATACTGTATTTCCCACAACTGTTCAGTGCATTACAGTAGATTCATCTGAAATCTCAAAGTCACCTCTACTCACCTCCAACCTCCGTGCTCACACCGGCAGTCATTCAGGGCAGGGATGCCGCCAGAGGTTAACGCATGAGCAATGTGATAGAGGATCAAAGGGGGGGGGGGGTAAAACTTCTCTGCCAACAATAATGTACTGTAGACTTCAACCACATAGCGAACTTATCTAATTAATACAGCATATTGTTTCGGAAAATAAAGAGTCATGAAATATGACCGGCCTACATTTTCAATCAAAGAAAAGATGGACACTCTGCAGCTGGCGTTTTCAGCAGTCGCCTCTCCTGTTACATTGTCTCGCGGTTTAATCTGATCTCTCTGATCAGGTGATTAACATAATTAACTCAATTACGTGTCCTCGTTATTCAGCATAATACTGTCTTCCTCTATCACGTTGCACATGTCGTACTGATGACAAATCTGTTACTCAACCATAGAGGTACCCATCTGTATATCTGCCACTAATCCCCCTCCCGCAGACTGCACAAAAGGTGTCTATCCCTGGAATAGACGCCTACTAATCACATGACCACACAGCTTTAAGGGCTCAGGGCTATTAACTAAAATTGCTGCTGTTTGCTAGAATTTAAGATTTATATGCCTGACAAATCTGATTATAATGATGTATCATTAAACTCACATGTCCGAGTCATGAGCAATGTTAATGATCCATCTCTATGGGGGATGCTTTACACCAATGGGGGTTAATAGTGTTCTAATATCCTTCTGCACAAATGCAAAGCCACATTTTTGCCCCATTAAATGTCTGCCCGTGATTTGAAAAAAAAAACTCTGATTGTTGACAATGGGCACCCGTCGGGCATGTGGGGGATGCGGGAGCACATAATCCTCATTCATCCCAATCAGAGCCACTTGCAGAATTACAGCAAGCATCTCTGATTGGACGAGAGCCCGCGCAGACTGGGGCAGAGGTAGGCAGATCGGGCGGTTATACACAGCAAGGCATCTTGATTTGGGATGCCATAGGGAAGCGGAACGAAACCCAGGAAAGTAAACAACTACTGGTTTTGCTGGGCTTTAAGCATTTTACCTATGAAAAGTGCTATTTACCTATGCATATATATATATATATATATATACATATATATAAACAGTTCAGTACAGCATGATCACAGGTTACAGCAACAGTCAATTCCAATGGCTTCCTCCATGGCTGTCTCTCACCTCCTCCACTACATTGACTTGCATCCCTTCATGACAAGCTCCAAACCTAGAAGGGATGGTCTCTCCATTATATAACCTTGGTATTGTTGCTGTCCCAACTATTATTGCGAGTCCCAACAAATGGCAGGGTAGTTAATGTTGCCAATGCCACCTGGCTAAGTCTCTATTTACCAACCTAAAGGGGAACGCCAGACCATTAATGTACTGTTCGGTCCACTCCTTAAGCAACACTGCCATCATGTGGATTCATGATACAATGGTCCCAAGAGTCCAACAGGTTTAACTACACTATTAAATGGTTCCTATTCACTATCAGGTTCTACTCCACTGACAGGGCTCTAATGGCTTCTACTTTTAATGTTGCATGGTTTCCACCAGTCACATATATATGTGTGTATGTGTGATATATATATATATATATGTGTTTTGTTTTTCTTTGTTAAACTTCTTGCATTACACAGTAATTCAAGAGGGATAATTAATTTGAATTTGTATTTATTTTTCCCCAATTTTGGCAATAATGGCAAAATTCCAAACAGCAGAATTAGCAACCTTCTAGCTAAAAGTGGACCCAAAGCTGCGAGCTGCGGTCTTTGAAAATTATTTCTGATCAGATGATCCCTTTAATACTTCCAACACTGCAAAGGTGGCTGTAGATGGACTGGTGATGCTTCAAGCTCATTGGACCTTATACTTAGCCTAGAATTCCCTCAACTCAGCTGTCTTTTTAGTGGATTTCTTAGATAGGTTGCACTGCTCCTATCCCAGAAGAAAGTGAACCTAAAGCTATATGGCTTTCAGTCTCCGACACAAGCAGGGAATCTCTATTTGGGATACCTGTCCACTATCTGGGGGTGTAGCTAGGGGGAAGTAGGGGGTGCAACATGGCTTGGGGGTGCCAAAGGGGGGCCTGAGAACAGGTGGGGGCGGCATTTTAAAACTTTGCCCCGGGTGCCAGAAAGCCTAGCTATTCCTCTGCACTATCATCCCCCTAAAAATGTACAAAATCAGCTATTTATACTCACCACGCTTTAACATTTCTGAAGCCATTAGCAGCCACATCCAGCAACCATTTTTAGGGGACTGGTAGATAATAGGCTTCCCAAATCTGTGGGAGATGGAGCAGCCCTGAGGACTTTGTATGATTTAAATTTGTTAACAAAGTCATAATGTCCTTTCTCCTTTCTCCTACTTGCAGAAATGGGGACATAGACATGTTTTCCTTTGCAAAACTTTAAAGGGCCTGTCCAGGCACACAAACAAAAATATATACTCACCTTCTCTACCCTGCAGAAGGTTCCTCAAGATCCAACGCTCTAAACTTTTGAAGTTCATGTCCAGTGACAAGCTCGCCCACCGCTATATTATAGCAACCAGTAGCATGTTCAATTCACTGTGATGTCAGAATAGAGTAGGGTTTGAGTCTTGTACCCCAGCTTGCTTGTAATAAAAATATGCCCTTCAATAATGCATGGCAAGAGATTAATGGGGGCCTAGAAGAATTTCACCATGAGAGACTGGATGTTAAAGTTTGAGGCATCTGTGCTTGCCGTTAAAAAAAAAATGTAAGTTTTATAACTCATGCTGCTGCCCCTTTCCTCACACTGTACACTGCAGCAAGAGGTATTGAGTGCTGCTGTTACATTGTACCAAGCCAGTCAGCATCCTGCTGTGTTTCATTGTAACTGCGGCCACGCTTCTAGCTGTTACACTGTAACAGCAGCCACGAATCCTGCTGTTACATCAGAATTGCTCAGCTCATTAGCTTGTCACCACTCTGGGGTGATCCTTCTGACAAATAGCACATCTGTATTCACCCTTAAAAAGGCCAACTAAGGGGGAAAATAAATAAATATATACATGGGCGGTACAGTGATTTACAAGCATTGAAGACAAGTAGTCACTTCCTGCATTTAAAAGAAAAAAGTCTAAAGAGTTTGTTTGAATCAAGTGTAACACTAAAATCTTCTTTCCTTAGATCCCATGCAGCTGACCCACCCTGCTGTGCTCAGCATAAGGCTGTTTTTGACTTCTAGCTTTTTTATAACCTTTATGTTATTGAAAGGTTCGCCGCCTGCAAAAAAATAGATAAGGTTGTAATGTTGATTATATGCTGTGCAACGGACTAAAATAAACAGACAGGCAGAGACATCCCCCTTCTCAGCACAGACTGGATATAACAACCCAGTTGTTCAGTCAGAGCTTAGAACAGGACATGTTATAGGAGATATGCTATAGCTGAGAAAAGCCTCCTTTTCTGTGATAGTGATGAAGCTGTAGAACAATTTCCAGCAGAAATGGCTCTAGCTGATTAAATTGACTCTGTGGTAATAACCTAAAATAACATAATATTAGTAATTAGCAACTAACTACTATAATCAATAGACAATACAACACACACCCTGAAAAATCTGATGCTATAAGGGGACAGGAAGGAAATTGTTATCCACTGGACCACACATTATTGGGTTTTTTCCCCGATTGCTGGATGAGTTTGATGAACAGATGTATTTTTATCAACCTAAATACCTAGTAGCTATGCATTCAATCTCAGAAATGAATTTAGGTGACTCTGAGCTAGGGTCATGGCACCTGAAGATATAGCCATCCTTCTGAGCATTCGATACAACTAGAGATGAGCGAACTTTTGAAAAATTCGATTCGACTGATTCGCCGAATTTTCCGACAAAAATCGTTTCGACCCGAATAAATTCGCGACGAATCGCTATTAAAAACGGCTATTTCTGAGCCTCCTACAGCCTCAATAGGGTTGTAAACCATTCAGCCTTGCTGTAACACGCACAGGATGCGTGCTGGGTTTGTTAAATAATACTTTGAAGAAATATCACATGCAGATCAGAGGCATCGCTAATAGAATCGCAGAGCGGCACAATTGCAGAGAGTTGAAGTGGCATCACTATGAGGGGCAGAAGGAGCCCAAATATACACTGGAGTTGGCCTCAGGAGCCCAAAAATTGGATGAATCACACCCTGGAGTTGGCAGAAGTTGGCAGCAGCAGCAGGAGCCCAAATATACACTGGAGTTGGCTTCAGGAGCCCAAAAATTGGATGAATCACACCCTGGAGTTGGCAGAAGTTGGCAGCAGCAGGAGCAGGAGCCCAAATATACACTGGAGTTGGCCTCAGGAGCCCAAAAATTGGATGAATCACACCCTGGAGTTGGCAGAAGTTGGCAGCAGCAGCAGCAGGAGCCCAAATATACACTGGAGTTGGCCTCAGGAGCCCAAAAATTGGATGAATCACACCCTGGAGTTGGCAGGAGTTGACAGTAGTAGCAGCAGGAGCCCAAATATACACTGGAGTTGGCTTCAGGAGCCCAAAAATTGGATGAATCACACCCTGGAGTTGGCAGAAGTTGGCAGCAGCAGCAGCAGGAGCCCAAATATACACTGGAGTTGGCCTCAGGAGCCCAAAAATTGGATGAATCACACCCTGGAGTTGGCAGAAGTTGGCAGTAGTAGCAGCAGGAGCCCAAATATACACTGGAGTTGGCTTCAGGAGCCCAAAAATTGGATGAATCACACCCTGGAGTTGGCAGAAGTTGGCAGCAGCAGCAGCAGCAGGAGCCCAAATATACACTGGAGTTGGCTTCAGGAGCCCAAAAATTGGATGAATCACACCCTGGAGTTGGCAGAAGTTGGCAGCAGCAGGAGCAGGAGCCCAAATATACACTGGAGTTGGCCTCAGGAGCCCAAAAATTGGATGAATCACACCCTGGAGTTGGCAGAAGTTGGCAGCAGCAGCAGCAGGAGCCCAAATATACACTGGAGTTGGCCTCAGGAGCCCAAAAATTGGATGAATCACACCCTGGAGTTGGCAGGAGTTGACAGTAGTAGCAGCAGGAGCCCAAATATACACTGGAGTTGGCTTCAGGAGCCCAAAAATTGGATGAATCACACCCTGGAGTTGGCAGAAGTTGGCAGCAGCAGCAGCAGGAGCCCAAATATACACTGGAGTTGGCCTCAGGAGCCCAAAAATTGGATGAATCACACCCTGGAGTTGGCAGAAGTTGGCAGTAGTAGCAGCAGGAGCCCAAATATACACTGGAGTTGGCTTCAGGAGCCCAAAAATTGGATGAATCACACCCTGGAGTTGGCAGAAGTTGGCAGTAGCAGCAGCAGGAGCCCAAATATACACTGGAGTTGGCTTCAGGAGCCCAAAAATTGGATGAATCACACCCTGGAGTTGGCAGGAGTTGACAGTAGCAGCAGCAGGAGCCCAAATATACACTGGAGTTGGCTTCAGGAGCCCAAAAATTGGATGAATCACACCCTGGAGTTGGCAGAAGTTGGCAGCAGCAGCAGCAGCAGGAGCCCAAATATACACTGGAGTTGGCTTCAGGAGCCCAAAAATTGGATGAATCACACCCTGGAGTTGGCAGAAGTTGGCAGTAGCAGCAGCAGGAGCCCAAATATACACTGGAGTTGGCTTCAGGAGCCCAAAAATTGGATGAATCACACCCTGGAGTTGGCAGGAGTTGACAGTAGCAGCAGCAGGAGCCCAAATATACACTGGAGTTGGCTTCAGGAGCCCAAAAATTGGATGAATCACACCCTGGAGTTGGCAGAAGTTGGCAGTAGTAGCAGCAGGAGCCCAAATATACACTGGAGTTGGCTTCAGGAGCCCAAAAATTGGATGAATCACACCCTGGAGTTGGCAGGAGTTGACAGTAGCAGCAGCAGGAGCCCAAATATACACTGGAGTTGGCCTCAGGAGCCCAAAAATTGGATGAATCACACCCTGGAGTTGGCAGGAGTTGACAGTAGTAGCAGCAGGAGCCCAAATATACACTGGAGTTGGCTTCAGGAGCCCAAAAATTGGATGAATCACACCCTGGAGTTGGTAGAAGTTGGCAGTAGTAGCAGCAGGAGCCCAAATATACACTGGAGTTGGCTTCAGGAGCCCAAAAATTGGATGAATCACACCCTGGAGTTGGCAGGAGTTGACAGTAGCAGCAGCAGGAGCCCAAATATACACTGGAGTTGGCCTCAGGAGCCCAAAAATTGGATGAATCACACCCTGGAGTTGGCAGGAGTTGACAGTAGTAGCAGCAGGAGCCCAAATATACACTGGAGTTGGCTTCAGGAGCCCAAAAATTGGATGAATCACACCCTGGAGTTGGCAGAAGTTGGCAGTAGCAGCAGCAGGAGCCCAAAAAATGGCCTAAAGACATAAATATGTTTTGCACCATTTGTAAAGTGTAAAACGTGGCACCATGCTGAATCTAGTCGCATGCATCAGGCATTGGTGGGTGGAAATCCTGGCTGATCCATCCCTGATTCATTTTGACAAAGGTGAGTCTCTCCACATTTTTAGTTGACAGACGAGTTCTCCTCGCCGTAACTATGGCCCCCGCCGCACTAAACACCCGCTCAGATGGCACGCTACTTGCCGGGCAGGACAGCTTTTCCAGGGCAAACTCTGCTAGTTGCGGCCACAAATCAAGTTTGGCTGCCCAGAAGTCCAGCGGATCCTCAAGGTGTGTTGGCATGGTCATGTCAAAGTATGACATGACCTGCTGGTTCAGGTCCTGCTCCAGGTCTTCCTGCTGCTCATGAGTAGCCTCACTATGCGGGTGTAGAAAGCTACTCATTAGCGACTGAAGACTGAGGCTGCTGCTGCTGATGGAGCTTCTGCTGCTGCTGCTGCCAACCCCCCCAGCGGCCATGGCAGTGGAAGGTGAGCGCAGAGGTCCCCTCGAGTCAGACCTGCGAGAGTATGGACCATGGCGCAGATAGGCATCGGCCAACTGCCTACGTAGAATGTCTTTGTAGTAGTTGAGTTTGTCCTCCCTCTCGGTGGGTTTAAAAAAATGCCCCCATTTTGTGCCGGAAGCGAGGGTCCAATAAGGTGGACAGCCAGAAGTCATCCCGCCGACAGATGGAAACAATTCTGGGGTCACTACGCAAGCATGTGAGCATGCTTCGTGCCATTTGCGCAAGTGACTCGGATGGACTACCTGTCTCCATCTCCACTGCATACTGCCACGGTGTGCCCGGGTCCTCTGTCTCTCCTTCCTCAAAAACCTCTAGCTCCTCTGGCTGCTCCTGCTCCTCCTCTCCTGTCCGCTGACTAGATAAACCAGCCATTTCGCCAAGCCTAAACTGTGTTTCGCTGGGCAACTCCTCCTCCTCCTCTTCCTCCTCCTCCTCCTCCAGTTCAGCTCCAACGGGGTTCATGTGGCCGTAAGATGTAAACGCCATGTCTCCAGTGCCCTGACCAGCCATGGTTTCCAACATGTGCTGTAGTACATGAAGCAGTGGAATCACGTCGTTCATCCCGTAATCCTGCCGACTGACAAATAAAGTGGCTTCCTCAAAGGGCCTGAGCAAACGGCAGGTGTCACGTATGAGCTGCCACTGGTTGACATTGAAGTTACACAGGGGAGTCCCCCTATCTGCTTGGATCATCAGGAAATCCGTGATGGCTTTTCTCTGTTCATATAATCGGTCCAACATGTGAAGGGTGGAATTCCAACGGGTGGAAACATCGCAAATCAGACTATGTTGGGGGATACCATTCTGACGCTGTAGCTCAAGAAGGGTGTGTTTGGCGGTGTAGGAGTGGCTGAAGTGCATGCAAAGTTTCCGTGAAGTTGTTAGGATGTCCTGCAGATGGGGGGAACACTTCAGAAACCGCTTGACAACCAGATTGAAGACGTGAGCCATGCAGGGGGCATGGGTCAGGCTTCCTTGGCGCAGCGCAGACAAAATGTTCTTCCCATTGTCGGTAACCATGATTCCCATTTTAAGTTTTCTCGGAGTAAGCCATGTTTGGATTTCCTGATGAATACATTTAAGCAGTTCCTCCCCTGTGTGACTCCGTTCGCCAAGACAAACCATGTGAAGCACTGCGTGACACCTCCGTGCCCTGCACACATGGTAGACTGGAGGGGCACTGAGACTTGAGCCTACAGTGGAGGGTGAGGAGATGGCGGAGGATGAGGAGGCCGAGTCGCACGGTGTCACAGGCCCAATGGGCAGAGAGCGCGGAGGCCGAAGCGGCGTGACCTGTCCAAGTTGCTGCTGCAAAGGGACCACATTCACCCAGTGGGCCGTAAACGACATGTACTGCCCCTGACCGTAGTTACAGCTCCAGATGTCGGCGCTGCCATGTATTTTGCTACACACCGACAGGCTCAAGGACTGGCCCACCTTCTGTTCAACAAAAGTGTGCAGCGCTGGTACTGCCTTCTTGGCAAAGAAATGACGGCTTGGGACTCTCCACCTCGGCTCGGCACAAGCCATCAGTTCTCTGAAAGGTGCAGATTCCACCACCTGAAAAGGGAGCGACTGCAGCACCAGCAACTTGGACAGGAGCACATTCAGCTTCTGCGCCGTAGGATGAGTGGGCGCATACTGCTGTCTCTTGGACATGGCTTCGCTGATGGATTGCTGGCGGGATGCATGACTTGGAGGAGGAGGAGGAGGAGCAGGAGCGACAGAGGATGGGTGTGACGCACAGCTGCCTTCGGCTGAGGTGCTGGAGCCTTGGCTGGCAGAAATTGGGAGCTCACTTGGTGAGGAAGCAGACTGGACCACCCCTTGGGAGCCTCGGTTCTCCCAGGTCGTTTTATGGTGACGCATCATATGTTGACGCAGGGCCGTGGTGCCAACATTTGGACCCTGGCCACGCTTCACCTTTTGCCTACATATCTTGCATGTGGCCATGTTACCCTCCTGCGGATGCCTCAGGAAAAACTGCCACACTGCCGAGTAGCTACTTTTCCCACCCCCTGGCCTCACTGATTCACTGCTGCTGTTGCCAACTCCAGGAACCCCTGCTCCACTACCTCCCGATAAGGTAGACTGCCGCACAGCAGGTGCTCTACCCCGGCCCCGGCCCCGGCCGGCTCCAGCCTTTGGAATTGTGCCCCCATGCTGACTGCTACCACCTTGCTGCCTCAGCTGCTGACTCCGGGGCAACCTGCGCCCCTCTTCTCCTGATGATGACGATGAAGCCCCTTCATCACCCGGCTCCCAAGTGCGATCGGCTTCATCGTCATCATCATCATCATCACCGGGTTGTGGCTGTACGTCACTGATGTTCGTGGATTCGTCAACAGTGTCTGGCGCAGGAGCTGGAACGCTCGCAGCACCCACGACACTGTCCACATCACTATTTGTCTGCCTAGCTAAAGAAGCCACCTCCATTTCTTGGCTGGGCAGTAGCTGCTGACTGTCCTCCTGTATCTGATCGTCCTCCTCACTAAAGAGTGGAGCTGAACCCAAAGCATAGGATACGTCGCTGGGGGAGGGAACGGCGTAGGACAGAGGCAATGGGAGGACAGGGACTGCTCTCGGGGCATGCCAACTCAGGGTTGTGTCAGAGGAACCTACCGACCCTAGACTGGGGGTCTCAGATGTAAGTTGTGATGATGTTGTTGATGAGCGCGTCAGCCAATCTACCACGGCAGATGCGTTACTGGTGGAGACCCGACCGCTAGCAGATACTGGCAGATTAGGTCTCTCAGCGTGACTCCTGCTGCTACTGGCCCCCAGTCTGATGCGAGCTCTGCCTGCGGAATCTTGGCCTCTGCCACTCCTCTTTTCACTTCCAGGCACTTGTCTGCCCGACATAGTCTAACTGGCGTGGTAGTAGGTGATATTTTAAGAACCCCCAGGCAGCAGTGGGTCTATATAAAACAGAATATAATGCACACCAAAAGTGAGCAGTAACACTCAGCCTCCAACAGGCCTGCTTAGTGTAAATAAGAGAGCTGCTTAGTGTAAATAAAGAGGGGTATGCTATGTTACAGAATGGGATGCCTCAACAGAAGTGCACCTGGCAGGCAGCAGTAAGCCTATGCCCAGCAAAAGTGTCTTATAATATAAATATAATAAGAGCAAATGCTTATATGGTCTTAAACAGAGGCTGCTTTAGTCACAGAATGGGATGCCCTGGGCAGGAATGGACCTGGCAGGGTCCAGTAGGGCTTTGGCCAGCAAAAGTGTCTTTATCAGGCTAATTTCAAATATGATAAGAGCAAATGCTTATATGGTCTTAAACAGAGGCTGCTGTAGTCACAGAATGGGATGCCCCGGGCAGGAATCGACCTGGCAGGGTCCAGTAGGGCTTTGGCCAGCAAAAGTGTCTTTATCAGGCCTGATTTCTATGAGAATAAGTGCAAATGTTTATTATGCTATTAAATAGAGGCTGCTTTAGTCACAGAATGGGATGCCAGTGCCACAAAAACCAGAGAGCATGCACAGCAAAAGTGTCTTTATCAGGCCTGATTTCTATGAGAATAAGTGCAAATGTTTATTATGCTATTAAATAGAGGCTGCTTTAGTCACAGAATGGGATGCCAGTGCCACAAAAACCAGAGAGCATGCACAGCAAAAGTGTCTTTATCAGGCCTGATTTCTATGAGAATAAGTGCAAATGTTTATTATGCTATTAAATAGAGGCTGCTTTAGTCACAGAATGGGATGCCAGTGCCACAAAAACCAGAGAGCATGCACAGCAAAAGTGTCTTTATCAGGCCTGATTTCTATGAGAATAAGTGCAAATGTTTATTATGCTATTAAATAGAGGCTGCTTTAGTCACAGAATGGGATGCCAGTGCCACAAAAACCAGAGAGCATGCACAGCAAAAGTGTCTTTATCAGGCCTGATTTCTATGAGAATAAGTGCAAATGTTTATTATGCTATTAAATAGAGGCTGCTTTAGTCACAGAATGGGATGCCAGTGCCACAAAAACCAGAGAGCATGCACAGCAAAAGTGTCTTTATCAGGCCTGATTTCTATGAGAATAAGTGCAAATGTTTATTATGCTATTAAATAGAGGCTGCTTTAGTCACAGAATGGGATGCCAGTGCCACAAAAACCAGAGAGCATGCACAGCAAAAGTGTCTTTATCAGGCCTGATTTCTATGAGAATAAGTGCAAATGTTTATTATGCTATTAAATAGAGGCTGCTTTAGTCACAGAATGGGATGCCAGTGCCACAAAAACCAGAGAGCATGCACAGCAAAAGTGTCTTTATCAGGCCTGATTTCTATGAGAATAAGTGCAAATGGTTATTATGCTATTAAATAGAGGCTGCTTTAGTCACAGAATGGGATGCCAGTGCCACAAAAACCAGAGAGCATGCACAGCAAAAGTGTCTTTATCAGGCCTGATTTCTATGAGAATAAGTGCAAATGGTTATTATGCTATTAAATAGAGGCTGCTTTAGTCACAGAATGGGATGCCAGTGCCACAAAAACCAGAGAGCATGCACAGCAAAAGTGTCTTTATCAGGCCTGATTTCTATGAGAATAAGTGCAAATGGTTATTATGCTATTAAATAGAGGCTGCTTTAGTCACAGAATGGGATGCCAGTGCCACAAAAACCAGAGAGCATGCACAGCAAAAGTGTCTTTATCAGGCCTGATTTCTATGAGAATAAGTGCAAATGTTTATTATGCTATTAAATAGAGGCTGCTTTAGTCACAGAATGGGATGCCAGTGCCACAAAAACCAGAGAGCATGCACAGCAAAAGTGTCTTTATCAGGCCTGATTTCTATGAGAATAAGTGCAAATGTTTATTATGCTATTAAATAGAGGCTGCTTTAGTCACAGAATGGGATGCCAGTGCCACAAAAACCAGAGAGCATGCACAGCAAAAGTGTCTTTATCAGGCCTGATTTCTATGAGAATAAGTGCAAATGTTTATTATGCTATTAAATAGAGGCTGCTTTAGTCACAGAATGGGATGCCAGTGCCACAAAAACCAGAGAGCATGCACAGCAAAAGTGTCTTTATCAGGCCTGATTTCTATGAGAATAAGTGCAAATGTTTATTATGCTATTAAATAGAGGCTGCTTTAGTCACAGAATGGGATGCCAGTGCCACAAAAACCAGAGAGCATGCACAGCAAAAGTGTCTTTATCAGGCCTGATTTCTATGAGAATAAGTGCAAATGTTTATTATGCTATTAAATAGAGGCTGCTTTAGTCACAGAATGGGATGCCAGTGCCACAAAAACCAGAGAGCATGCACAGCAAAAGTGTCTTTATCAGGCCTGATTTCTATGAGAATAAGTGCAAATGTTTATTATGCTATTAAATAGAGGCTGCTTTAGTCACAGAATGGGATGCCAGTGCCACAAAAACCAGAGAGCATGCACAGCAAAAGTGTCTTTATCAGGCCTGATTTCTATGAGAATAAGTGCAAATGTTTATTATGCTATTAAATAGAGGCTGCTTTAGTCACAGAATGGGATGCCAGTGCCACAAAAACCAGAGAGCATGCACAGCAAAAGTGTCTTTATCAGGCCTGATTTCTATGAGAATAAGTGCAAATGTTTATTATGCTATTAAATAGAGGCTGCTTTAGTCACAGAATGGGATGCCAGTGCCACAAAAACCAGAGAGCATGCACAGCAAAAGTGTCTTTATCAGGCCTGATTTCTATGAGAATAAGTGCAAATGTTTATTATGCTATTAAATAGAGGCTGCTTTAGTCACAGAATGGGATGCCAGTGCCACAAAAACCAGAGAGCATGCACAGCAAAAGTGTCTTTATCAGGCCTGATTTCTATGAGAATAAGTGCAAATGTTTATTATGCTATTAAATAGAGGCTGCTTTAGTCACAGAATGGGATGCCAGTGCCACAAAAACCAGAGAGCATGCACAGCAAAAGTGTCTTTATCAGGCCTGATTTCTATGAGAATAAGTGCAAATGTTTATTATGCTATTAAATAGAGGCTGCTTTAGTCACAGAATGGGATGCCAGTGCCACAAAAACCAGAGAGCATGCACAGCAAAAGTGTCTTTATCAGGCCTGATTTCTATGAGAATAAGTGCAAATGGTTATTATGCTATTAAATAGAGGCTGCTTTAGTCACAGAATGGGATGCCAGTGCCACAAAAACCAGAGAGCATGCACAGCAAAAGTGTCTTTATCAGGCCTGATTTCTATGAGAATAAGTGCAAATGGTTATTATGCTATTAAATAGAGGCTGCTTTAGTCACAGAATGGGATGCCAGTGCCACAAAAACCAGAGAGCATGCACAGCAAAAGTGTCTTTATCAGGCCTGATTTCTATGAGAATAAGTGCAAATGGTTATTATGCTATTAAATAGAGGCTGCTTTAGTCACAGAATGGGATGCCAGTGCCACAAAAACCAGAGAGCATGCACAGCAAAAGTGTCTTTATCAGGCCTGATTTCTATGAGAATAAGTGCAAATGTTTATTATGCTATTAAATAGAGGCTGCTTTAGTCACAGAATGGGATGCCAGTGCCACAAAAACCAGAGAGCATGCACAGCAAAAGTGTCTTTATCAGGCCTGATTTCTATGAGAATAAGTGCAAATGTTTATTATGCTATTAAATAGAGGCTGCTTTAGTCACAGAATGGGATGCCAGTGCCACAAAAACCAGAGAGCATGCACAGCAAAAGTGTCTTTATCAGGCCTGATTTCTATGAGAATAAGTGCAAATGGTTATTATGCTATTAAATAGAGGCTGCTTTAGTCACAGAATGGGATGCCTCACAGCAGACTTAAGATCAGTTCAGTATATATGCACAGTTAGTTACTATAAGCAGCCTGAAAACGCTAACAAAGGCTGGATGAAAAAAAAAAAATCTCCCTGTCAGCCAGCTCCGTTTTTCCTGGCTTTCTGTCTGTCTCCTGTCTGTCTCCTGTCTGTCTCCTGTCTGTCTCCTGCCTGTCTCCAGCCTGTCCCTGTCTGTCCCTGCCTGTCTAACTGCCTCAGCTACACAGCGTTCTGTCTGTCACGAATGCAATAGAGAAATGAGGAAAAGCAAGATGGCCGCCGTTAAATACCGCTGTGTGACGTCACCGGGCTTGCTGGCTGCTGATAGGCTGCATGTGACTGCCCCAGCTTGCACTGGCGCGGGATACATGTCCAGACATGTCCCGCCCGCCATCTTAGAATGCCTGTAATGTAAATGAATGGATGTTAAAGGAAAACTTCGAGTGATCGAATCGCGGGGAAATTCGGATTCGATCCGAATCGAATTTTTCCTGAAATTCGGATCGAATCCGGGTTCGTCCGGATCGATTCGCTCATCCCTAGATACAACATAACTACCCAAGCAAGAGGCACTGAAAGATCTACTGTAGGTATGTATAATTGTCGTTGGGTGACAAAGGCTTGCAGGCTGGGCACTTCGCTTGCAGCTGCCAAAGTATACAGATGTGTTTTTAATGGAAGGGGAGAAAAATGTGCCTTCACCATTCCAGCTATAGAACTGCCATAAAGGGCCGTCCGAGCTTATGGGACTCACTAAAATGTGTCTGAGCCAGCAAAATTTACACACCATTCTACAGCGTCCTCCTAACAGCTGTGCAAAGCATGGCCGGCAGGAGCACCGAGGCCCGCTGTTCATGGACAGCGATAATATTAACCTGTTACATTCCATGCTGGACACTCTGGTCTTTTTATTACAACATCCATGTATCCTGCTGGAAAGGTATTCAGTGCGTTTAATAGAGAATTTGGTGGAGATGCATTTTTTATTTAGAACTTAAAGTATATGGTATACTTATATATATGCTTTGCTTAAAAGCTTGTTGGAATATAGTGCTTAAAGGAACTTGTCAATCTGCCGTTTAGCGTATTTAATAGTAGATAGGGTTTGCTCAATGGGAAATAAAAAAATACCATTCTGCAAATCAATATAAAACTACACTTAGAGGCCGATTTATTAATAGCGGCAGGTAGCGACAGTTGAGCGACTGTAGCAGTATTTTCACAGCGCCCGCTAGTGGCCATTGTTCGGTTGTTGATAGCGACTCAGTCGCTGTGCAGTAATGTTGAATATTGGGTGATGAGTCGCTATTTGACAGGTTCCGCGCTGTATGGAAGCGCATGATAGCGACTGGCCATAGCGACCGGCTCCCACCATATTCATTAACAAATCACGCTCAAAAAATTCTCGCGCTGTAAAATGCATGTTTAAACCCCAGAGCGCTGCCGGCGATGGGTTAAAAGTAGTTTTTTAACCCCCAAACAACCATATTTTTGGAAACCAAAAAAAACAAGTTTTTAAAAACATTTTGTAATATGAATACATTAATATCAGACCTGTAATATCAATTCTGCACAATTTTTACCTTAAAAAAAATATCTAACATGGCAGAAGTGGTCACAGAATTTTTCACATTTAAAAAAAAAAAAAAACATTAATAACAATTAATTATTAATATTTAAAGATTGTTCCATTGAAATGCATTGGAGAGCGCCAGGTAGCGAGAGGTCATACCTGTCGCTGTTCAAGGTCGGACGCTGGCTCTGTGGGCTGAGGCTTGAATAATGATGAATGAGTGGCTATATGGCGCTATCTCAGTCGCTAAGCAGGATCGGCTTGATAAATGTGTGATTGTGGTGGGGAGCCGGCGTTCTCGTGGCGGTGCCCGTCATTACCGGTCGCTCACCAGTCGCTACCTGTCGCTATTCCTTCATAAATAAAGGCCTTAGTGTGCTTGTAAGGGTAGAGACACAATAAAATGCATCCTAGTGATTTCCTGCCCTTACCAAAAGTATTCCATCCAAAGACAGTCTAAACTGCATTACAAAAACAAAATACTGTTACTGTACAAAACGCAAAATCTAAAACCATACAATGTCCACAGCCGTCAAATTTCTACTATTCAATGACATGAGACCATCATTCCAAATTATTAACCTGGGTGTTCACAAAGTCTTATCTGTTATGTCACAAGAGATTTATTCGAAATACAGGCCATGAATTGGGCTTCAGAGCATAGAATATGCTCACTTGGACAACCTCTATCGCAGCGATGCTCAACTGGTTTGAAAGGAGTCCGTATGCATCGCAAGGTACACACAAACTGTGTTTCGCTGTCTCTTTGCCCCACTCAATCCTTTTTCCCCACACCAGCTCGGTCCTATCTATCCCTGTCCCACCATCTCATCCCCACCCCCAGCTCAGCCCCATCCATTCTGCCCCCCCCAGCTTTGCCCCATCCATCCCTGTCCCCTCATCTCTGTCCCATCTATCCCTGTCCCCTCAGCTTTGCCCCGTCCAGCGCAGTCTCTCTTCCCCATCCATTCCTGTCCTCCCAGCTTTGTCTATCCAATCCCTGTCCCCTCAGCTCTGCCCCATCCAGCCCAATTCTCTCTGCCCCATCCATTCCTGTCCTCCCAGTTTTGCCCATCTAATCCCTGGCCTCCCAGGTTTGCTAATCCATTACTCTTTCTTCCAGCTCTGGCCATCTACCCCCCTCTGCCCATTCATTCCTGTCCTTCTAGTTCTGCCCATCGGTCCCTTCTCCCAGCTCTCTCTCCATCCCTCCCTGCCCTTCCTGTTCTGTCCATCCCTCTTCCTTACAGCTTCTCTCCCATTCACCCCTCTCCCCCGAGCTCTATCTATCCATCCTTGTTACCAGACCTTATTGCCAGTAAAATTCTGGGCCAAAGTCCACGCCTGTACATGTCCTGCACAGAATGCAAGGGGAGGAGTAAAGCGAGCTGAAGGTTTTGTGGGGTCCAAAAACAAAAAAAGCTCTTGTTTTTCACAGTAGGTTTTTTTTGGGAGGGGGGGGGGGAGATTGGAGGGTCCTAGCGGCCTTTTTTTTAGTTTTGCCTTGGGAATCTATAGCCCCTCCACCAGTGTGCTGATTTTTAACTAACCCACCACCCATGCGACAGTCCTCCACCCGGATGCCTTTAAATGGTCCTTTGCAAGAAGTGGGTGTGTACACCTGCTCACAAACCAAGCTGTATTTGCCATCAGGCTGAGCTGGTCATAAGACCCCAGCAGGAGGAAATCTGCTGGTAAGCTTTAGCGTATGAGAGTATGGGTTCTACACTCACATAGACTATTATCTTGATTCCACCTTGCCAGTGCCAGAAAATGTGAGGAGTTGATTGATGTTATGGCTCCACCAGAATCACGTGGTGCAGTCCCTTAATACAGGGCATCAAGACTCTGACAGGCTGCGGGGCTCATTCACTACCACCAGTTAACAGAGCCCTGCCAGCTCGGTAGGAATGCCACCAACTTTGTTTGATATAGCCCTGGTCTGTTAATGGGATTTTATTGGACCAAAAGGCAGCTCAGTAGCATATAATATAACCCGGGAAGCACAGACAAGTGGGTTTGGAAACAAGACAATAGAGGAGTCCAAGGTGAGGATATATATTTAATCGCTTTAAGAGCACACTAGACAAAGTGGGTGAGTTAAAGCGGACCAAAACTCACTGAACTTGTGGAATACATTTGGCCAGAGCCCCTGCTGATACTCTCTTCTTAGGGCGTAGACCTAGAAATGGATATTTTTGCTTTTTGAATCATCCTGGAACACTGATTTTTTGGCTGCCCCACTCTGTAAGATGGCAGGCAATCAGTTATTGCATATGTGTGGCAATGACACAACAGTGGCAATGAATGCCGAAGGCGGGGCTTTGCAGCTAAATCAGGGGGTATTATCTGGCGTTAGAGTGTAGCAGAAATAGTGAAAATTGGCAAAAGGTAGTCCTCATGGGGGGGAGCAATTCAGGGGATGCTAGTTACAAATGTGGGTTTTGGTCCACCTTTATCCGAGAAAATGTTTGTCAGTTACCTTAATGCAGACAGATGATACACACAGACAGTCACAGGGGACTTGTAGAGCCTTCTGGATCCTGCCGCCCCCTCTACACATTACTTGAGCGTCGACCACGCCCACCCGCTGAATGGAGCCAGGTTTGTATGCTGTGTGTGCAGGAGCCGCAGGAGAATAAGCAGCGGGAACAATGTGGATGGAGGGATACCGTGTACGGGGACATCGGGAGCCATGGATGTGAGCTTACTTTTTTTGTTTTTTTTTTACATTCACCCATGCACTGACATTTTCCACCTACTTTTAGGGAAAAATAAGAGTGTTACATAGGGAAAAAAATACCGTAAATAATTTTCCTGGAAATTCCTGCAAAAATCACAGTAAAACATAGTGCAAAATGGTGAAAAAAATGACCTGAAAATTTGTTTTTTATTCTGCTTTTTATACATTTTTAGGGAACCCTGTGCAACCAAAATGGTTTGTGGGGGTGTATTTCAAATGTAAAGGGTTGTTTTAGTTGCATAAGAGAAAGGTGCGCAATTTGTCAGCAAAGCTTAAATGTTCAAGTAAAATTACGCTTATGTGCATGCTTTACTTGGGGTGTTTGGCAACTCCTCCCTTGACAGTACCCTAGATAGTACCTATGCCTGTTGTATATGGTTCTGTTCAGGGGTCCTTTCTTTTTCAGTTTTAACTTGTTTTTTCTTGTTTGCATATTATTTGTTTTTAGGAAAGTGTGGCTTTGATTCTTTTTTCGTGTTCTTTTTTTTAAGGAAACCCTGCGCAACCAAAGAATTAATTATGAAATTACTTGCAGAAAACTGCACCCACGTGAACAATCCTGGTACACCTAGAAAGCTTGATGTGTGTACTTACAGATAATAGGTTGTAGAGTATATTTTAAATGTAAAGTGTTTTTGTTGAAAACTGCAAGGTGTGCATATTTTAGAAAATCTCCTAAAGCCTTTTTTATTGAAAAAAGCACAACAAACCTAAAAAAATAGATTTTTTGGCACATATTTCACCCAAAAATATTGAGGATTCACTAAAAACACTAAAGAAATGGCAAACAAGACATCTCATGTCAAAGATCAGACTCTGATGAAAAAAGCAATATATACATTTCCAGGTAAATCCCTTCAAACATCACAGCTGAACACATATAGTGCAAAATAGTGAAAATGCCGTTCACACTATAGGCTTGATTCAGAGCCCCTTTCTCATCTTTTTTTTGTGTGAATATTTCCATTCTCGTTCATTTATTCTCCTAGTCTGATTCAGCAAAGCCTTTTTTCTGCGAGAACTTTAGCGTGAAATGTTTTCATTTTTGCATGATTTTTCGTTTGGTAGCAAGACCTCCAAAAAAATGACGAGAAAGGGGCTCTGAATCAACCCTTATGAGACCATAAAATACTGTTCTATATGGCTCTTAAGCTGACTTCTGCAGACCTCAACCCCTGAGCTTCTGGGGATAACAGGAGACCCACACATGCATGCATTTTGATTTTCAGGCTCTAATAATGTGGTCAGTACATGTGTAATATGGATGAGATTTTCATAATTCTACAAACACTTGAGGTGCCCAAATGTATGGCTGTGCTGTTTGAAGCGAGAGGGCCACAGCAGGCTCACAGAAAGGGGTGTGTACAGTCAGAGACCCTTTGCCTCTATTTCTACTTAGGTGTGAATCCTATTAGTGAAGGAGGGCTTTGAGACTTAGGCTTCCTGTGGGAGGCACTGACAGGTGTGAGATTTGCATTTTTGAAAAAAGCTGGCTTGTCCCTGAGCCAGCCAGGAAAGATGAAATATTATCTCTATTTCCTCACAGAAGGAAATGGGAATATAAAACAATGAAGGCAATACAGTTCCCTATACTTATCTATGCAAAGAAAATAACAAGGGAATTTTTCTGTTTACAGTCTTTCTGTGAAGGACTGTCAAGCTAATAGAAAAGGTTTCCAGCACTTTTGAAACTTCAAATCCTTCCTTAAATCCTTAATAGTAATCAAAGACATATCCAGATTATATATCACATTGCATACCTCCAGTGATGTGTTTTGTGTTACCAGAGGAAACTACAATCTGCGCTGGATAGCAGGGGTACCCCTGGAGGAACTCCGGGCTCATACCCATGGGTACAGGCTCTTATGCACCACCAGGGCCCAAAAAGATGGTGCAGGTAATCGGGTAATGGCATGTCAGCCACCAATCCCAGTAGGTGACATGTCGGTCCCCTACCCTGTAGACCGCTTACCGGTTCATCAGTAGTAGTAAAAAAGACACCATTAAAAAACTTTTATTGGTCTAAATTCCACTGCTTTAACTACGTCCATGTCTTCTATCTTCTGTCCCCTGCCAGCGGCATCCTCTTCTCAGTCCTTTGTTGGCATCTACTATGCCAGCGGTGGTGTTTAATGCAGATGCCACCACTGGTATCTCTTGAAGGCGGGGACACGGGTCCCCCCTCCTTCCATCCTCGTTCCCACCCAGAAGTAATGCCAGTTGCCAGGCAGGGAGGCTTTTATAACTTAGAGGTGGAGCCTCTGAGGATCCCCCCATGTGACTAAATACGTCACTGAAGGGGTGCGGTGTGGAGGGAGATTTCCTGATGTATCCTCATACATGCCCCTGTGTTGCTTCTGTGGTTTAAAGGCATCACCTGTCATTACCTGTGGGGTGTCCAAAATTGATGCCCCACTGGCATAATTTACAGATAGCTGGCATGGAACAAAGGTTGGGATGAGTAAGTATAGTGAAATTAGACTAATAAAAGTTTTTGTTGTGTTTATTTTACTTTTCTTCACTACTTTTGAACTGGTAAGGGGTCAAAGGACCCTGTAATAGGTGTTCAAACTAATTGGCAAGATTAGTGTAGATCAGTGAGCTGAAAAAGGACTCCAGGTGTGAGTGTTTCTTTGGTTACTTGCTTTATAAATGGCAACTGGAAAGGTACTGCGTAGGGCTCTGCAGTCTGGACAGCAAGGGTAGTTGGGTGGGTCCTACTAGCTTCTCATTGTAATTCAAGACTCCATGCCAGGAGGCCTATAAAGAGGCTGACAAGTTAGAGATAGCAGCAGTTGTGTGTGCTGGCTAGAGATCTGCGGCCAAGCCGACAGACTTCAGGCCAGAAGCACCCAAACGAACTATTGTGCCACCAGGATCCAGCATAATAGAGCAGGGAGCTGTGAGACGGAGAAGCCTGAACCAATGTGATCTGAGCCTTAGTGGGAACTATAAGTAGGTCTGACAGGCCATCGACCTTTGAATCCTGTGGCATGAGCCTGTTGTGGGGAACTGTATTTTATATATGTATGCCCGTTTAAGTTTTCTGTATGTGAAAAAAATATATATTTGAATTTAATTCCCTCTGTGTCATGCCGTTGTGTACTGCTCAAAAGACTTATACCAGTTCAAAGGACTGGTTCATATTGGCGGATGAACCCCCCTGCCTCATTACCCTCACTCCCAATTGGCTGAGGGGGGGGGTGTGGAGGAGCCCGGTGTCCCCCAGCATGGGCCCTGTGCCATAGGGCATAAGCGCTGGTAAATGCAAGGGCCAGCAGTTTAGCCCTTGAACCCTGGGCTACCATTTTTACAAAAACAAGTGCAGAAATGCATTCTAGCAAAGTGCTGAACCACTCCTATAGAGCAAACAGGGAAATAAGAGGGGATTGACTACAAAGCCAGCGGTGGTGTCTAATGCAGATGCCACAGCTGGTATCTCTTAAAGGGCGGGACACAGGTCCCCCCTCCTTCCATTCTCATTCCCACCCAGAAGTAATGGCAGTTGCTGGGCAGGGAGGCTTTTATACCTTAGAGATGGAGCCTCTGAGGATCCCCTCATGTGATGAAATACATCACTGGAGGGGAACAGTGTGGAGGGAGATTTCCTAGGGTATCCTTCTACATGCCCCTCATGTGATGCTTCTGTGGTTTAAAAGCATCACCTGTCATTACCTGTGGGGTGTCCAAAATTGATGCCACACTGGCATAATTTAAAGACATCTGGCATGGGACAAAGGTTGGGATGAGTAAGTATAGTGAAATTAGACTAATAAAAGTTTTTGTTGTGTTTGTTTTACTTTTCTTCACTACTTTTGAACTGGTAAGGGCTCCATAGCCCCTGTAATACATGTTCAAACTAAATGGTAAGAATAGTGTAAACCAGTGAACTGAAAAAGGACTCCAGGTGTGAGTGATTCTTTGGTTACTTGTTTTATAAATGGCAACTGGAAAGGTACTCCATAGGGCTCTGCAGTCTGGACGACAAGGGTAGTTGGGTGGGTCTTACTGGCTTCTTATTGTAATCCAGGACTCCATGCCAGGAGGCCTATAAAGAGGCTGACAAGTTTTAGATAGCAGCAGTTGTGTGGGCTGGCTAGAGGTCTGCAGCCAAACCTTATGACAAACGTCAGGGCAGAAGCACCCAAACTAACTATTGTGCCACCAAGATCCAGCATAATAGAGCAGGGAGCTGAGAGACAGAAAAGCCTGTACCAATGTGGAGTGAGCCTTAGTGTGAACTATAAGTAGGTCTGACAGGCCATGGACCTTTGAATCCTGTGGCATAAGCCTGTTGTAAGGAACTGGATTTTATATATGTATGCCTGTTTTTTTTCTGTATGTGAAAAAAATATATATTTGATTTGAATTCCCTCTGTGTCATGCCTTTGTGTACTGCTCAAAAGACCACTATACCAGTTCAAAGGACCGGTTCATATTGGCGGGTGAACCTCCCTGCCTCATTTCCTTCACTCCCAATTGGCTGGGGGGTGTGGAAGAGCCCAGTGTCCCCAGCAAGGACCCGATGCTCTGTACCGACCTGTGCCATAGGGCATAAGGGCTGGTAATTACTAGGGCCAGGGGCTGGCAGTTTGGCCCTTGAACCCTGGGCTACCATTTTTACAAAAACAAGTTCAGAAATGCATTCTAGCACAGTGCTGAACAACTCCTATAGAGCAAACATGGAAATAAGAGGGGACTGTACAGTCAGCTGAGAACTTTCTCTCTAAAGGGGTGCCTTTATGATGTGTCCCAGAGCCCCCCACCCACACAAAGTGATTGGAACGGTGTCCTGTGCAAGTGCAATCTCAAATAACACCTCTGCATCAGAAATATCTGTGGAGCTAAATATCGAGATAATCCATAGACACTCTTCATTGTTTTTCTGTAGCAGCAACTGATTTTAGTGATACACTGAGCACTTACATTGTGAGTTGTCCCATTTTCTAAATATTGTGTGTCAAACTCCTCTTATTGCCCCCATAAAACTGTGCTTTATCACCCTTGCCAGTCTCCATGCATTTTACCCACCAGCAAAGGAACTGAAGGATAGTTGCTGGTTGTGATTTATGGCACATTGCAGCCCTATTGATTGAACACGTGAACACACATAAAATGTTCCTCTGCCCCTGGTCGAGACACTAATTTATATCCTTGTGCCCTTCACTGCCAGGCACAATATATGGGCTGGCCCACACTGCCAGCTCTACATTTAACCTCTTAGTGGTGCACAAGCTTTAATCATGGAAATTCTTTCTGTGTATAATGTTTGCTGCCGGCTGATAAACTTGGGGAAGTTTGCTTATTGGTGGATATGGATGGTAAAACATAGTTACACATATAAATACACAATTCTAGTCTTTTGGGATTACCCAAGAAATGAAAAGCACAAAGAAAAATGAAAAATAAATGGAATCAAAACACTAGCTATTTCACTGGAAGGCAAAACAAAGGTCTTAATAATGTTTGGTCAGATTTGCTTAGGGATGAAAAAACTCCGTTCTGATCCTCAGTGACAGACTAAAATTTGACTAACTTTTTTTATTTATTTATTTTTTTAAATTGGTTTCACTCACTTGCGGCCTTATTTATGGAAAATTATTGCAGGCGCAAGATGAGAGCGCTGTAAAAAGGGGATAAAAGCCATACAGTGCCTGTTGCAATCTCCCTTTTTATAGGGTGATGACTACACATTTTCAATGCCCAAACACCGGGAATTTTATTGGGGATACTTGAATGACATGACAAATGTCTTGCATGGTCCAAATTGCACGTTTACAGCGCAACCCAAAAGTGCAAAAATGTACAAAAACAATTCCAAACAGGCCTGCATTCTGGGACTGCTGACCTTTTCCTGACCCCAGCTCTGCTCTGTCTGAGCAAAGCACAGCTATAACCCGCCCCCCTGTACTTAATCCCACTCTCCTCTCCTCAGTAAGTGTGATACTTCTGAGTCAAGATGGCAGCCCCCAAATCGTAAAGTCCTTAACAGAGTTGCAGCCCAGTGGGGGAAAGAATAATAAGTAAGTGACTAAAAACTTAAAATATATTAATTTTAGATGCTGGGGAATCATTTTTTAAGGGTTTGGGCTTTTCAATAAATCATGGTGAAGGTCCGGTCTAAATAAACCCCTTGATTTTCATGGGGAACGGCATTAAGGCGGAGTTTTACTGCTAGTTTTGATTCACCTATTAAAGTGCAGGCAATTAATATATTCCTAATGAAGGCTGCCTTTTCTGCTCTTACGTCAGTTTCTGGTCTGTGTCCGCTTTGATGCCTTAGTTTGTGTTTCTGGTCCATTCTCTGGTCTCCTGTAACTTGTCATTATGTCTCAAATGTAGTGGCTGCCTGCTCTCTGTCCTTGCCCTGCACACAGGACCTGCTTTGAGACGTTGCTTCAGGTCTGTAGCCATCTCTGACGTTTTGTTTATAGTAAATGTTCTGTTGATGCTCATTGTCTGTGTTGAAGCAAGGTCCTGCTCTTGGTCCATAGGCTTGATTCAGAGACACATTAATCTGGACTTTCGTAGCTGTCTGTGTATGTTTTTGTGTGTGTTTGTCATTTTTTGGGGGTTTTTCTGTTCCATTTTCCATTCGTACGTTCGTTCCCGCTAATGCGTATATGCGCTTTCGATGAACGAAACTAAATTGGATCATTTGCGTAAGTCATTTTCCAATCAAAATCTGATATTTTGTGTTCGTTCAGATAACTTAGGTTATTAGTATGGGCTTGCGTCTCTGATTGCCGAGGGACCACCGCCCTATAAAACCGTTTCATTTGCGATCCACTTACGGGACCATTTTGACCTCGGATACCTTGCTTTGACCATGTTTTGCGGCTTTGTGGAGGAATATGAGCGCCTCCAGCTAATGGGCATTGCATGTGTCAGCATGGCCGATGGCAGATTGCACCGGCGACGCATGCATATCGATCGCATGCATAACATTGAGTTGTTCGAGCTGACCAGACTTAATCGCGCTTCTCTCCATAAGTTGTATAGTGAGCTGCGGCCATGGTTAGCCCACACCACAAGGAAGGGGCAAGCAATTTCAGGTATGACCAAGATGCTTGGCTGCCTGCAATTTTTGGCAAACGGCTCGTTCCAGAGGCTGGGTGCCCTCTCTGTGGGGATGTCCCAGCCTATGCTGAGCTGCACGCTATCCAAGTTTTTGGATGGCATGGCTACCATTAGTCAGAAATATATTTCCTTTCCGGACGACATGGTAGCCTGGAACGCGCTTAAGTTGGCTTTTTATAATATTGCCGACATGCCCAAAGTCATGGGTGCAATTGATTGCATCCACGTTGCATTGGTCCCTCCTGCAGCCCACGAGTACATCTATAGGTAAGTTCAATCGGTCATTTTGCTATATAGTTTAGACAAACTGTATTGTAACTATCTATTAATCCCTCCTTGTAAATTGTCCCTGTGAAACAGCTTACAGTGTATATCTTAATCCCTCCTTGTAAATTGTCCCTGTGAAACAGCTTACAGTGTATAGCTTAATCCCTCCTTGTAAATTGTCCCTGTGAAACAGCTTACAGTGTATAGCTTAATCTCTCCCAGTAACATGTCCCTGTGAAACAGCTTACAGTGTATATCTTAATCCCTCCTTTTAAATTGTCCCCGTGAAACAGCTTACAGTGCATATTTTAATCCCTCCTTGTAAATTGTCCCTGTGAAACAGCTTACAGTGTATAGCTTAATCCCTCCTTGTAAATTGTCCCTGTGAAACAGCTTACAGTGTATAGCTTAATCCCTCCTAGTAGCATGTCCCTGTGAAACAGCTTACAGTGTATATCTTAACCCCTCCTTGTAAATTGTCCCTGTGATCTATTTGACCGTGTATATCTTCAGCAATGTTTTTAATGTCGGCCTTAGGCAAACATTTTCATGTGGACCTTAATTAGTCATCCGAATGTTAATATTTATTTGATCCAACATACATATCCTTTTTTTAAAAAAAAATACTTATGTACTTAGTTAGTGTTATTTGTATTGGCCAACATGTTTTTTGGAGGGTGTTAGGAGTTAGTGTTTGAGTAGTTTACCTTGCCTTGCTAATATTTTTTTTTCTTTTTTCCCAGGAACCGCAAAATGGGCCACTCCCTGAATGTCCAAGCAGTGGTGGCCCTGGACATGCGGTTCCTTAGCGTGCTTGCCAGGCTCATCCCATGACGCGTACATCTTGTGAAGATCTGGATTATACCGTCGGTTTGAGTCTGGAGAATTCTCAGGTGGATGGCTCCTTGGTAAGTTGACGCAAATAACGTCATTCACTTTTCAATGTATGCCTATGAATATAGTTTATGACTAGAGATGAGCGAATCGATTCGGATGAACCCGAATTCGTTCCGAATTTCAGGAAAAATTAGATTCTGAACGAATCCGAATTTCCCCGCGATTCGATCGATCAAAGTTTTCCTTTAACCCTTTAAGTGCCAGCCTACCTGGAGTTTTTGTCACACTCTGTTGCCAGACCATTTTGCACTATTTTGCGCTCCCCATGTTCACATGTGATTTTGGAAGGGATTTCCAGGGATTTCCCAGGAAAATGATATATTGTTTTTTTCAGCAGAGTCTGGGCTTTAACATGAAATGTCTTGTTTGTCATTTGTTAGGTGTATTCTTAATATTTTTGGGTGAAATATGTGCAAAAAAAAAGAAAAAAAAAAAAATTTTTACATATTGTAGTTTTTTTTGTAATAAAAAATGTAAGTTTGTCAATGAAATCTTATTGCGTGTGAAATCCCAATTTCTCCCGGTTACAGCGGTACCACATATGTATTGGTAGACACCCTTTCCTGCCCAGGAGACTCCCCCAAACTGAAACAGCGCTTTAGGGGATTTTCAGATAAAATACAACTATGCTACGCAATATGCGCACCTTGCAGTTTTTCCAAAAAAACAACCCTTTATATTTGAAATACCCCCAACAAACTATATATTCTCTGGAAGTACACACCTCAGGCTTTCTAGGCGTACCAGGCTTGTGGATGTGGCCATAGTTTTCTGGAAGTAATCCCTCAATGGATTCTTTGGTTGCAAAGAGTTTCCCTAAAAAAAGGATAAAAAAGCAGAATCAAAGCCACATTTTCCTAAAAAAACTATATACAAACAAGAAAAAACAAGTTTAATCTGAAAACGCAACAACCTCCGAACAGAACGATACCCAACATGCATAGCTACTGTCAAGGGAAGAGTTGCCAAACACCCCAAAGTAAAGCATGCGCGTAACGGTAATTTTACTTGAAAATTTCAGCTCTGCAGACAAAGTGCGCACCTTGCGATTTTTCAACCAAAACAACCCTTGACATTTAGAATATCCCCCATAAACCATATATTCCCTGAAAGTACACACGTTAAGCTTTCTAAGGGTACCCAGCTTGTTGTAGTGGGGTCATCTTTCTGGAATTATTACCTCAAAGAATTCTTTGGTTGCGCAGGGTTTCCCTAAAAAAATTATAAAAAAGCTGAATAAAAAACACCTTTTCCTAAAATATAAATATGCAAACCAGAAAAAACAAGCTAAGTCTGAAAGTGCAAGGTCCCCCGAACAGAACAATACCCAACATGCAGAGGTACTATTAACCCTTTTAATTGCCAGCCTACTTGAGATTTTGTCACCCTCTGTTGACAGGCCATTTTTCCCCATTTTGCGTCATGTTTTGCGCCATGTTTTGCGCCATTTTTGCTGGAACTTTCAGGAAAATTATATATATATTTTTGCAGCAGAGTTTAGGCTTTAACATGAAATGTCTTGTTTGTAAATTTTTTTTTTTTTTACAATATTATAAAGTAAAAAAAATAAATAAATAAATAAAAAATTTTTTTAGAAAATTGACTCCTTTATTTTAAATAAAAAATGTATTTTATTAAGGAAAATCATATTGCATGTAAAAGCCCCATTTCTACCGATTAGAACGGTACCACATATTTATCGGTAGCCCCCCGTTCCTGCCCAGGAGACCCCCCTAACTGAAACAAGTATTTTATAACGTTCACAAAAAAAACACAAAAAACATCCACACTACAAAGGGTTAAATCGAGAAAAAAAATGACATAGGGTCCCCCCTCCCAGGGGAGGGAGACCCCATTTTTTTTTTTATTTTTAAGGGTTAAAAACCCTTAAAAATAAAAAAAAAAAATTGACGTGGGGTCCCCCTTACCCGAAGTAACCAGCCCGGGACCAGCTATGGGGGCTTGTAGGCACAGAGTGGGGGGGCCAGCTTTTGTGGCCCCCCCCACCCTGCAGCCTACGAGCCCACATAGCCTATGTGGGCCCGGGCTCTTCTGCCCCCCCCTGGCCTTTGGGGAGGCAGGTAATGGGGGTGCCGGGGGTTAATGGCAAGCCACCCGCTAGCGCAGGTGGCTTGCCATCCCCCCAGCCTTGTGAACTGGTATAGGGGTCATGGACCCCTTACCAGTTCACAAGGGGTTAAATGTAAATAATCACACAGACACACATAAAGAAAAAAATATTTTATTAATTTTTATTTTTTTTTACACTGTACTCACCTCCCATCCATCCTGGAGCACTCTGTCCCTCGGCGATCACTGGCTTCTGCTCACTTGCTAGAAGCCTTTTATAGCTGCTGGATGACAGAACACAAAGGGTTAATCAAAAAAAAAAATGACATAGGGTCCCCCCTCCCAGGGGGGGCGGACCCCATTTTTTTTTGATTTTTAAGGGTTAAAAACCCTTAAAAATCAAAAAAAAAAATGACGTGGGGTCCCCCTTACCCACAGTAACCAGCCCGGGACCAGCTATGGGGGCTTGTAGGCACAGAGTGGGGGGGCCAGCTTTTGTGGCCCCCCCACCCTGCAGCCTACGAGCCCACATAGCCCATGTGGGCCCGGGCTCTTCTGCCCCCCCCTGGCCTTTGGGGAGGCAGGTAATGGGGGTGCCAGGGGTTAATGGCAAGCCACCCGCTAGCGCAGGTGACTTGCCATCCCCCCAGCCTTGTGAACTGGTATAGGGGTCATGGACCCCTTACCAGTTCACAAGGGGTTAAAAGTATAAATAAAAACAAACACACAAGTTTTTTAAATATGTTTATTAAAAAAAAAAAAAAACATTTTACCTTTACTCACCTCCGATCTTCAGAAGCAATGTCCCGCGGCGATCTGATGCAGGTGACAGCTGGGCAGAGAAGGGGGGAGGCAGGCGATCGGAGGATCGCCTACCTCCCTCCTTCTCCGCCCAGCCATCACCGGCATCTGAGAGAAGAACTGCCGGGTGCCCGATGACACCCGGCGGTGACGTCATTAGCCCCGCCCCCGAAGGGGCGGGGCTAAAACCAAGATGGCGGCCGCCATCGGGAGATGCGACGGAGGGAGGGCTGTTATGCCCCCCTCCAGAAGACAGAAGACCCGGGGGGGGGTAATCGGAGCCCCCCCCCCCATGAAGAGGAGAGGCGGCGGGAGTCGGCGGGAGCGGAGGTGAGTAACTGTCATTTTTTTTTTTTTTTTTTTTAACAGGCAAATGCCGGCGGCTGCTGAAAGGGGGGGGGGGCACCCTATTCCGGGCCCTCCCCTGCAGCCGGAGAAGCCCCGATCGGCGATCGGAGCCCCGCTGGCTGAAGAGGAGACCCGGCCGGACAAAACAAGGGGTCAGGTAAGTGACTTTTTTTTTAACTTTTTTTTCTGGGATTGGGGAATGCCAGGCACGTAAAATTTACGTGGCTGGCACTTAAGTGACGGAGAGGCAACCACGTAAATTTTACGTGGCTGGCATTTAAAGGGTTAAACTCCATTTATTTCAATTACAGCCATTGTAAAATGGTGGATGCACATGTCTGGACATATCCCCTGGGGCAAGTTATCATGGGAAGGTCACATGCAGCCTATCAGCAGCCAGGAAGCCCGGTGACGTCACAGTGCTATATAAACGGCGGCCATCTTGCTTGTGCGCATTGCAGACAGAACGGAGGTTGCTGCAGACAGGGAGAGACTTACAGACAGGCAGGGAGAGTCAGGGAGACCCACAGAGACCCACACAGTGCCAGGGAGAGCCAGGGAAAGATAGGGAAAAATTGGGAACGATCCAGGCAGGGAGAGCAGAGAAAGTGACAGGGAAACTTTTTTTTTAATTTTCACTTCACTTCATTTGCCAGATCAGTTTTAAATTGCTTTTTTTGTGCTGTAAATATTCCTGGCCACTGTGCATCCCATCTTGGCAGTGGCATATTTAACCCTATCTGTTACACACAAGCATTTCTTATAACTCGATTAGTTTTAATTTTTTTTGTATGCTGTAAAAACCCCAGCCCACATGTGCATACTATTTCAGCACATATCACCCTATCTGTTATACTAAATCAGCTTCTACAGGCTCTGTTTTATTAATATATTGCATTTTGAATTGGTTTTGTGCGTCCTGTAATAACACCAGGCCGCAGGGTATCCTAAACCAGCACATTTCACCCTATCTGTTATACTAAATCAGCTTCTACAGGCTCTGTTTTATTAATATATTGCATTTTGAATTGGTTTTGTGCTTCCTGTAAAAACACCAGGCCACAGGGTATCCCAAACCGGCACATTTCACCCTATCTATTATACTAAATCAGCTTCTACAGGCTCTGTTTTATTAATATATTGCGATTTGAATTGGTTTTGTGCGTCCTGTAAAAACACCAGGCCACATGGGTATCCCAAACCAGCACATTTCACCCTATCTGTTATACTAAATCAACTTATACAGGCTCTGTTTTATTAGTATATTGCAATTTGAATTGGTTTTGTGCGTCCTGTAAAAACACCAGGCCACAGGGTATCCCAAACCAGCACATTTCACCCTATCTGCTATACTAAATCAGCTTCTAAAGGCTCTGTTTTATTAATATATTGCATTTTGAATTGGTCTTGTGCGTCCTGTAAAAACACCAGGCCGCAGGGTATCCCAAACCGGCACATTTCACCCTATCTGTTATACTAAAGCAGCTTCTACAAGCTCTGTTTTATTAATATATTGCATTTTGAATTGGTTTTGTGCGTCCTGTAAAAACACCAGGCCGCAGGGTATCCCAAACCAGCACATTTCACCCTACCTGTTATACTAAATCAGCTTCTAAAGGCTCTGTTTTATTAATATATTGCATTTTGAATTGGTTTTGTGCGTCCTGTAAAAACACCAGGCCGCAGGGTATCCCAAACCAGCACATTTCACCCTATCTGTTATACTAAATCAGCTTCTACAGGCTCTGTTTTATTAATATATTGCATTTTGAATTGGTTTTGTGCATCCTGTAAAAACACCAGGCCGCAGGGTATCCCAAACCAGCACATTTCACCCTATCTGTTATACTAAATCAGCTTCTATAGGCTCTGTTTTATTAATATATTGCATTTTGAATTGGTTTTGTGCGTCCTGTAAAAACACCAGGCCGCAGGGTATCCCAAACCGGCACATTTCACCCTATCTGTTATACTAAAGTAGCTTCTACAGGCTCTGTTTTATTAATATATTGCATTTTGAATTGGTTTTTGCGTCCTGTAAAAACACCAGGCCGCAGGGTATCCAAAACCAGCAGATTTCACCCTATCTGTTATACTAAAGCAGCTTCTACAGGCTCTGTTTTATTAATATATTGCATTTTGAATTGGTTTTTGCATCCTGTAAAAACACCAGGCCGCAGGGTATCCCAAACCAGCAGATTTCACCCTATCTGTTATACTAAAGCAGCTTCTACAGGCTCTGTTTTATTAATATATTGCATTTTGAATTGGTTTTGTGCGTCCTGTAAAAACACCAGGCCGCAGGGTATCCCAATCCGGCACATTTCACCCTATCTGTTATACTAAAACAGCTTCTACAGGCTCTGTTTTATTAATATATTGCATTTTTAATTGGTTTTGTGCTTCCTGTAAAAACACCAGGCCGCAGGGTATCCCAAACCGGCACATTTCACCTTATCTGTTATACTAAAACAGCTTCTACAGGCTCTGTTTTATTAATATATTGCATTTTGAATTGTTTTTTTTTGCGTCCTGTAAAAACACCAGGCCGCAGGGTATCCCAAACCGGCACATTTCACCCTATCTGTTATGCTAAATCAGCTTCTACAGGCTCTGTTTTATTAATATATTGCATTTTGAATTGTTTTTTTGTGTCTTGTAAAAACATCAGCCCACAGGGTATCCCATATTGCCAATTTCCATAGTATCTGGTGCAGAGAAGCAGTATCTCACTTTATTAAGCTTCTGCTTTTTAAAGTAAAAACATTTTTTTAAGTGCCTATTGTGCATTTCAAATACATAAAAATGTCAGGCAGACAAGTGCCAGGATGTTCAAAGAGGAGTGGCAGAGGCCAAGATTCTGCAGGCAGAGTTCGCAGCAGACTAGGGGCGAGTGGCAGCAGGAGTCGCGGTGAGAGACCTGATCTGCCAGTTTCTGCTAGCGGTCGTGTCTCCACCAGTAACGCATCTGCCGTGGTAGATTGGTTAACGCGGTCATCCTCATCATCAAAAGTTACATCTGACACCCCCAGTCTAGGTTCCTATGACACAACCCTGAGTTGGCATGGCCCAAGAGCAGTCCCTGTCCTCCCATTGCCTCTGTCCTACACCGTTCCCTCCCCCAGCGACGTATCCTGTGCTTTGGGTTCAGCTCCACTTTTTAGTGAGGAGGACAATCAGATAGAGGACAGTCAGCAGCTACTGCCCAGCCAAGAAACGGAGGTGGCTTCCTTCGCTAGGCAGACAAATAGTGATGTGGAGAGTGGCGTGGGTGTTTTTGCGAGCGTTCCAGCTCCTGCGCCAGACACTGTTGAGGAAACCGAGAACATCAGTGACGTGCAGCCACAACTCGGTGATGATGATGATGATGAAGCCGATCGCACTTGGGAGCCGGGTGCAGAAGGGGCTTCATCCTCATCATCAGGAGAAGAGGGGCGCAGGTTGCCCCGGAGTCAGCAGCTGAGGCAGCAAGGTGTTAGCAGCATGGTTGGCAGTCAGCATGGGGGCAGAATTGTAAAGCCTGGAGCCAAACGGGGCCGGGTCGGGGTAGAGCACCTGCTGCGCGGCAGGATACCTTATCGGGAGGTAGTGGAGCAGGGGTTCCTGGAGTTGGCGACAGTAGCAGTGAATCAGTGAGGCCAGGGGGTGGGAAAAGTAGCTACTTGGCAGTGTGGCAGTTTTTCCTCAAGCATCCGCAGGAGGGTAACATGGCCACATGCAAGATATGTAGGCAGAAGGTGAAGCATGGCCAGGGCCCAAATGTTGGCACCACGGCCCTGCGTCAACATATGATGCGTCACCATAAAGCGGCCTGGGAGAACCGAGGCTCCGAAGAGGTGGTCCAGGCTGCTTCCTCACCAAGTGGCACGCCGCTCCCAAGTTCTGCCAGCCAAGGCTCCAGCACCCCATCCTCTGTCACTCCTCCTGATTCTCCTGCTCCTCCTCCTCCTCCTCCAAGTCATGCATCCCGCCAGCAATCCATCAGCGAAGCCATGTCCAAGAGACAGCAGTATGCGCCCACTCATCCTACGGCGCAGAAGCTGAATGTGCTCCTGTCCAAGTTGCTGGTGCTGCAGTCGCTCCCTTTTCAGGTGGTGGACTCTGCACCTTTCAGAGAACTGATGGCTTGTACCGAGCCGAGGTGGAGAGTCCCAAGCCGTCATTTATTTGCCAAGAAGGCAGTACCAGCACTGCACACTTTTGTTTAACAGAAGGTGGGCCAGTCCTTGAGCCTGTCGGTGTGTAGCAAAGTGCATGGCAGCGCCAATGTCTGGAGTTGTAACTACGGTCAGGGACAGTACATGTCGTTTACAGCCCACTGGGTGAATGTGGTTCCTTTGCAGCAGCAACTTGGACAGGTAACGCCGCTTCGGCCTCCACGCTCCCTGGCCGTTGTGCCTGTGACACCGTGCGACTCGGCCTCCTCATCCTCAGCCATCTCCTCACCCTCCACTGTAGGCTCAAGTCTCAGAGCCCCTCCAGCCTACCATGTGTGCATGTGTGCAGGGCACGGAGGTGTCACACTGTGCTTCGCATGGTTTGTCTTGGCAAATGAAGTCACACAGGGGAGGAACTGCTTACATTTATTCATCAAGAAATCCAAACGTGGCTTACTCCAAGAAAACTGAAAATAGAAACCATGGTTACCGACAATGGGAAGAACATTTTGTCTGCGCTGCGACAAGAAGGCGTACCCATGCGCCCTGCATGGCTCACGTCTTCAATCTGGTTGTGAAGCAGTTTCTGAAGTCTTTCCCCCATCTTCAAGACATCCTAACAACTTCAAGGAAACTTTGCATGCACTTCAGCCACTCATACACCGCCAAACACACCCTTCTTGAGCGACAGCGTCAGAACGGTAGCCCCCAACACAGTCTGATTTGCGATGTTTCCACCCGTTGGAATTCCACCCTGAGTATGTTGGACAGACTATATGAACAGAGAAAAGCCATCACGGATTTCTTGATGATCCAAGCGGATAGGGGGACTGAACAGGATGAACGACGTGATTCCACTGCTTCATGTACTACAGCACATGTTGGAAACCATGGCTGGTCAGGGCACTGGAGACATGGCGTCTACATCTTACGGCCACATGATCCCCGTTGGAGCTGAACTGGAGGAGGGGGAGGAAGATGAGGAGGAGTGGCACAGTACACAGTTTAGGCTTGGTGAAATGGCTGGTTTATCTAGTCAGCGGACAGGAGAAGAGGAGCAGGAGCAGCCAGAGGAGCTAAAAGGGTTGTGAGGAAGGCGAGACAGAGGACCCAGACACACCGTGACAGTATGCAGTGGAGATGGAGACAGGTAGTCCCTCCGAGTCACTTGCGCAAATGGCAGGAAGCATGCTCACGTGCTTGCTTAGTGACCCCAGAATTGTCTCCATTTGTCAGCGGGATGACTTCTGGCTCTCCACCTTATTGGACCCTCGCTTCCGGCACAAAATGGGGGCATTTTTTAAACCCGCAGAGAGGGAGGACAAACTGACCTACTACAAAGACATTCTACGTAGTCAGTTGGCCGATGCCTATCTGCGCCATGGTCCATACTCTCGCAGGTCTGATTCGGGGGGACCTCTGCGCTCATCTTCCACTGCCATGGCTGCTGGGGGGGTTGGCAGGAGCAGCAGCAGCTCCATCAGCAGCAGCCTCAGTCTTCAGTCGCTAATGAGTAGCTTTCTACACCCGCATAGTGAGTCTACTCATGAGCAGCAGGAAGACCTGGAGCAGGACCTGAACCAGCAGGTCATGTCATACCTTGACATGACCATGCCAACACACCTTGAGGATCCGCTGGACTTCTGGGCAGCCAAACTTGACTTGTGGCCGCAGCTAGCTGAGTTTGCCCTGGATAAGTTGTCCTGCCCGGGAAGTAGCGTGCCATCAGAGCGGGTGTTTAGTGCGGCCATAGTTACGGCGAGGAGAACTCGTCTGTCAACTAACAATGTGGAGAGACTCACCTTTGTGAAAATGAATCAGGGATGGATCAGCCAGGATTTCCACCCACCAATGGCTGATGCATGCGACTAGATTCAGCATGGTGCCACGTTTTACACTTTCCAAATGGTGCAAAACATATTTATGTGTTTAGGCCAATTTTTGGGCTCCTGCTGATGCCAACTTCAGGGTATGCCTTTCAGCCAAATTTTGGCCTCCTCCTGCTGCTGCTGCCAACTGCATTGTGTCTTTAGGCCAATTTTTGGGCTCCTGCTGCCAACTCCAGTGTGTCTTTCAAGCTATGTTTGGGCTGCTGCTGCTGCTGCTTGCAACTCCAGGGTGTCATTCAGCCAATTTTTGGGCTCCTGCTGCCAACTCCAGTGTGTCTTTCAATCTATGTTTGGGCTGCTGCTGCTGCTGCTTGCAACTCTGGGACGTCATTCAGCCAATTGTTGGGCTCCTGCTGCCAACTCCAGTGTCTCTTTCAAGCTATGTTTGGGCTCCTGCTGCTGCTGCTTGCAACTCCAGGGTGTCATTCAGCCAATATTTGGGCTCCTGCTGCCAACTCCAGTGTGTCTTTCAAGCTATGTTTGGGCTTCTGCTGCTGCTGCTGCTTGCAACTCCAGGGTGTCATTCAGACAATTTTTGGGCTCCTGCTGCCAACTCCAGTGTCTCTTTCAAGCTATGTTTGGGCTCCTGCTGCTGCTGCTTGCAACTCCAGGGTGTCATTCACCCAATTTTTGGGCTCCTGCTGCCAACTCCAGTGTCTTTTTCAAGCTATGTTTGGGCTCCTGCTGCTGCTGCTTGCAACTCCAGGGTGTCATTCAGCCAATTTTTGGGCTCCTGCTGCCAAATCCAGTGTGTCTTTCAAGCTAGATGTGGGCTGCTGCTGCTGCTTGCAACTCCAGGGTGTCATTCAGCCAATTTCTGGGCTCCTGCTGCCAACTCCAGTGTCTCTTTCAAGCTATGTTTGGGCTGCTGCTGCTGCTTGCAACTCCAGGGTGTCATTCAGCCAATTTTTGGGCTCCTGCTGCCAACTCCAGTGTGTCTTTCAAGCTATGTTTGGGCTGCTTCTGCTGCTGCTGCTTGCAACTCCAGGGTGTCATTCAGCCAATTTTTGGGCTCCTGCTGCCAACTCCAGTGTCTCTTTCAAGCTATGTTTGGGCTCCTGCTGCTTGCAACTCCAGGGTGTCATTCAGCCAATTTTTGGGCTCCTGCTGCCAACTCCAGTGTCTCTTTCAAGCTATGTTTGGGCTGCTGCTGTTGCTGCTGCTTGCAACTCCAGGGTGTCATTCAGCAAAATTTTGGGCTCCTGCTGCCAACTCCAGTGTCTCTTTCAAGCTATGTTTGGGCTCCTGCTGCTGCTGCTTGTGACTCCAGGGTGTCATTCAGCCAATTTTTGGGCTCCTGCTGCCAACTCCAGTGTGTCTTTCAAGCTATGTTTGGGCTGCTGCTGCTGCTGCTTGCAACTCCAGGGTGTCATTCAGCTAATTTTTGGGCTCCTGCTGCCAACTCCAGTGTGTCTTTCAAGCTATGTTTGGGCTCCTGCTGCTTGCAACTCCAGGGTGTCATTCGTCCAATTGTTGGGCTCCTGCTGCCAACTCCAGGGTGTCTTGCAAGCTATGTTCGGGCTGCTGCTGCTGCTGCTTGCAACTCCGGGACGTCATTCAGCCAATTGTTGGGCTCCTGCTGCCAACTCCAGTGTCTCTTTCAAGCTATGTTTGGGCTCCTGCTGCTGCTGCTGCTTGCAACTCCAGGGTGTCATTCAGCCAATATTTGGGCTCCTGCTGCCAACTACAGTGTGTCTTTCAAGCTATGTTTGGGCTTCTGCTGCCGCTGCTGCTTGCAACTCCAGGGTGTCATTCAGACAATTTTTGGGCTCCTACTGCCAACTCCAGTGTCTCTTTCAAGCTATGTTTGGGCTCCTGCTGCTTGCAACTCCAGGGCGTCATTCAGCCAATTTTAGGCTCCGGCTGCCAACTCCAGTGTGTCTTTCAAGCTATGTTTGGGCTGCTGCTGCTGCTTGCAACTCCAGGGTGTCATTCAGCCAATTTTTGGGCTCCTGCTACCAACCCCAGTGTGTCTTTCAAGCTAGGTTTGGGCTGCTGCTGCTGCTGCTTGCAACTCCAGGGTGTCATTCAGACAATTTTTGAGCTCCTGCTGCCAACTCCAGTGTCTCTTTCAAGCTATGTTTGGGCCGCTGCTGCTGCTGCTGCTTGCAACTCCAGAGTGTCATTCAGCCAATTTTTGGGCTCCTGCTGCCAACTCCAGTGTGTCTTTCGAGCTAGGTTTGGGCTGCTGCTGCTGCTGCTGCTTGAAACTCCAGGGTGTCATTTAGACAATTTTTGGGCTCCTGCTGCCAACTCCAGTGTCTCTTTCAAGCAATGTTTGGGCTCCTGCTGCTGCTGCTTGCAGTTCCAGGGTGTCAATCTGCCAATTTTTGGGCTCCTGCTGCCAACTCCAGTGTGTCTTTCAAGCTATGTTTGGGCTGCTGCTACTGCTTGCAACTCCAGGGTGTCATTCAGCCAATTTTTGGGCTCCTGCTGCTCCTGCTGCCAACTCCAGGATGCCTTTCAGCCAATATTTGGGCTACTGCTGCTGTCAACTCCAGGGTGTGTTTTTCAGGCAATATATGGGCCCCTCATAGTGATGCCACCTCAACTCTCTGCAATTGTGCCGCTCTGCGATTCTAATAGCGATGCCTCTGATCTGCATGTCATAATTATTTACAGTATTACTTCACTAACCCAGCACGCATCCTATGCGTGCTTGCCAATTTCTGTTTGCAGGCTGCCTGATTTGCCCTCATCCGCCATCTTGGATGTTTAAAGGCTCAGAACATGCATTAGATGGTGTTAGGCTGTTTTTTTAGCAGAGCAATCTGTATGTACAGGGTGTGGCTAAGGCTCTTAGTCAGGGTGAATGGCCGCTTGTCCATAAATTTTTGTTTTGAATGTGTAATTTATGTAAGTATTTTATTATTATTTCAGGGGATTCCGGCTTTCCGCTTCTTCCCTGGCTGATGACGCCCGTCCTTCGGCCACAGAATGCGGCCCAGGACGCCTACAATCGGGCACACCGCAAAATGTGGAGAGGGTCTTTGGCCTCTTTAAAACTTGCTTCAGGTGTTTGGACCATACCGGGGGGGGCACTCCAGTATGACCCCAACAAGGTCATCGTTATCATACTGGCCTGCTGTGTCCTCCACAACTTTGCCATAATGCAGCATGTTCCCCGGTATGTGGATCTGCCCCCCTCTCCACCCAGCCAGGACCCAGAAGAGAACTACCGTGGCACACCTAGTGCCTCTGGCCAAGCTGTTCCGGCCAGTTTGATAAGCACCCATTTTGCCTAATTTGGTTTTCCTGTGTTTGTTTGTTGCATGTAATTGTTTATTTTTACTTTCATGTGCCTTTGTGAAGGCTTTTGTATTTTTTTTGAAAAAAATAGTAATGAATTAATTACTAAAATATTGACACATGATCTGAGCCTCATGCATTTTTTTGGCATGTTTGTTTAGAAAAACCTTCAGTAATATCGAAAGAACCCAAACATTAATGCATCAACTTAGTCAACAACAGCTAAAGTCACATTCAATATATTTTATTGAAATATGAAAATTTGGAGAGCACTCGCAGACTACATGTACATACATAGTACAACAGAAATATACATTGGTGCAGACTCATGGCACCTAGCAATTGGCCACATCCAGGAGTTTTAAAGTAACGCACTCCAGGCCAAAGTTTCAATAACCAATAAAATAAACATACATAGGGAGCAACCATTTGCATGAGAATATTTGGCCAGTAATACATAGGGCCACATACACACCCTCTCCTGCTTGGCCACATTTGCCACAGGCACAGGTGGAAAGCAGCCATACCTATGTCACATCCACACCTGTAAGTCAGTGGCCCACCCAAACAATCCCCAACCCCCAGTCCGAATGCCAGTCCAGTCCAATCTTTGCCATGGTTCAAGGTAGTAGTTTCCCAGCCCAGAATGTCCCCCAATCTTGCCAACAAACAGGATGAGCCAGACACAATTTCATTAGGCCCAAGCCTGCAACGTGGCAGCTTGAGCGGCAGCTTCAGTGAGGCTTTATCTCAGGCATTGGCTAGTGGGGTATCTCAGCACTCTAATGAGCTATATGGGCGACATTCAAAATCATACAAGCAAAGCCATAAAAAAGGCAATCTTGGTAGCGCTCACCAGACAGGTCAATACAGTGGGGATGGTGAAAGCGCCCGCCGCCGCCTCTCGCGTGTTCCTCTTACAGGGAGCGCGCCCGCGCCGGCCATTCACAAAGGGCCGGCGCGGGTGCGTGCCCTGCTAGAGGGATGTGCGAGAGGCGGCAGCGGTGGCCCGCGCATGCGCCATTGGAACGAGGAACAGGTAGGAATTGCGGGCATCCTGGGGGGTTTCACACAGCGGGGCACCCCCGATCAGGGTGCCCCACAGGCAGGGAGCTGATCTATAAGATTCCCGGGCCGATCAGCGGTGGGTGTTGGTCCACTTTAAGAGCAAGTGGTGGAGGCCCCGGGGGCTCGCGCCCCTTGTGCCTCCTGCATTATCCGGCCCTGCTTGGCATAAAAAAGATTGAGGACCACTGTCTATGTTTTATTCTCTGCTGCTGTTGATCATCCTCTGGTCCTTGCTGCGTTCTCCAATGTCGCCATTGTCGCCATTCACCCTTCCCCCAGTCCTTCTCCAAGGCCAGTTCTCCATTATTGCCGCCAGTTCTCCTCTCATCATAGACACCTTCGCCCCTGCCACTAAAGGGTCCGCTGTTGCTGCCGATCATCCCTTGGTCCTTGCCACCATCTAAGCTGCCGCCGATCACCTGCTAATTATTTCTCTGTTGCTGCTGATCATCTTTTGGTTCTAAGGCCAACCATGAACAAAACTGCACATGAGACCCCCGAAGAATCATTCTGCGGCCCAGTTTGAGTCTGAGTGGAATAGCGGCAGGTAGCGACTGGTGAGCGACCGGTAATGACGGGCACCGCCACGAGAACGCCTGCTCCCCACCACAATCACACATTTATCAAGGCAATCCTGCTTAGCGACTTAGATAGCGCCATATAGCCACTCATTCATCATTATTCCAGCCTCAGCCCACAGCGCCAGCGTCCCACCTTGAACAGCGACAGGTATGACCTCTCGCTACCTGGCACTCTCCAATGCATTTCAATGGAACAATCTTTAAATATTAATAATTAATTTTTTTTTTTAAATGTGAAAAATTCTGTGACCACTTCTGCCATGTTAGATATTTTTTTAAGGTAAAAAAAAAAATTGTGCAGAATTGATATTACAGGTCTGATATTAATGTATTCATATTACAAAATTATTTTAAAAAACTTGTTTTTTTTGGTTTCCAAAAATATGGTTGTTTGGGGGTTAAAAAACGACTTTTAACCCATCGCCGCCAGCGCTCTGGGGTTTAAGCATGCATTTCACAGCGCGAGAATTTTTTGAGCGTGATTTGTTAATGAATATGGTGGGAGCCGGTCGCTATGGCCAGTCGCTATCATGCGCTCCCATACAGCGCGGAACCTGTCAAATAGCAACTCCTCAACTCCCAATATTCAACTCCCAATATGCACACCGACTGAGTCGCTGTCAACAACCGAACAACGGCCAAGCACGACGACTACTAGCGGGCGCTGTGAAAATACTGCTACAGTCGCTCAACTGTCGCTACCTGCCGCTATTAATGAATCGGCCTCCCCATAGTTTTCGTCATTCAGAAGCCTCATACCGGAAACAAGCCAACCAAATGGCTCATCACTAGGTTCACACTGTAAACCAGCACTTTCTGTGCAGCCTGTTGGAATAAAACCTCCTAATACATACTGTATGTTTCATATTTCATTTTCCATCTTTTCTCTTCAGTGATCTTTGACTCTCTGTAAACTAATTTACTGCTAATCAGTTTCCTCTCGCTCTCCTCACCGGCACAATAACATCAATATTTCTGACAGCATTTTTCTCATTGCATCAATATATGGATAAGAAAATGGGAGTTTAAAGAAGAGAATGACAGTTTCATTTATTATCAGCGTTAACTCTTTGAATCAGGCTTGGCCTTCCTCTGTGCGGCTGGCATGGAAGCTCTGCGTGCCCATGTGAATGGGTGGCATTGTTTTGTGGAAGCTGTCACTGCGCATTGGTGTGTGTACAAATAGACAGGCTTGGCATACCAACATCCTTGGGAAGCTGGCACTCATTGTACTCAAGCTTGGCATGATGGTTTTATGGCAAGTCTAGTATATTTTCTCCTTCTGTAGGAGTCTCCGAATCCAATTCCCTTATTGTAGAATGAGAGACCTAGAATCTGGATTTCATATCATTTCTCATATATAATTATTGTTGCATGCTTTTTTACACATGAGCAAACGAGAACATTTTAAATTTACACATGAATTATTATTATTAGGCAGCACGGTCCCTGACAGCTGAGGGGGAAGGAAATAGGTCCAATATACATTGTCAGAACTTTAAATGATGGTGAATTTGTACTCTTTTATTTCAAAGTGGAAAAAAGCCCCATAAATAATTACATAGAAAAAACACGGGCAGGCTGATTCATTATTAGCGCCAGGTAGCGACAGATGAACTTCTGTAGCAGGTATTTCAGAGCGCCCGCTAGTATTCGCTGTGCTCGCCCGTGGTTCGCTAGTTCAGAGCAACTCTGTGCAGCATTGATGAATATATTCCCCTCGATTCAAAGAGCAAAAGTTAATTGATTTCGTATCGAGAATCGTAAGTTTGGGTGGGTGTTAGTCATTTTTTCCTGTTTTTTTGGCCATTCCCGACTCGCACGAGCCTACGTACGAATGCGTATATGCTCTTACGATCAGCGGCAGTGCGTTCGTAAATTTTAGGATCAAAACGTAAAACTTAGGATCAAATCCTAAAACTTACGATCAAAACGTAAAACTTAGGATAATTGGATGTGTTTAGGTGTGATTCAGAGAAACCTCTAAACGCGTTTTAAAAGAAAGCCACAGCCGACACCTTTTAGCAGCCGGATTGCTGTTCGTGAACAGGTTTTTTGGCTATGTGGAGGAGTCTGCGCGTCTTGTGCTCCAATGAACTGCATGTATCAGCATGGCCGAGGCCATTAATTGTATGGCAATGCATGCCTGATTTAATACATTCATGTATGCCTTATAAAAGCATTTAATGTGGACCTTAATTAGTCCTTTGCATGTAAACCTTTATTTTGCAATATATTTGCGTTAATTAAAGAAACTTATGTCCTTTGTTATTTATTTTAAAATTGATGTACTAGAATAATATTTTTAGATAGCATTTATTGGTGTAGTTGTTTACCTTTGCTTTGTTTAATTATTTAAGCACATCTTTGGTCAGATGCATCACACTTACTGAGGAGAGGAGAGCGGGATAAAGTGCAGGATGTGGGTTACTGCTGTATTTTGCCCCCAGAGCTGGGGGCACGGACAGTCACAAGGCCCTTTCTGTTTGCAGGCTGCCCGAGAATACCTGAGTCGCCATCTTGGCTGTTTCTAGACTCATAACATGCAGAAGTTGCTGGGTGTTTTTTAATATTTGAGAGCAATCTGTATGTAGAGGGTGTGGGTAACCACACACAAAAAATTTAAGTTGTACCATTTGAAGCCAAAATATTAAAATTAAATCAACAAGTAAAAAATGCAAGTTAACTAAAAATTAAACAAAGTAAGATTTTATTATGCAAATGCATTCATTAATGGTTGGTTTCTACAAAATGAATGAAATAAAGAAAAATAAGACCAAATATTTAGAATGCACTTTAATGAGGTAAGTTTGTAGTGCGCAGCCACAAGATCAGAAGGATTTACGTCCAGACAAAAAAGGAAAAAGGGCAAAACCAATGTTGCAACCTGAGAAATGAAACGGAAAATTCAGGATGGAAACTGACATAGGTCTGATTCCCGAACTGCCATACGAACGCACGTACATTTTAGGATAGAAACGTATTTGCTTATAGAATCACTCGCAAGTTCATACGAACGCACGAGCGTTCGGGAAAAATAGGATGATCGGCACCCAAATCCAAGCTGTTACATGTTTCTTTGAATCAACCCAATTGTGGGGAGTCGCTATATGACCAGTACAGCGCTGTATGCGCTGTATGCGACTGACTCACACCATATTCATCCCAAAAACAGCCTCACACACCACCGGCGCTCAAAAATGCTTCGCTGTAGCCCAGAGCGCCGGATGCTGTGTGATTAAAGTCTGTTTTTAACATGTATCCACCAGTAACAAAGCGAAAACATATGGAACAAAGCGGAACAAAGTAACAAAGCGAAAACATATGGAATTACATTGTAATAACATTGTAACATGAACACATTAATGCCAGACCTGCAATATCAATTTTGCATAAATATATAAAATTAAAAAAAAAATTAAAAATGGCTTTTTCAAGACCAGGCGAGATCCCAACATTATTTGAGAATAAAAAAAAAATAATAAAACAAAAACCCTGTTTAAAGAGACAGGTAGCGAGAGGTAATACATGTCGCTCTGCAAGGCAGAACGCCGGCGCTGTACGCTGAGGCTGGGATAATGATGAATCGGACGCTACATGGCGTTATCCCAGTCGCTCAACAGATTCTGCTTGATAAATGTGTAATTGCGTGCAGTGTCCGGCGTTCACCTGACGCTACTTGTCGCTACCTGTCATTTACAAGGCACTACCTGACGCTATCCCTTCATGAATAAGGCCCTAAGTACAATAGGATGCTGAATTGTCCCGAGCATTGACAAAACAGAATGGAATTTTCCTTATTCTACATAATCCAGTTGAATATACACTGTTTGCTCCGAAAATAAGACAGGTCCTTTATTAATATTTTGCTCCAGAAAAGGGGAGCAAAAATTCCAATAAGGGAAAAGATCCTACTTCATACTGATACTATGCATCAGTCTCATCAGTGCAAAGCTAATATTTAGGGGCAGGGCAGCAGCCGGCACAGATGGGGGGGCTGCATAGTTGCTCCATCCCTCTGTGACAATGGCATATTTTTGGGGGAGGGCTTAATTTAAAAAAAATAAATGAAATGCTGAAAAATCACACTAGGGTTTATTTGGGGGGAAACACTGTATATATGCCATCATTACATGCTTACTATAGGGCAGTGATGGTGAAACGTTTATAGACCTAGTGCCCAAACTGCAACACAAAACTAAATTATTTATTGCAAAGTGCCAGCACAGCAATTTAACCTGTCAATGAGTCATCAGCTGGGGGTGGTAAGGGGTTTAGGTCAGCAGCTGGGGGGGTTGGGTAAATGGTTTAGGTCAGCGGCTGGGGGGCTGAGTAAGGGTTTAGGTCAGCAGTTGGGGAGGTGAGGGGTTTAGGTTAGAAGTTGGGGAGTTGGGTGAAGGGTTTAGGTCAGCAGCTTTGGGTGAGAGGTGCTGTCACAGTGTACACACATACAGCCCCCCACCCTCTGCATCCACACTTCCCCTGTACCTGTCCTTTGGTGTCGGTCCAGCCATTACTGATCATAGCAGCGGCAGCCCACTGTGACATTTGAAAGCTATGTGGCTGCACCTAGAAGTTTCTGTAGTGGCGGAACGTTCTCTGTTTCATATGTTGGACGGCCATTCCTTCCAAGGCATGTAGTTTCGGGTTAGTCTAGGATGAGCTGACAATTTCTGCGATCTCTCAGCTACGTAAATAGTGGGGAGTAAGAGCTTTTCTTGTCCATGCGTATCCATGTCTTGGGATGCGCCCATTTTCGCTCTCGATTTCTGAGTGCAGAGCCATTTGTCGAGCATTAATATGCGCAGCAAACATCTCCAATTGGGCGAGAGCCTGTGCATGTGCCATAGGACCGGGAAAAGGTGAGTTCACCGGGTAATCTGGGGGGCTTTACACAGGGTAAGGAACTAACCCTGGGATAGTAAAAATCTTGGGTTTTATTCAGCTTTCAGCCCCAAATTAAGCAAACTGGAGAGGGGAGAGGTGGGAGGAAGGGTGCACAATGGTTGAACAGACACTTTAATCTGCAGAAAATGTTAAATGAACCTTAAAGAGGAACACGGACCTCTACACAAGCAGGTGCTATTAGCCCCCCACTGTCATATAGAATATCTATTGGACAGAGGAGTAGCTAGGCTTTCTGGCACCTGGGGCAAAGATACGCAATGCCCCCCCACCTGTTCTCAGGCCCCCCTTTTGCTGCCCCCTGACCTGTTGCACCCGGGCAAGTTCCCCTCTGCTCCCCCCCTTCCCAGCTACGCCCCTGCTTTTGGATGTTGGCGTCTTCTAGTTCGCCGACATCCTGCTGTATTTTCCTCCCCAGCGTCTGTCACAGATGGCTAAGACGCGGGGGAGCTTAGCTGTGCGGGGCCTTTGCTGTGCTTCCCCCCCCCCCCCCCCGCCCTCGCTTGCTGCCCGGAAATCTTGTGGCTTTTGCATGTGTCCCCTGGCTGGAGATGAGCAGCGCAGTGTACACTGTGCAGGTGCCAGATATTGGGGACAATGCAATACATCCTGTGTTGAAGACTGAAGAAAAGATGGCGCCGTCCTATGAATAGCGCCAGGAGAAGAACAGATGAGCGCAGAAGGAAGGGCAGAAGACAGGTACGTTTAAAATGCCAATTGTTTCATCAGATCTTTAAAGGGAACGGAGGGCAGAGTTTGGGGAGTTTTTTTAGAACTCCCTAGACTATCAAATGTTCCTCTTAAAGTTCTGAATACTGGCGTCCATCTTTGCACTATCCAAAAAACAAATAGCGCTCCAAGCCCCTAGCTCACAATGCAGTATTAAAGTGCTGAAATGCGATTCCACTTCTGCTTCTTACTCACGTATCCCTTTGAGATGATCTAAAAAGAGGTTAGTGTGTCAATCTCTTTACACTAATCATAAAGCAAATTAATGATCTGGTAGTTTCCAAAGACGCTGAAAAATAAACATCTCACCCTCCAACCCCCCTTTGCTTCTCTTCAATCTTAGCTAATTAGTATTTATTCCATCCAGACAGCAGACAGCACACGGCCCTGACTCATTTCTGCAACCCCAAGTTCATTACCTCTTGCCGACCACGCAGGGATAGAAAGCCAATTAGAGGCACTGGCCATGTCCCTCCATAAAAGCCCTAATTTATGATCAGCTTGCGTTTAACCCATGCAGAATAATCACACATATCATCTGCCAGATTACTCTCGTGTTGAAGCCTTCCTCTTTCTTTAATCCATTTTCACCGAGTTTTCTCCTGATTGATGCTGCATGGCATTTTGGGGTCAATTCAATACCAGGTGTAAAAAGTATACTACATTGTGTGTGGAGTAAAAATTGCATTTCCTTTTCAGTTGGGGTCATGCTAAAGATCTGATCTGATGAAGCAAGTTAATCTTAAACCTCCACTCCCCTGGTAATTAATGGCTTATAATTCTATGCTATAAAGTACTATACAAAAAATATCAAAAGTGTATTGATCAGATAGAAAAACAGGAATACTTAAAAGTCACTTAATTAGTCCTCAATATTAAATTATTAAATAGAACACCCCCCCCCCCCCCTTAACCACTAATCACAAAAAAAAAAACCACCGGTCATTCCTGCATTGATGTCGCCAGCATAAAGACCTACCTAACAAGCTAAATCAACAAATATTACAAAGTGTTCAGAATGGGGGACTTGCCGAGCGTGATTGCTGGGTGCAGCGGAGACAAATCTAGATAGACATTTGTGGTATAACAGGAACTGGCTTTACTGTGACATGAGAGTAGTAAGAGAACCTTACATGGTGGATAACACAGACAGGAAAAATAAGTCATAAAGATCACCACAATGTACAGCAGGAAACACAACTTGCAGTAGTGAATGTACAACAGAGACTACACATAGATATATGTGAAAGCACAATCTACTGTCTTAAATGTAAACTGCATTCTGCTTTAAGTACTGTTGTACTTTGTGTCCTGTGAATTCACTTCCATTATCACTCTGAACTATGACGGGTTTCCTCTGAAACATGTTACTTGTCTTTACTGTACATAATCCTGTAATTTGTCAAGAACTTCACTCTTGTGTTGCATTAAGTAAGGGACTGTGTATCTTCAATAGTCATTTATGAAAGTCACTGCCTCCAGGTGTAGGAAGGTTTAGGGGACCATCACTGTGAACTAGGTCAAATGGTCTTGAAGCTTTATTCTGAATGACTTTAGGAAGTGTTGATCTTGTAGCTTTGGATTTGATGCAACATTCACACTTAACAGTAACTGGACAAAGGGAAACTAGATTATTTGTCAAATTCCTCTTTTGTAGTTTTTGTATGCATTCTGGGTGTGACTTAATGCCTACATGCCATATCCCTCTGCATGTTGTTTACTCCCATCCACAAGGTAATAAGGCTCCTTGTTATTCAGATCAAGTTCTGTGAAAAACACTTCTATTACTTGTCAATTGACTGGTTGCTCCTGAGTCAATGCACCAGCCTTGAAATGTATGTTTGCCTACCACTTTAAATGTGGCATTATGGTTCCCTTCACATAGGCTTTGAGTTTTGCTATGGGGTCCTGTGAAACCTATGTACATCCCTGATTAAAGGGACAGTCCATGCAATGTGTTAATTTAGCCTGCTTTCTGTTCCCCTCATGCTGGTTAGTCCGTTGCCAGCCTGCAACTCTTGCAGATAATTAGAGAAACTCATTTTGCCGTTACTATTTTCTGTAATAACAGTTGATATGTAGACAATGCCATCAAAGTGTACTTTTCTTCCATGGCCAGGATTGTGTGGGAAGATACTGATGCAGTGACTATTGAGTATTTCTTATATTACTTACTGTCCGTTGAACTGCAAACACTTTCTTTCTATTGTAGAGCTCTCTAATCATGTTTCCCATAGTTTTGATTAGATACGTTTTTAAAGGGGGATGTAAGAAACAGTAGAGGTAAAACGGAGAGGAGAAACAAAGCTTCACAGTACAGTATGTATGATGGTATTCAGAGCAAAATAATGAAAGTGCCACATTGGAAAGAACCTTGTAAGTTTGGACTGGAATTCTCAGCTGATATTTTCTATTTAATTTTCTGTTCAGCTAGGGATAGGGATACCCAATGACCTACATGAAATTCAGGTGTCTGAGGTATTGGTAACATGCTCAGTGATTGACTGTGCGTGACGAGAGCAGAAGCAGAGAGCCTGTAAGCCTCTATCCTGCTTTCTGGACTCAGTACTCGCAGTCTGGACTTGGTAACGGCATCCGCTCTTCACACATAGAGAGAATTCTTTTTTTTTTCTGGACAGACCTTTAATTACTGGGTATAGGGGGTTCATCTGCTACCCTTCATATTAATAACTGGGACAAGCCAGACACTGACCTCTGTATGAAACAACAGGGGTGCCTCTGAAAGCCGTGGAATTCGTTCTCAGAAAACTGGTACATTTCTTCAGAAAATATATTGCTGTATTTTTGTAGGAGTGTGCCTTTTTTTGGTTGGAGGTTTAAAGTTTAACATTGACATTTGTGAGTCGCTGTTTTCCCCAACTATAAGTGTTAACAGTATAACTTATGTGAAAAACAGGCACACAAAAGGTTTTTTCCCCACTATTGCAAAGCAAATTCAGAAGACATAACTGTGACTTTATGATTTTCCAATACCCCTCCCACCTAGAAGATTCTATTTGTCTCCATCAAATCCAGACAATGAGCGGGGAGCAAGGTGTGTGTGCCCCGAGCCTCCACCACTTACCCTTCAAATGGGACCTCCACCAACCTTTGGGTTATCTTCAGGTCAAGGTCAGGTCGTCAGGTCATCGTCAGGTCAAGGAGGCTTTTCAGTCTTTGACCTGATGGGCCGCAGGGCCAGCAAGAAAGCTAGCAGCGGTAGTGGGGGACCCCAAAATCTAGGCAAACCTTTCTTGTTTTTGCATACCTGCAGCCAAAGCCTGGAGAGCTGTTACTCATCAGCCGCTCTCTGCACATAAGCCATGAAACACAGCCGCTGGCAGCTCAATGCAGGAAACTGTTTTCTGCTGGACCAGCCGGGTGACTACACTCCCCCCACCCAGAATGGCAAAGCACGCACCCGCACAAGGATGGCACAAGGGATTCAATCTGACGTTCCAGTAAGTAGGCGAGTGCCAGACAACCACCGATCAGTTACTTGGCTGGACTGTTATTTTAAAGGAGAAAAAACTTTATCTGAGGCCTCCACCAGATTTTGTGCCCAGGAGCCTCCACCACACTTAATCTGGCCCTGATCTCCAGCAGTCACTGATGGTTGCTATATTAAGGTAAAGAGGAAGTGGTCAGCACGGTACTCCATCTAACATAAGCCTTATCAGGTAAGTTTTGGAGTGCCAGACTTGGACTGATCGTCAGCGGGAGTATAGAGTTTTTTTTTTATTTTCCTGCCTGGACAATCACGTTAAGGTGTATCAGTATACATGCTCACAGCTGAAGAGCATATGTGCTGGTATCAGCATGACCAGTGGCCCATTGCCTTGATTTCTGAATCATTGGGGTTAAAGCCCCTATGCTTTGGATGCCTGGTTGGGGTTGCTTTGCTTTCTTTAGGCATGCTTAGATTTGGTAAATGATCATAAAAAGTAAAATCAAGAGTCAAAAGAATATGGAATTGCTTGTTGGATCACATATGTGTTTTAACTACACCAAAAGAAAAACATGCAATGTAAATTATCTTTATTGAATCTATGTTTCAGGTTCCCTTTAATGTCCTATATCCAGGCACTAAGCGTGAAGTGGTTCACGGGGTGGTTCCATCGGCAATCACAAAGAACACCATCCAGACAGGATGAGAATAGCTGCTGTAATAACGTGCATTTTGCTGCCGTCGTAGTCATAAAGAATGCAAATACTCTACACTACATTGCAAATACATTTATCACTTAAATTGCAATGCCTTTTCATCCAGATCAATATATCAAAGACCCTAATACCTAATTAAGAGTACATGTAATTCCATCAGCAGGCAATCACGGCTGACTGATCCTGACAGAAACAAATACATTACAGTCTCATATACCATTTCATTTTGCTATTACATTGTGCCCCCTCTGTAAATTCTTGAACAACTGTGGCAAGCGAGGTCACAATGCTGTGAAATGGTCAGTGTATCAATTTTAGGGGTTACATTAATAAAAGAGCAAGCCGCCTTAGGGGTCACAGTAAAAAAAATAAATCTAAGCTTTAATACAACATGATGTGCCATCTACTCATACAGTGTGTATCTTTTAACCCCTGACCATGTCCATAACTTCCAGTATAGCTCAAAACCCCCACTAATCCTCTTCATCTTCCCTCCTGTTAGTCTCCAGGTTGACTTCTGACTGTGGGGCAGCGGTGATGAGCATTTGAGGCTACTACCCAGTGGTCTGGAGTCTAGGGGTTACTCTGGTCTTCAATAGAGCACAGGTTGTGCCCTGGGAAATTGAGAGTCTGGATAGGTGAGAAGTGATTCCTTAGTCGCGATGACCCACAAGAGAAGATATGGTCAAATGTGGCCAAAAGTCATGGGCAGTCAAGCAAACAAACAAAGCCCATAACAAAGGGTAGGGCAGCCATCTGAAATGATCAGGCCCCATACAGCAGCAATGTCTGGGCCCCCTCATAACCAATGTGTGATGGCTTCACCCCTAGTTTAAACTGAGCATCTGCCCCCAAGGAAACCAGGCTTACCTCAAAATAAATACCATAGAGAAAACAAAACCTCGGTGGGCTAGGAGCCCAACCATAACATTATAGATTATGGGGGGCAGACACAATTAAGCTGTTTTTAGACTGCACCCCTCTATAACCTATTTGAGATGGTTGGGGGCATTAGTTTTGAAAGGCTTACCTTTGTAATCAGTCCTTAAGCAAACTCAAAACCAGGGTCCCAGCCCTCACATTATAGGTTATGAGGGTTATGAGGGTCCTATGCACAATATAAGCCCTATAGATTTTGGCTTCCTCTGTAACCTATATGTGATGGCTTGGCCACTAGTTTGATATGGGTCCCAAGGCAAAGCAGTCCGGGGGAGGAGGCAGACACCCTCATTCATCATCAATGCCAGCAGCAATAGTATGGCAGTCTGTGGGTCTCAGTTCAGAGTGGCCATGGGCAGCCGGCCTGCCCGCTCCCACCATGCCGGCATTTTTTTAAAAAGCAAACACTTACCTGCATGGTTAGGGCGTGGAGGCCGGCGCCGCTCTCAGGCGCCCTCTGATGACGCGTCCTCTGATGACGCGTCCTCTGATGACAGCTGAGAGTGGCGCCGGCCTCCACGCTCCGACCATGCAGGTAAGTGTTTGCTTTTTAAAAAAATGCCGGCATGGTGGGAGCGGGCAGGCCGGCTACACTGTCAGCGGGCCGGCGGCGGCCCGCTGACAGGCGTAGCCGGCCTGCCCGCTCCCACCATGCCGGCATTTTTTTTTCAGATGAGCGATTCGTGAAAGTTCGATTCGGGGCGAACCCGAATTTCTTGGGGAAATTCGGCGAATCGCCCGAATCGAATTTTCAAGAAGTTCACTCATCTCTAATCATTACAATATACAAGGAAATCATTTTGATTTAGGTTATTGGGTTGAAAGAGGGAGAGGGAATAGGCCCACATGCTAAAGACAGAGACATTTAAAGCAAGGATACAATTTAGAGCAAATGTTAATTTATGGTTTTAATGGCCCTGGGGAAAAAGCTGCTCTTGAACCAATTGGTTTTGCAGACCAGTAATCTGAAATGACGACCTGAGGGTAGTAACTGGAAGACAATGTTTCCCAGGTGGCTAGGGTCACCAATTATCCTTCTTGCATGAGATATTAGGCTATTATTGTACAGGTCTTTGATTGCTGGGAAAGAAAGACTGATCATTTTCTCTGCTATATTAATAGTTCTTTGCCATCTTTTCTTATTGTTGCAAGAGACACATGTGGTGAAGGTAGAGGAAAGGTTAGATCCAATTACTGGATTAAAGAAGAAAAAGAAGTATTGTTGGGCCTTCAGAACCAATTTGGGTGTTTGATTTCTATTTCAGGTTCCTGGATATTGTGCATTCAAGGAATGTAGTCTATTCAACTATCTTTACCTCTTAGTCTTGGGTGAGTAATGGCTAAGTAATGGCTAAGTATTGGGATAGTTTTTTCTGAAGTCTTTCGCTATTTTTACTGTGTTGCTTAATGTCAGGTTGTGTCTTATGCACCAGTCTATAATCCTCTCTACTTCCCTGTAGTCTGCTTTTTTGTTGTACTTAATAGACGATAATCTTGGTATCAACAGCAAATTTCAGTACCACCACCGTAGTAGTGCAGTCATCGTTGTAAAGTGAAAAAAGTAGTGGGGATAGAACACATCCTTGCGGTGCTCCAATGTTGCTGGTCTTCCAATCCGACAAATGTGGGCCGAGTTTAACTTGCTGAAGCCACCCAGTTAAAAAACTGGATATCCAAGCACAGATGTTGTTTGGAATAGGGAGACGTTCTAACTTGCTTACAGGCAGGATAGTATTAAAGGCCAAAATGACATTGATTAATAACTTCGTAGTATATGAATTTGGACACCCGAATTCGTTACGAATTTCAGGAAAAGTTCGATTCGTTACGATTCCGAATATCGCCGCAATTCGATCGCTCAAATCGCTTCTTTAAAACTCCATTTACTGCTATACAGTCCATCTAAAATGGTGGATCCACATGTCAGAACATGTCCCATGGGGCAAGGAATCCTGGGTAGGTGTCACATGCTACCTATCAGCAGACAGGCTTACCGATGATGTCACAGCCCCATGTAAACTGCGGCCATTTTGCAGAAGATCATTCTGACACTGTATTGCGGGCAGAGCAGATCAGGCAGGGAGAGAGCGAGGGATAGATAGATAGATAGATACAGCGAGAGATAGATAGATAGAACAGAAGAAGCCGAGCGAGGGACAGATAGAGAAGGAGAGAGGCTGTGACAGTGACAGACAAAGACAGGGACAGTTTAAAGTGTTTGCATTAGCTTACAAGCCTATTTAGTGTTAATACCACACCTGCCTATTTAGCTTTTTCTTTTCCTGGTGTCATTCTTTAAAAAGCGTGCTAGCATTAATATTTCGAGAGTACCTGTCTACTAACTGGTTGCATTCTGTAATCAAAGTCACATTTTAAGCAAACTTTACCTTTCGCCGGGGGGGGGGGGGGGGGGGGCATCCCAAACACTAGCATACATATTTCAAGAGTACCTGTCTATTAACTGGTTGCATTTTGTAAGCAAAGTCACTTTTTAAACAAACTTTGCCTTTCGCCGGGGGGGCATCCCAAATACTAGCATAAATATTTCAAGAGTACCTGTCTATTAACTGGTTGCATTTTGTAAGCAAAGTCACTTTACCACTATCAAAGCAGGCATCATGTGTATTTGAAGAGGGGGCATCCCAAACACTAGCATAAATATTTCAAGAGTACCTCTCTATTAACTGGTTGCATTTTGTAAGCAAAGTCACTTTTCCACTATCAAAGCAGGCAACCTGTGTATTTGAAGAGGGGGAATCCCAAACAGTAGCATAAATATTTCAAGACAACCTGTCTACTAACTGGTTGTATTTTGTAAGCAAAGTCACTTTTCCACTATCAAATCAGCCAACCTGTGTATTTGAAGAGGGGGAATCCCAAACAGTAGCATAAATATTTCAAGACAACCTGTCTACTAACTGGTTGTATTTTGTAAGCAAAGTCACTTTTCCACTATCAAATCAGCCAACCTGTGTATTTGAAGAGGGGGAATCCCAAACACTAGAATAATATTTCAAGACTACCTGTCTACTAACTGGTTGCATTTTGTAAGCAAAGTCACTTTTTAATCAAACTTTGCCTTTCGCCAGGGGGGCATCCCAAACACTAGCATTGATATTTCAAGACTACCTATCTATTAACTGGTTGCATTTTGTAAGCAAAGTCACTTTTCCACTATCAAAGCAGCTAACCTGTGTATTTGAAGAGGGGGCATCCCAAATACTAGCATAAATATTTCAAGACTACCTGTCTACTAACTGGTTGCATTTTGTAAGCAGAGTCACTTTTCCACTATAAAAGCAGGCAACCTGTGTATTTCAAGAGGGGGCATCCCAAACACTAGCAATAATATTTCAAGAGCACCTGTCTACTAACTGGTTGCATTTTGTAATCAAAGTCACTTTTAAGCAAACTTTGCCTTTCTCAGGGGGGGCATCCCAAATACTAGCATAAATATTTCAAGAGTACCTGTCTATTAACTGTTTGCATTTTGTAAGCAAAGTCACTTTTCCACTATCAAAGCAGGCAACTTGTGTATTTGAAGAGGGGGCATCCCAAACACTAGCATTAATATTTCAAGACTACCTGTCTACTAACTGGTTGCATTTTGTAAGAAAAGTCACTTTTCCACTATCAAAGCAGGCAACCTGTATATTTGAAGAGGGGGCAGCCCAAACACTAGCATAAATATTTCAAGAGTACCTGTCTACTACCTGGTTGCGTTTTGTAAGCAAAGTCACTTTTCCACTATCAAAGCAGGCAACCAGTGTATTTGGAGAGTGGGCATCCCAAACACTAGCATTAATATTTCAAGACTACCTGTCTATTAACTGTTTTTCATTTTGTAAGCAAAGTCACTTTTCCACTATCAAAGCAGCCAACCTGTGTATTTGAAGAGGGGGCATCCCAAACACTAGCATAAATATTTCAAGTCTACCTGTCTATTAACTGTTTGCATTTTGTAAGCAAAGTCACTTTTCCACTATCAAAGCAGGCAACCTGTGTACTTGAAGAGGGGGCATCCCAAACACTAGCATTAATATTTCAAGACTGCCTGTCTACTACCTGGTTGCATTTTGTAAGCAAAGTAACTTTTCCACTATCAAAGCAGGCAACCTGTGTATTTGAAGAAGGGGTATCCCAAACACTAGCATAAATATTTCAAGACTACCTGTCTATTAACTGGTTGCATTTTGTAAGCAAAGTCACTTTTCCACTATCAAAGCAGGCAACCTGTGTATTTGAAGAGGGGGAATCCCAAACACTGGAATAATATTTCAAGACTACCTGTCTACTAACTGGTTGCATTTTGTAAGCAAAAGAACTGGAGCAGGGCCTGAACCAGCAGGTCATGCCATACCTTGAAATGACCATGCCAACGCACCTTGAGGATCCGCTGGACTTCTGGGCAGCCAAACTTGACTTGTGGCCGCAACTGACAGAGTTTGCCCTGGGAAAGCTGTCCTGCCCGGCCAGTAGTGTGCCATCTGAGCGGGTCTTTAGTGCTGCGGGGGCCATAGTAACGCCAAGGAGAACTCATCTGTCCACGAAAAATGTGGAGAGACTCACCTTTGTGAAGATGAATCAGGCATGGATCAGCCAGGATTTCCACCCACCAATAGCTGATGCATGCGAGTAGCCGATGCATGGTAGCTCCTTCTGCTGCTGCCAACTTCTGGATGTGTCTTTCCGACAATATATGAGCTCCTAATGCTGCTGCCAACTCCTGGGTGTGTCTTTCAGGCAATATATGGGCTCCTAATGCTGCTGCTGCTGCTGCCAACTCCAGGGTGTGTCTTTCAGGCAATATATGAACTCCTGCTGCTGCCGCTGCCAACTCCTGGGTGTATCTTTCAGGCAATATATGGGCTCCTAATGCTGCTGCTGCTGCTGCCAACTCCAGGGTGTGTCTTTCAGGCAATATATGAGCTCCTGCTGCTGCTGCCAACTCCTGGGTGTGTCTTTCAGGCAATATATGGGCTCCTAATGCTGCTGCCAACTCCTGGGTGTGTCTTTCAGGCAATATATGAGCTCCTAATACTGCTGCCAACTCCAGTGTCTCTTTCAGGCAATATATGGGCTCTCTAAGCTGCTGCCAAGTCCAGAGTGTGTCTTTCAGGCAATATATGGGCTCCTAATGCTGCTGCCAACTCCTGGGTGTGTCATTCAGGCAATATATGAGCTCCTTTTGCTGCTGCCAACACCTGGGTGTGTCTTTCAGGCAATATATAAGCTCCTAATACTGCTGCCAACACCAATGTGTTTTTCAGGCAATATATGGGCTCCCTATGCTGCTGCCGACTCCAGTGTCTCGTTCAGGCAATATATGGGCTCCCTATGGTGCTGCCAAGTCCAGAGTGTATCTTTCAAGCAATATATGGGCTCCTAATGCTGCTGCCAACTCCTGGGTGTGCTGCCAAGTCCAGAGTGTGTCTTTCAGGCAATATATGAGCTTCTAATACTGCTGGCCAACTCCAATGTGTTTTTCAGGCAATATATGAGCTCCCTATGCTGCTGCCAACTCCAATGTGTTTTCAGGCAATATATGGGCTCCCTATGCTGCTGCCAAGTCCAGAGTGTGTCTTTCAGGCAATATATGGGCTCCTAATGCTGCTGCCAACACCAATGTGTTTTTCAGGCAATATATGGGCTCCCTATGCTGCTGCCGACTCCAGTGTCTCGTTCAGGCAATATATGGGCTCCCTATGGTGCTGCCAAGTCCAGAGTGTATCTTTCAAGCAATATATGGGCTCCTAATGCTGCTGCCAACTCCTGGGTGTGCTGCCAAGTCCAGAGTGTGTCTTTCAGGCAATATATGAGCTTCTAATACTGCTGGCCAACTCCAATGTGTTTTTCAGGCAATATATGAGCTCCCTATGCTGCTGCCAACTCCAATGTGTTTTCAGGCAATATATGGGCTCCCTATGCTGCTGCCAAGTCCAGAGTGTGTCTTTCAGGCAATATATGGGCTCCTAATGCTGCTGCCAACTCCTGGGTGTGTTTTTCAGGCAATATATGGGCTCCTACTGCTGCTGCCAACTCATGAGTGTGTCTTTCAGGCAATATATGGGCTCCTAATGCTGCTGCCAACTGCAATGTGTTTTCCAGGCAATATATGAGCTCCCTATGCTGCTGCCAACTCCAATGTGTTTTTCAGGCAATATATGGGCTCCCTATGCTGCTGCCAACTCCAATGTGTTTTCAGGCAATATATGGGCTCCCTATGCTGCTGCCAAGTCCAGAGTGTGTCTTTCAGGCAATATATGGGCTCCTAATGCTGCTGCCAACTCCTGGGTGTGTTTTTCAGGCAATATATGGGCTCCTACTGCTGCTGCCAACTCATGAGTGTGTCTTTCAGGCAATATATGGGCTCCTAATGCTGCTGCCAACTGCAATGTGTTTTCCAGGCAATATATGAGCTCCCTATGCTGCTGCCAACTCCAATGTGTTTTTCAGGCAATATATGGGCTCCCTATGCTGCTGCCAAGTCCAGAGTGTGTCTTTCAGGCAATATATGGGCTCCTAATGCTGCTGCCAACTCCTGGGTGTGTTTTTCAGGCAATATATGGGCTCTCTATGCTGCTGCCAACTCCTGGGTGTGTTTTTCAGGCAATATATGAGCTCCTAATACTGCTGCCAACTGCAATGTGTTTTCAGGCAATATATGGGCTCCCTATGCTGCTGCCAACTCCAGGGTGTTTTTCAGGCAATATATGAGCTCCTTCTGCTGCTGCCAACTCCTGGGTGTGTCTTTCAGGCAATATATAAGCTCCTAATACTGCTGCCAACACCAATGTGTTTTTCAGGCAATATATGGGCTCCCTATGCTGCTGCCAACTCCAGTGTCTCGTTCAGGCAATATATGGGCTCCCTATGGTGCTGCCAAGTCCAGAGTGTATCTTTCAGGCAATATATTGGCTCCTAATGCTGCTGCCAACTCCTGGATGTGCTGCCAAGTCCAGAGTGTGTCTTTCAGGCAATATATGAGCTTTTAATACTGCTGGCCAACTCCAATGTGTTTTTCAGGCAATATATGAGCTCCCTATGCTGCTGCCAACTCCAATGTGTTTTCAGGCAATATATGGGCTCCCTATGCTGCTGCCAAGTCCAGAGTGTGTCTTTCAGGCAATATATGGGCTCCTAATGCTGCTGCCAACTCCTGGGTGTGTTTTTCAGGCAATATATGGGCTCCTACTGCTGCTGCCAACTCCTGAGTGTGTCTTTCAGGCAATATATGGGCTCCTAATGCTGCTGCCAACTGCAATGTGTTTTCCAGGCAATATATGGGCTCCCTATGCTGCTGCCAAGTCCAGAGTGTGTCTTTCAGGCAATATATGGGCTCCTAATGCTGCTGCCAACTCCTGGGTGTGTTTTTCAGGCAATATATGGGCTCTCTATGCTGCTGCCAACTCCTGGGTGTGTTTTTCAGGCAATATATGAGCTCCTAATACTGCTGCCAACTGCAATGAGTTTTCAGGCAATATATAGGCTCCCTATGCTGCTGCCAACTCCAGGGTGTTTTTCAGGCAATATATGAGCTCCTTCTGCTGCTGCCAACTCCTGGGTGTGTCTTTCAGGCAATATACGAGCTCCTAATACTGCTGCCAACTCCAATGTGTTTTTCAGGCAATATATGGGCTCCCTATGCTGCTGCCAACTCCAGTGTCTCGTTCAGGCAATATATGGGCTCCTAATGCTGCCGTCAACTCCTGGGTGTGTTTTTCAGGCAATATATGGGCTCCCTATGCTGCTGCCAACTCCACTGTGTGTCTTTCGGGCAATATATGGCCTCCTAATGCTGCTGCCAACTCCTGGGTGTGTCTTTCAGGCAATATATGGGCTCCAAATGCTGCTGCCAACTCCTGGGTGTGTCTTTCAGGCAATATATGGGCTCCTAATGCTGCTGCCAACTCCTGGGTGTTTCTTTTAAGCAATATATGGGCTCCTAATGCTGCTGCCAACTCCTGAGTGTGTCTTTCAGGCAATATATGGGCTCCCTATGCTGCTGCCAACTTCTGGGTGTGCCTTTCAGGCAATATATGAGCTCTTTCTGCTGCTGCCAACTCCACTGTGTGTCTTTCAGGCAATATATGGGCTCCTAATGCTGCTGCTGCTGCCAACTCCAGGGTGTGTCTTTCAGGCAATATATGGGCTCCTACTGCTGCTGCCAACTCCTGAGTGTGTCTTTCAGGCAATATATGGGCTCCTAATGCTGCTGCCAACTGCAATGTGTTTTCCAGGCAATATATGAGCTCCCTATGCTGCTGCCAACTCCAATGTGATTTTCAGGCAATATATGGGCTCCCTATGCTGCTGCCAAGTCCAGAGTGTGTCTTTCAGGCAATATATGGGCTCCTAATGCTGCTGCCAACTCCTGAGTGTGTATTTCAGGCAATATATGAGCTCCTAATACTGCTGCCAACTGCAATGAGTTTTCAGGCAATATATGGGCTCCCTATGCTGCTGCCAACTCCAGGGTGTTTTTCAGGCAATATATGAGCTCCTTCTGCTGCTGCCAACTCCTGGGTGTGTCTTTCAGGCAATATATGAGCTCCTAATACTGCTGCCAACTCCAATGTGTTTTTCAGGCAATATATGGGCTCCCTATGCTGCTGCCAACTCCAGTGTCTCGTTCAGGCAATATATGGGCTCCTAATGCTGCTGTCAACTCCTGGGTGTGTTTTTCAGGCAATATATGGGCTCCCTATGCTGCTGCCAACTCCACTGTGTGTCTTTCGGGCAATATATGGCCTCCTAACGCTGCTGCCAACTCCTGGGTGTGTCTTTCAGGCAATATATGGGCTCCAAATGCTGCTGGCAACTCCTGGGTGTGTCTTTCAGGCAATATATGGGCTCCTAATGCTGCTGCCAACTCCTGGGTGTTTCTTTTAAGCAATATATGGGCTCCTAATGCTGCTGCCAACTCATGAGTGTGTCTTTCAGGCAATATATGGGCTCCCTATGCTGCTGCCAACTTCTGGGTGTGCCTTTCAGGCAATATATGAGCTCTTTCTGCTGCTGCCAACTCCACTGTGTGTCTTTCAGGCAATATATGGGCTCCTAATGCTGCTGCTGCTGCCAACTCCAGGGTGTGTCTTTCAGGCAATATATGAGTTCCTTCTGCTGCTGCCAACTCCTGGGATTGTCTTTCAGGCAATATATGGACTCCTTATGCTGCTTCTGCTGCCAACGCCAGGGTGTGTCTTTCAGGCAATATATGAGCTCCTTCTGCTGCTGTCAACTCCTGGGTTTGTCTTTCAGGCAATATATGAGCTCCCTATGCTGCTGCCAACTCCAATGTGTTTTTCAAGCAATATATGGGCTCTCTATGCTGCTGTCAACTCCAGGGTGTGTTTTTCAGGCAATATATGGGCTCACTATGCTGCTGCCAACTCCACTGTGGGTCTTTCAGGCAATATATGGGCTCCCGCTGCTGCCAACTCCAGGGTGTGTTTTTCAGGCAATATATGGGTTCCTTATGCTGCTGCCAAGGCCAGTGTCTCTTTCAGGCAATATATGGGCTCCTAATGCTGCTGCCAATTCCAGTGTGTTTTTTTCAGGTAATATATGGGCTCCTAATGCTGCTGCCAACTCCAATGTGTCTTTCAGGCAATATATGGGCTCCCTATGCTGCTGCCAAGTCCAGAGTGTGTCTTTCAGGCAATATATGGGCTCATCATGCTGATGTCACCTCAAGGCTCTGTAATTGTGCCACTCTGCGACAGCGAATCTAATAGCGACACCTCTAATCTGCATGTCATACTTCTTTACAATATTATCTCACTAACCCAGCATGCGTCCTATGCATGTTACAGCCAAGCAAAATGTTCTGCAACCCTATGGAGGCTCTCGAAAGCCCAGAAATAGCTGTTTTTAATAGCGATTCGCCACGAATAAATTCGGACCGAAACGATTTTTCCCGGAAAATTCGGGGAATCGGCACCCGACACCATAGATATTTTGGGAATAGGAATGATTGTGGATTTTTTGAGGCCTCACCTTCACAGATATTTTGAAGCTTTTTTTTTTGCTAAGATTGGGGAAAGTTGGTCTGCACATGCTTTAAAGCAGAGCTTTAGTCAAAGTATAACCCCCGCCACACTACACTCAAATGGGCATAGGAGAGCGCGATACGGCTCTGTGTTCCATGATCCGAAGTGGGGGGGGCTGGATAAGGTATGGGTTTTTTTTCGTTGTAGCCCCTGTACTGTCTCAGCGCCAGGGGTAGCATGGAAGGGGGGGGGTTTACTTTGACTAAGGTTTCGCTTTAAGACAAAGTGTGCAAATTCCATTCAGCCCTGGAGCCTTCCCAGAATGAAGCTTTTAAAAAATAATTTCCATATCTGTATCCATCATCTCAACTAGATTTGAGGAGACAGTGGCTGACATAGATGTAGAGGGTGAACCCCGGGGTTATCTGAGTCATTTAGGTCTTTGTCAAATCTGCAATAGAACTAGTCAAGTTCATCAGCTAGTGTTTTGGTGTGACAGGTCGGTGTAGCGAAATTTTTGTAGATTGTAATCATATTTAGGCCATACCACACTGATTCTGAGTCTTCTGCACCTGCGTCGTTAGCACACAGGATTTCCTACTTAAAAGAACCTCTACCTGTGTTGTGAGCGCACAGGACTTTCTATTTTATGGGCGCTGCACCTGTGTCATCAGCTCACTGGACTTCACACCCTAGACCCAGAAGGTGGTGTATGTGTGCTGTCCCTATATGCACACTGTGCACTGGCAACCCCCCTTGCCTACTACAAGAAAACCTGTAAAAACCTCCACTATAACAAAGAGAATTCATTTAAGCACACAATATCTTGGGCCTTATAGTCATGTCAGGGTGCCAGCAGACATCCATCCATTTGGATCATGGCAAGTTTGAATTGGCCCACCTCTAATTAAATGCCACCACCACCAGTCGAGGAACAGGGTTTCCCCCCCCATTTTCAGGGCCACTCTGATACAATGTGCAAGATAAGTCATTGCCCCGCAACCTGAACCGTTTGTGAATGGCTGGTGCAGGCACGCTCCCTGTTAGAGGGAAGTGGAGGATGCGGCCATCAGGGCGCTCAGAGCTGCTTCTCCTGGAAGTGCCTTGGGACCAGGAAGAGGCTGGTCTCGGCGTCCTGGGGGGTTTCACGCAGTGGGGCATACCCGATCGGGGTGCCCAGGGGGAAACCTAGGATAGTCAAAATCCTGGGTTTTGGTCCACTTTAAACGTGGATATATCAATATACTTATGCCAGAATTATATAAAAACAATAATAGTGTTTTGACAATCGGCCTGATTCAAAGCCTCTCTCGAACGCATTTCCACATTCGGGAGTGGCGTTAAAGTCCTGTATATGGGCTTTTTACCGTGTCGGGTGATTCTATATGATGTTTTTTTTGTCCGAATTGGCTGTTTTGCGGGACTTTATGGTACATGTACACCCATCCAAGTATTTGCTGTATTATTCCTGTTGATGCCTAGATTTTTCTTTCGTAAGGGTTTACCCTGCACTTGCACATGATTCTCAGCCCTGATTTGGCCCTTATGTTTCCTGTTCAAAATTACGCCCTGTTTTTGCAAGCGGGAACGATGACGCATCGCTGACGATGGATCCCTTGACAAGATCTGTGAAGAATACGAGCATCTGCAACAGCAGGGGCTGTTAACCACTTAACTTCCAGGGTTTAGGCATACCTGCAATCATCTGGTTATCTCGGATGTCCGATCAGCAGGTGTTCAAATTGACCCGTTTGAACCTCCTTTCTCTTGAGAAGCTTTACTCAGAGCTGCGCCCATGGTTGGCCCCCCCTCCACAAGAAAGGGGCATGCAATTGGAGGTTTGACTAGATAATTAAATCTTAAATTTTTATCATATGGCTGCTTCCAAAGGATAGGGGCACGGTCAGTTGGCATGTCCCAGCCTTCGCTGAGCCGTGTCCTGGCTACATTTCTCGATGGCATGACTTTCCTGCAGGAAAAATATATCTTGTTTCCTGCACAGCATGGCAGCCTGGAATGCAGTGGGGTAGGGTCTTTTCAGCATTTCAAATATGCCAGATGTCATTGGTGCCATTGACTGCACGCACATGGCCCTTGTTTCCCCAGCTGCTCAGGAGTGTATGTTTCGGTATGCTTAGGGCCACTTTTGTTGTACCTTCTTGCCCCCCTCCTGTATTTATAATATGCTTGCCTCAGCTCCCCTAAACCAGCTTCCTTGTGTCCTTGTCGTGCCTTTGTAATTTAGAGTTTTATTTGGCCCCAACAGTGACACAGAGATTGAAACACCCTGCTGCATAGGGACCATTCTCCCTGGCGAGAGGTCCCCCTGCTCAGAGAGTCCGCCAGGTGATTTTCCACCCCCGGGATGTACACAGCTGAAATGCAGGGGACATTGGCCTCTGCCCAAGTCAGGATCCGAGACGCTTCCTGGAGGGCCCCCGTGCTCCGGGTCCCTCCCTGATGATTGATGTAGGCAACTGCCGTCTGGATGTCCGAGCGCACCTGAACAGGCAGGCCCTGAAGATGAGTAGTCAAGCGAGCCAGAACTAACCTGATCGCTCGCAGCTCCAAGACATTGATAGGAGTGTGGGCCTCCTGAGGGCCCCACCTCCCCTGGAACCGCAGGGACTTCCAGAAACCCCCCCAACCTGACAGACTGGTATCCGTGGTGACCGTCTCCCAGGAAGGGGCAAGAAAGGATCTGCCCCCCAACAGGTTCCTTGAGTCCATCCACCACAAGAGGGACCTCCTGACCAGGGGGGAGAGCACACAGACCCTGTCCAGGGACGCTGGGTCCTTGTCCCATACAGACAATAGGTGAAGTTGCAGAGGCCTCAAGTGGAACTGAGCATAAGGGACCGCTTTGAAGCACGCCACCATTAGGCCCACCAGCTGCATCCCCTGCCTGATGGAGGGATGGGGGCAAGCTAGGAGGGACTGAGCCTGTGCAATCAGACTGTCCAATATCCTTGCCTGAACTGTATCCAGATTCATTCCTAGGAATGGAATTACCAAGGAAGGGGACAGTGCGGACTTGGGGTGGTTGATCACCCATCGAAATGACTCCAGAGTGGACACCACCAGCTGAGTATCCAACTCTGCCTGATGTAGAGACTGGGAAGTGATGAGGATGTCGTCCAGATAGGGAAGCACGCGGACGCCCTGACATCTGAGCAGAGACATCACGCCGGCCAGCACCTTGGTGAACACCCTGGGAGCTGAAGTGAGGCCGAAGGGCAAGGCCACAAATTGGTAGTGTTGATCCATCAGAGCGAACCTGAGGAACCTTTGATTACCTGGGAACACAGGAATATGAAGGTAAGCATCTTTGATGTCCATAGAAGTCATGAAATCCCCTTGGCGCAGGGAACTGATGGCAGAGCGCAGTTCCCTGACAAACTTGTTGAGAATCTTTAAGTCCAGGATGGGCCTGACAGAACCATCCTTTTTGGGTACTGTGAATAGGTTGGAATAAAAGCCCTTGCCTTTTTCTCTTAAAGGGACCTGGCAGATGACCCCCAGCTCCAGGAGGCCTTGCACTGCTTGCACTAGCTCCTGAGCTGACACAGGGTCCTGTGGAATCCGGGATCTGATGAATCTTGGAGGGGGATCGGCAGCAAACTCCAACTTGTAACTGGAGGACACTACCTCCTGAATCCACCGGTCTGAGACATGAAGCCTCCAGACGTGAGCGAAGTGCTGCAGCCGTCCCCCCACCCGGATGGGTGAGGGCACCCCATCATGCCTGAGGGGGCTTGGGAGAGGATTTAGCTTTGGGACCCCAGGAGGAGCCAGGATGTCCACGTCCTCTGCCTCTACCCCAGAAATCTCCCTGGGCCCCAGGGAAGGACACCCCCCTTCCCTGTCTTGCACCACGGTAAGGGGAGGAGAAGGAACCCTGACCCCGAAAGGGCCGAGGTTGCCGCCTGCACTGGGGTAACCTGCCTCCCTTAGCAAAAAGGTCCAGGCGGTCTCCAAACAGACTCAGTCCTTTAAAGGGAAAACCAGTGAGGGCCTTCTTGGCAGCGTTGTCAGCAATCCACTGGAGCGGCGTATAGCCACCACAAGGGCAGAAGTTCTGGCACACATTCTGATGGTGTCATCCAATGCTGATAGGACAAAATTTACAAAAACATCACAACTGGAGAGTGCATTAAACACCTCACAAGGCAAATCATCAGGGGCACTATCGAGCATATTTCTGATAAGGGTTCTAGTGGCCACAGCAGTAATGGCAGAGGCACAGACCTGGTGCAGCGCCGTCCCCGCACATGCAAAGGCGTGGGATGCCAGCTGATCAATACGCCGGTCTTCGGCATCCCGCAGGGTAGTAGAATCAGGGGAATGCATGACAGAGGTGTTAGATAGCCCTAGGATCAGGGCATCCACCTCGGGGGGGGGGGGATGACCAACATTTAACCACCTCAGCAGGAAAGGGATACTTCCTATCCCAACTCTTTGGAACCCCGGGAAGTTTACTGGGGCGCTCCCATTCCTTGAGCACAAGGTTATGGAAATGTGCCTGCTCTGGAAATTCCAAACGTGATCTTGATCTACAGATCAATAATCTGTCAGTATCATCCGGGGCCCAGGGGTCAGAGCCAGAATCGTCATGACCCCTTGGTCTCTCATCAGATGAGCCTGAATCAGAAAAGAGCTCCCCTTCATCAGACGGGGTATAGCCACACAGATTCCAAAACTCCTCAGTTCCCATAGGGAAAACAGTAACATTAGGTGTCAAGTGCCGCTTCTTAGCAGGGGCCTTACGCGCAAAGGACTTCGCAATAATCTGCTCAACAGTAGCCAGTCTAGAAGACACATCAGGCTGAGAATCCCCACTAGTATGCAACTCAGCAGGAGTGAGATTTAAGCTTGGGGGAGTAGGTGAAGTGAAAACGAGGTGCAGCCACTGGCAGGCCAGATTGCAATGCAAGCACCTGCTCAGCACAGGGTACACAGACCCGCGCCTTGTCAGCGTCAGCATGAGGCTGCCCACACGCTACAAACAGCCGGTCTTGTCCCGAAGGGACCCCGGTAACATTATCCTGGGATGCCTCCATATGGTGATTATAGCGGCGCTATACGCCGATAGGGAATAACGCTATATAGCAACCCTGGATGCCCCAATAACCCGCTAGGGATGTGGGAGTATAATTTTTACAAGGCCTACAAGTAATATACCAAAAACAGGGTCGGGAGAAGCCAAGAAGGGTTCGTCCCGCCTGAAAGACATAAGCAGACAAGACCTTAAGTGCATCGTAACAAAAGTGGCGCATAGGCCAACCAAGTCAGAAAAGATTACGTCGGTATACCTTGAGGGGCGGGCCAGTAATAGCGATGACGCGGAACGCGCCAAAGACGGGCCGCGCCCGCCCCCCCGAAGAGCGCAAAGCCAGAAGGCCAACAGCCAATGATGGCGCACCAGCACCTGAGGTAATGGCGCCGCCAAACGCGGAACGAAGTCAGCGTGCGACGGCGGTAAATTTAAAAGCAATAAAGACAAGTCAGCGCGGTGGCTGACACAAGAATAAAGACATGTGAAAAGTGAAAACAAAGACTGCATAACATACATATCTATACACATACACACAACCCCCCCCCCCCCCCCCTCTTTTCCCCCGAAGACTACAAGGAGGATGAGGGAGGACGGCGGCCACTTAAATAGGGCCCGCCGATAGGCAGGGGCAAGGGGCAATAGTGCGGGAGGGGCATCCCATAGAGGCTGACCATAAGCCTGAACCGCCTACCCTTTGGTGGGGGATTGCGGTGGAGCAGCGCTCCTAAGCACCAACGGCGGTGCTGCCTACCTTCACCCGACCAGCGCAGCCAAGGCTGGGAGGCATATTAATAGTGGAACGGGTGGGAATAGTCCTACAGGGCCGCAGGTTAATAACCCCGCTCACCTGCGAGTAGAGAGCCAATTTCTCGTCCTTCCCAGCCAGACTGCAGAGAAATTCTGGGGATTTGTGGGAGGTCCCTGGGTATTTGAGGGGCCGGGAGGAGCCTATTTTCGATGTCTCTGCAGTCCAGCACCATCTTGTGGAGTATATCCCAACTGTAAGTATTAGATTTGGAGCAGGACGTACTGTATACTAAGAATATATTTAGTTTATTTAACAGCTCCTCAAAGGCGCAAGCAACCTATAGGCTACATGTGCGTATGGACACAAGCACACTTCCGGGGTCAGCCAGGGCGCATCATACAGGCAACATCCAAAGCTCCAACATGGCACCTACCATGCCTGGCCGGGGACAGCGGGAAGCACCTTAAAATAGGCAGAGTGGCATATCCCCCCTCCCATTCCCCATAAGCAGTGTAGCATTCTCCCCATCCCATCCCATATAGGCAGTGTGGCATTCCATAAGCAGTGTAGCATTCCCCCCATCCCATTCCATATAGGCAGTGTGGCATCCCCCCTCAGATTTCCCCAAAGCAGTGTGGCATGCCCTCCTCCTATTCCTCATATAGGCAGTGTGGCATCCCCCCTCCTATTCCCATATAGGCAGTGTGGCATCCCCCCCATTCCCCATAAGCAGTGTGGCATTCCCCCCACCCCACCCCATATAGGCAGTGTCGCATTCCCCCCTCCCATTCCCCATAAGCAATGTGGCATTTCCCACCTCCCATTCCCCATATAGTCAGTGTGGAATCCCCTCTCCCATTCCCCATATAGCCAGTGTGGCAGTCTCCCCCCTCCTATTCCCTATATAGGCAGAGTGGCATTTCCCCCCTCCCATTCCCCATAAGCAGTGTGGCATTCCCCTAATCCCATCCCATATAAGCAGTGTGGCATTTCCCCCTCCCATTCCCCATAGGCAGTGTGGCATGCCCTCCTCCTATTCCTCATATAGGAAGTGTGGCATCCCCCCTCCCATTCTTACCATATAGGCAGTGTGGCATTTCCCATCTCCCATTCCCCATATAGGCAGTGTGGCAGTCCCCCCCCTCCCATTCCCCATATAGGCAGTGTGGAATCCCCCCTTTCATTCATATATCAATCGTTCCTGATGTCCCCACTGTTTACGCTGTCCCCACTGTCCATGCTGCACGCTGTCTCCAGCACTGCCTCTTCTCCAGCGGTGCCTGCACACAGTGCAAAGACCCGGCACCATTCAGCGGGTTTTTAACTTTGCCCGATAAGTTGTACTGACATTTCCCTCTCAACTTTTGCAGACCCTGGTAAGCCAATAATGGAAGTGCTCTGCCCAATGGAGGAACATGCAAAAGAATTCTCATATACTCAATTCCCAGTAGGGGCCACACCCAGACTCCTGAAAAAAACAAAGGGCAATTACCTTGTAGCCCACAAACTTGACCCCCAGGGGGCTGCAGCTCTCCAGTTTTAGTTCTGCAGGCTCTGGTGCTGACAGCACTGTTAACGAAATTTTCACTCAATTTTTGAATTTCACCGAATATCTGATGAAACCTAATAGCATTATTTGTGTTTGAGTTTTGAACTAAATCTTGGCCATTTGGTCCAGTCAAACCAAAATAGTAACAAGATCTTTTTTTTTAAAGCCTTCTTTTTAAACAAAAAAAAGTGCCCCCTCCCTTGGGGGCTACTAGACTGGCACACCAGTAATAGGGAGTGGCCAATACAGGCTCTTCTGTCACTAAAAGTGTACCAGCACCCAGTCCAGGTTCAATGCTCTCCCAGAAAACAATGGGTCATTGCTGATTGGCACTGGGCTTTTCTGCACCCCCCTTGCCAGAGGGGTGCAGGAAATCAGGTGGGGTTATTGCCAAGTTTCTGCCAACAACCCTTACCCATTTAACTGGTATAGGGGTCCTTAGGACCTAGTGTAAAAAAGAAATACACAACTCCCCAATGAAATAACAGATAAAAACTAACTGGCACATAACTATAGGGGATCAAAGGAGGGTGGTTAGAGGGCCCCAGCATTGTGTCTGAAGGCCTCAGGAAAGACTTACAGTAGCTAGTAAGCTGTTGTCATCTTCAGCAGTGTATGTGGTGCCCCCCGGCATTGCCTGCAATGTCTACACACTACATCAGTGTAGTGTCCACTGTCAACATTCTTAAAGGGGACACAGGTCCCCCTTTATTCTTAGTATACAGTACGTCCTGCTCCAGATATAGTACTTACACTTGGGTTATCCTCCGCCAGATGGCGCTGTACTGCAGAAACATGCAAAATAGGCTCCTACCGGCCCCTCAAATACCTGGGGACCTCCCACAAATCCCCAGATTTCTCTGCAGTGCCGACTGCGAAGACATGAAGTATCACTCTCTCGCAGGTGAGCGGGGCTATTAAAGCCTGCGGCCCTTTTGGACTATTCCCACCCGTCCTCGTTGTGTTGTGCCTCCCAGCCTGGGCTGCACTGGTCGGGTGAAGGTAGGTAGCACTACGCGTGCTTATGGAGCGCTGCTCCTCCGCAGTCCCCCACCAAAGGGTAGGCGGTGTAGGCTGATGGTGAGCCTCTATGGGATGCCCCTCCCGCATTACTGCTCCTTGCCCCGTGTAGCGGTGGGCCTTGTACCAAGGGCCGCCATCCTCCCTCATTCCCCCCGTACTCGGGGGGAAAAAAAGGGTGGGGGGGTGTGCCTGTGTGGTCTGTATTGGATCCTTGCACGTATATGGCCTTTGTCTGTCTTTGGACTCTCATAGATATGGTGTCAGCCGCCGCGCCCTTTTTATGTATATTACTTGTATGACTGCCGCCGCCGCCGCACGCGCTTCTTTCCTTAGTTGAAGGCTCCGCGCTGGGCGGCGGCGTTATCTCAGACACCTCTGTGTCCTCATTGGCTGATGATGGGCTTCGCGCTCTTCGGGAGGGCGGGGTCTGGTCTGGTGCGCTCCACATCATGGTACGCTCTGGCCCGCCCTTCGAGGTACACGGCGCCATTTTGTCTGTTCGCGCGCGACACGTGGTTTTTTCGGTTCTGACACCATTTTCTTCTCTTTGTGTCTTTCAGACTGGTGAACATCATTGACTTCTCCCGGCCCGGTGTAATTTATAGCGAGCCTTGTAAAATTCTCCCACTTCCCTAGCGGGTCTTTGGGGCATCCAGGGTTGCTTATAGTGTAAATCCCTACTGGCATATTGTGCCTAAATGATCACCATATGGAGGCATCTCAGAATTATGTGACCGGGGTCCCTCTGGGACAAGACCGGCTGTGTATAGCGTGTGGACAACCCCATGCTGATGCTGACAGGGCACGGGTCTGCGGACCCTGTGCCGAGCAAGCACTGGCTCTGCAATCAGGCCTGCCAGTGGCTGCACCTCACTTCATTTCACCTATTTCCCCATGCTTAAATCTCACTCCTGCTGAGTGGCATACAAAGGGGGATTTGCAGCCTGTTGCGTCTTCCAGACTGCCTACGGCTGAACAGATTATTGCAAGGTTGTCAGAGCGCAAGGGCCCTGTTATTGTTTTTCCTATGGGAACTGAGGAGTTTTCTACTCCGGGTGACTATTCCCCTTCTGATGAAGGAGAGCTATTCTCTGACTCAGGCTCATCTGATGAGAGGCCGAGGAGTCATGATGATTCTGGACCTGAATACTGGGCCCAGTATGACACTGATGATTTGTTGATTAAGGTCTTTAAGGCTCTGTCTATCTCTCTCCCTGGTGAAGCTTCCAAGCCGAGAGGGGAGCGTCTCCATACAGCAACAGCACGTTTGGAATTCTTAGAGCAGGCTCACTTCCATGCTCTTGTTCTCAAGGAATGGGAATGCCCCAGTAAACTTTCAGGGGTCCCAGGGGACTGGGATAGGAAATACCCTTTTCCCCCTGAGGTGGTTAATTGCTGCCCCCCCCCCCCGTGGTGGATGCCCCGATCATAGGGGTTCCCCCCCTTTATTACAGCCCCTGCTCATAATACCCTTCGGGATGCTTAGGACCGGCGCATCAAGCTGCTGGCCTCCCACGCCTTTTCTTGTGCAGTGCCGCGTCTATTACTGCAGTGGCAGCTAGAACCCTCGTCAGAAAGATGCTTGATCATCACTCTGATAATCTCCACTGGGAGGTCTTTAATGCACTCTCCAGCTGTGATCTGTTTTTAAAATTTATCCTATTAGCATTGGACGACCCCATTAGAATGTGTGCAAGAACTTCTGCCCTTGCGGTGGCTATACGTCGCTTGGTTTGGCTACGTCAGTGGGGTGCTGACGATGCTACTAAAAAGACTCTTACTGGGCTTCCCTTTAGAGGGCTACGCTTGTTTGGGGCCCGTCTAGACCCCCACCATAGTGTTAAACAAGAACCAGGGGTGTCCTTCGTGGGGGTTCACGCAGACTCCGGCCCCGGGAGCAGCAGACAACACTCTGGCCCCTCCGCCGGGGCTAAGCCTAAATCTTCCACCAAACCCCCTCAAGCGTGATGGGGCGCCCTCGCCCGTCTGGGTGAGGGGATGGCTGCGGCACTTTGCTCTTGTCAGGAGGCTTTACGCCTCATACAGGTGGATTCAGGAGGTAGTGTCCTCCGGATACAAGATAGAGTTTGCTGCGCGGGCTTCCCCAAGATTATCAGGTCCCAGGTACTCCTGGTCCCTGCCGCTGTTCAGGTGCTGGCACAGGCCATGCAAGGCCTGTGAGGTCTGAGGGTCACTTGCAGATTGCCCTTAACTGGCAGAGGCAGGGACCGCTACACCAACCTTTACACAGTCCCCCAAAAGGATGGGTCAGTCTGGCCCATTCTGGATTCACAGGTCTCGGCAATTCTCCAATTACAGGCAGTTTCTGCATGGAAACTCTGAGATGGGCCATCAGCGCCTTGCGCCCAAGAGGCTTCTTGCCGTCCGTGGAGCTCAAAGATGCTTATGTCCACATCCCTGTGTCTTCTGGACACCCAGGCTCTTCAGGTTCATGTTGGAAGTCCAACACTGCTAATTGGGGCCTTGTTCTCTGGCCTCGCTTCGGCTCCCAGAGTGCACGCCATGGTGCTGACGGGGGTGAGGTCTCTGATGAGACCAAGGGGCATCCGCGCGAGACCTACCTGGACGTCCTTCTCACTTCCCAGTCTCTGCGTCAGGCTAAGTTGTATACTCGGCTGGTGGTGCCCATTGGGAGTCATTTCGATGGGTGATCAATCACCCCAAATCCTCATTGTCCCCTTATTGGTGATTCCATTTCTAGGAATGAATCTGGATTCTGTTCAGGTGAGAATCTTCCTTCCTCAACAATAAAGTGGACAATCTGGTTGCATGGGCTCAGTTCCTCATTGCTGTCTCCGTCCCTTCACCAGGCAGGGATGCTGCTGGTGGGCCCATTGGTGGCTTGCTCCGAAGAGGTCCCTTATGCTCAGTCCCCCTTGGGCCCTTCTGCAAGTTACTAGTTTTTGTTTTGGGTGGTTAAATTCTCCCGGCTTCTTGTTCACTGCTTTTCAATGCTGGGGATTTGTGGGAGGTCCCCGGGTATTTGAGGGGCCGGGAGGAGCCTATTTTGCATGTCTCTGCAGTGCCGCGCCATCTGGCGGAGGATAACCCAAGTGTAAGTATTATATCTGGAGCAGGACGTACTGTATACTTATAATACCAATTCTACAGGTGAGAATTTCACAGAATTGTATTTTTTGTCTCTTGCTCCGAGTCATAGGAATAATGTACACACCTCAAGGAGAAGCTTTTATTCTGCTGGGGGGGGGTGTGTCTTCTGGTGACTACTTTAGCTTCATTGACCTGCCAACTGCACCCCATTAGCCAGAGTAATGAGTAAAAGCACCCCTAGAACATCACTGGACCTGTGCTGGGCTGGTAGCCCCAGGGCAAAGATTTTTTTTTACTTTACTAGGAAAAAACTGTCAAATCTATTGGATTTCATTTTTGTATTCAGGGAGTACCGCATACCGGATACTGGAGCTCATCCAGCTGCACGGCTTGAGTACTGGAAAGACTCTGGTTCAACTCATCACTACCCCTAACCCAAGTCTATAGAACTACTAGTGCATATATAAAACAAATGTAAAATATCTGCATACATAGTACTTGAGAACCAAAATGTTCGAGCTGCTTAAGGAAACTAAAATCATATTCATTATTCTGTTAGATTCAAGGCAATAAAAGTCTCAATGGTGTGACTGGTAGCTCATTACCAATACAATGTGCTCATCATCATTACTCTTGTCATTGTCTGAGCACCTTCCCAATGTAGAGTGCACCGAGACAGCACTATACATTTTCATTTACAAAATCATGAATGCCATGGAGCCCAACTCTAAGTATAATATCTGCCCACACTCACCCTCTCTCATTTACCACAATTAGGGCAACACGAAACAGACAACCAGTGTAAGTAATATATTCTGGCATGTAGGAGAGGTGGTGGACAGATGTTCCAGGTAGCCACTAACCTTCTCTTCTTAAGGTTATGGAGATGAGTTAGTCTTAGGAGCCTTGAGCATTATCACCAGAGACTCACAGTAAACCATGACCCCCACAGACATCCCAAAGGCAGCCAATGATGGGGACTTAGGAATCTGCTGTAGACTACAGGATTTTATGTCTCGAATTGGTGGAGGCAGCTCTGTTGCAATTGTGCAGCAGTTTCCACTGCCCACCTTGTTAGTGCCAAGCTCCCTGTGTGATCGATTAGGGGGCCTCAGAAAACAGGCATACCAATATCAGGATTCCAGGGGATGCAGTGGTCCAAAGAGTGACGTAAACTGCCCATGGTTGACCTTACCTCCCATGGAAATGGTTCATTCGGGTGTGTTGCTGCATCTCACAGTTGTTGCTGATTTCTAATTATTTTTCCATAGTCAGCTCCTAGATTTCTTGCAGTCCAGCCACATATTGTTAAATCAAGAGGTGGATTGAACATCGTCCCCTCCTGGATCACACTAGTGATCACACTTAAACACACTATTCACTGTATGTGCAAGGGGAGTGTCTTCATCTCCTACTTCTCTGTTTTTTTAGTTAGTGCAAAGTTGACTGCCAGCAAAATAAATTTTAATCCTGATGTTATGCTAAATTTACAGACAGGCAGAAGTACCCCTTCCCTTTACAGACTGAATGTAAAAATCTCAGCGGAAACTGGAAGGCTTTTTGGAGAACAGGAGCTAAGAAATCAGCAGAAGCACCCATTAGTACCGAAATTTGCCTTCTTGGAGGTAAGACAGTCAATCTTTATTTCTACATTAAAGCAGTTTATTAACAAACAAAAAAAATAGGTCGGGTTTGGATTCTGGAGGCACACATAGCAAAACTGAGGCAAAAGTTAACAGAGGGCTCAAATCCTCGTAGGATGCCAGCCAAGGAAGGGGGACCCCTGTCCTCATTCGATCCAGCTGACGGAGCAGTCATTTTAACAACTTCTGGCAGCAGAAGAAGAGTTGATGGATTACCCCAGAACCACCAGACAGCCGGAGAACGCTGCCCATTGCTGGATAAAGACGTGAGTAGAGTTTACTTACTCTATTGTGAGCTGGTAAGGGCTCCAAGAGACCCCCATACTAGTTCAAAGGGTAGGAGCAGAAGGTCACCTTCTGGAATGGCAGAGGGGGACTTGCCATTACCCCTGCCCCATTACCTATAGCCCCAATGGCCAGGGGGATACGGAAGAGCTGGGTGTCCATTGGCAAACCCCTGGAGGAGCACTGTACTGCCAATGGCCATAGGGGCTGGTGTCCTGGCATGGTTGGAGGCCGGTCGTCCTCCTCTGAGCCATGGGGACCCCAACTACTAAGCCTGGTGTACTAGCTGGAAGCCTTGAAGAGAGGGATAAAAAAACGGAAAAGCAAACGCTTCTACATTTGGCTGCAACCAAATGAGGAATGCTGTATAAATGGGAATAATTAAGAAGGGGGTCCCCATCTGAAGTACTAGGCTTGTGAGGGGGGCATCATAGGCAGGGAAAAAGGACCTTGGGATAGCATCAGAAAGATGTAAGCCACTAACGCCCATTTTTCTTCATCTGTCTGACAAATCCCTTTAAAGTTATATGCTGAAAGTGAAAAGTTAGCTTTTTGTATAAAAATGGAAATTCCCCCTACAATAAGAGAATATGAAGGAGGTGCAAGAGATAAAGAGATGGAGGAACTGATCGCCTCCATAAAAGAAAATGTGGTTTACCTCTGTGTAGGGACCTGGACATAACTAGGAACAGGTTAATTAACTAATAAGAATCCTTTAAATAGAGTTAACCATACATTATGCTCTTTTATGGTTTCTACCCATTTAAGTGCATTGGGAGTGCCATAATCTAAATAGACACAAGATGGCAGTAGTGGGTTTAGGCCATAGACTAACATTAGGCCATAGGTTAAAGTGGGGAATATTCTAGAAGGAGAGGTCAGAAGGGTTGTTAGTCATAACAGGAGGTAGACTAGTAACATAGTTATAACTGAAAGGTAGTGATTGGTCAGAGGGTTTACCAACCATTCATCATCATCAGATGTTGGACACAAGGCCGAACATGTGATAGAAGGATCTGGAAGGTAGTGAGAAGAGAAAGGGAAGCCCCCAACCCAAAGCCAGCGTGACTCACCATTTGAATGGTAAAGGAGCAGGAGCACAGACTCTAAGAGGGAGAGAAAGGGGAGATTCCAGCCAAAGATAGTATTCTCTATGGAACCAATGCTTTATGATTGTACCTGATTATGGACAGAAGAACCAGAGATGTAACTGGATGGACATGTACTTGTTCCATGTTTGCTGTTTGCTTGTGGAATAAATAAAGATGAACTCTGCTTTCAACAGTTGGACTACTGTACATCTTTCCAAGCGGCAACAGTGAGTACTAACCTTTCCCTGCAACTCTAACCCTTACCTACTCACAACACACACGCTGATCACCCTGGGCCCAGAAGAACCTGCTCCCTGCCGTCACTCGGCAGACACCCCGGTACGTGAGGGCTACATCTGGGTACAACAAACTGGGAGAGGGGGGAGTGGAGGGGAAGTGATGGGGAGGATATGCGAAGATCCCTTTTTTTCCCTTTCTTCTCTGATTTTGTGTTGTGGGATTGTAGAGGTTTGGGGAGTGAGGTTGGGGATAGGGATAAAATTCTCACACAAATATAACAGGAATAAGGGGGTTGAGAAAGCCATACTTGTACTTGGGAATTATAAGTATGAAGCTAGTTCCTTTCTTTAATCCCTGAAAATAGGTACATTTGAATTGACTTTTCTTCTCTGTCTATAGATTAGAGATATATGTAAGTATGTAAAAACTGATAATATTGTATGAGTAACATTGAAAAATATAAATAAAAAATATTAAAAAAAAATACATTTGTTTCCTAAAGGTGACCTTTATTATTTTCTGTAAATTAAAGAAGCACTATCGCAAAATTGTGTAATATTCAAAACCCATATAAACACATTGACTAATGAGAGGAGGGATCACTAATAAACTGAATAAAATCCCACCAAGCTTGTGGATTTCTTCTCCCGTTAGGAATAAAATCCAGGGGCATGGATTTAGCGTATCAGGGGTGACAGGGTCTGCCCCCCCCCTGATTTCCTCTTCCTTCCATGGCTGGATATTTCTTGATGCCTGTTGTATAAGTGACCCCTCCACTCGCCATCCAGCATATTTAAATGAATTTTTATCATTTGGACCATTTTTTGCTGAATTACTGGAAATAAAGCAGACTTTCTTGTACTGTATAAAGTATAAAGATGTTTTACTATAGCAAAATGGATTGATGTTTCTTTTGTACTAAAAATAAATTACTTTAGCATTATAAGAAGATACTTTACTGTAGTTATACATGACTTTGGCTAACTTTTGACTCCAAATATGCATTAGTTGGCTAAAGGTTGAATGAATCGCCGCAGTTTAAAAGGATTTTCTTTTATTCAGTTTTAACAACATTCTGTTCAGATCGAACTAAAGTGAATCAGCAAAATTCTGGTTGTATTTAACTTTAACCCGAATGCGAAGAGCATTGTTCTTTGGAATATAAACCATGTTGATCTTGGAAGATTGGCCAATATATAGATGAGCCGGGCAGCAGCGTGTGGTTGTTGTTATCAGTATTGCTGAACACAAGCTCAGTGTATCATAGAGACATGCGGCTCGGCACATGATGTATAGTTCCTGCTCATCTCGTCTACTGGAACCATCCGCTGCCTCTGTGTCTCAGGGCGCTCTGATGCCGCCTGAAACAAACTCTAATGAAGATATAATGTTGACGTATGTCTGAGCTCCTGACAGCTCTGCAATTTCTGATCCCAGACAGCATCTCATTTTAATACAATGCGTGTTTCGTGTAATTCTTTATCTGCCATCATCTTAGCCCCATGTTGCCAGGATGCAGAAGTTACCATCATGGTTTTTTTTCAGCTGTATATTCCAAGGAATACCATAAGCTTTGGGTGTCCACTTTAAATTGGAAATGATGATTAAATATGAGATATAGAGGAAACAATGTCATCTAATATGGGGTTTTTGGGGGACTTAAAGCCACAGCACATGCTGCCGACAACAATACCTTCCCACAATGTGAGTGTGAGCATTAAATGGGGCCCCATCATGACTTTTTCATGTCATTTTAACTACTAGACATCTAAAGACTAAAAAAGTGGACACCAATAATGCTTATTTCCTCTGTGAATGATGTCATGGGAGCAGGGCCGGTGCCAGCACAGGGCAAACCTGGGCAATTGCCAGGGCCCCTGGCATCTTCAGGGGCCCACTCAGGCTCACACTTGGCCATGTTATTATTTAACAGTGGACCTGAACAATCAAATGCAGGGTATTGTGTGCAGACCTGCTCATGGCTGACCCCTGCAGCAGGGGATGATCAGCAACAATGGAGAAAGTGACATGGAATGGAGGCCAATTGATGGAAGCTCAGAAGGTGGCGAGAACCAGGTGACATCTGACAGCAATGATGGAGTCTTTAGTGGCAGCGGAGCTAAAAGTAAGGGATGAAGGGTGCTTGGTGGCAATAGCGAAACAAGGACTAGAGGACGATTGGTGGCTAAAGGGAAGGCAATAGGGACTGGAGGGCGATTGGTGGTTATAGGGAAGGCAATAAGAAAGGGAGGGTGATCGGTGGCTATAGGGAAGGCAATAAAGACTGGAGGGCCATCAGCAGCAGAAGATGCCCTATTTGTGGCAGTGGAGCTGAAAAGGGGACATCATGTGACACACTACTTAGTGGGGCCCACTAAGGCTCTCTTGCTCACGGGCCCCCACAAACCTGGAGCCGGTCCTGCACAGATCTGATAAATAGAGCAGAGAAAACACAATAACCTTATGGGCCCTGGGGCGGTTGCAACCCCTGCACCTCTTATACTTATGCCCCTGCCTCCCCAATAGAAAAGTGCCAATAGCCTGCAGCATAGCACATTGCCCTAGATGTATATGCCTACTGTATATGTACTACACACACCCCAGTAACACTCAACCTACCTCCTGCTGCATGGTTCAAATGTATACCAAAACCAGCCCCATATACATGAGACAGTGGACACTTGGCCCATAAGTCAAGTAGGTGGAGCCCACCAGAGAATAATCCCATGGCCCAGTCTGAGCCAGAATGTGCCCATTGTGCACTTGCCTGGATATGCCCAGTGCTGGTGCCAGCCCTGTATCTATGTAAAATTAAAACCCACATCCAACCCTAATTATATGTACCCAAAACTTGCACACAGCATCCATATATATATCTAAACCTGCACCAGCTGCACTCATTAATACCTGAAGCTGTCCCCAACTCATTCACATTTACTAAGCCAGGCGCACTCTCCTAAACCTCAACCTGCATCTGACTGAACTCATCCGGACTTAAGCCTCCCAGCAGCTCCATTCATACATGCCTAAAGCTGCCTAAAAAAATACTTGAAAAAGAGAGAGCGGAGGAGAAAGAGTTGAATAGGGATAGAAAAAGAAAGGGAAGAATTTAGAAATACACAGAAAAGGGAAAGAACAAGGGAACAAAAAAAGAGAGAAAGAAAGGCAGAAAGAAAAGCAGAAAGAAAAAAGAAAGGGAAAGAGAAAGAAAGAAAAAAAAAACTCAAAAAAAGGAGGAAAGGTAAAAAAAGGAGCAAGATATTAACAAACTGAAAAGAGAGGCAGGATGGAGGAAGGTGACAAGTTCAAGATGGAGGGCATGCAAGAATGCCGGGGGGGGGGGGGGGGGGGACAGAAAGTGAAGAAAATGGAGAGATCATGAAATATAAATGAAAGAACGGGAACAATAAATTCAAGAAGAAGGAAAAAAGAAAGATAAAGCAGGAAAGGTAAAAAAAGGAGCAAGATATTAACAAACTGAAAAGAGAGGCAGGATGGAGGAAGGTGACAAGTTCAAGATGGAGGGCATGCAAGAATGCCGGGGGGGGGGGGGGGGGGGGGGACAGAAAGTGAAGAAAATGGAGAGATCATGAAATATAAATGAAAGAACGGGAACAATAAATTCAAGAAGAAGGAAAAAAGAAAGATAAAGCAGGAAAGGTAAAAAAAGGAGCAAGATATTAACAAACTGAAAAGAGAGGCAGGATGGAGGAAGGTGACAAGTTCAAGATGGAGGGCATGCAAGAATGCCGGGGGGGGGGACAGAAAGTGAGGAAAATGGAGAGATCATGAAATATAAATGAAAGAACGGGAACAATAAATTCAAGAAGAAGGAAAAAAGAAAGATAAAGGAATTTGCAAAAAACGTAAGGGGATTTTTCGAAAAAAAGAGGTCTGCTGGTCCAGTTAAGAACCCCCCTTACAGATTGGTTGGGAGGGCGCCCTGTGCGACCGCATACCTCGCACACCATAAATGCCTCCAACTCACGTAGGCGCTATTGAGAGATGTAAAGTTATTTAAAAAGGCAGGCTGATTCATCACTAACGCCAGGTAGCGACAGATGAGCTTCTGTAGCAGGCATTTTCAGAGCGCCCGCTAGTAGTCGCAGTGCTCGGCCGTGAGTCGCTAGTTTATAGCGACTCAGTCGCTGTGCAGTAATGTTGAATACATTGTGACGAGTCGCTATTTGACCATTACAGCGCTGTATGGGAGCGCATGTTAGCGACTGGTCATAGCGACCGACTCACAACATATTCAAGAACAAAAAGAACATATTCAAGAACATTTTCAGAGCGCCCGCTAGTAGTCGCAGTGCTTGGCCGTGAGTCGCTAGTTTATAGCGACTCAGTCGCTGTGCAGTAATGTTGAATACATTGTGACGAGTCGCTATTTGACCAGTACAGCGCTGTATGGGAGCGCATGTTAGCGACTGGTCATAGCGACCGACTCACAACATATTCAAGAACAAAAAGCCTCACACAACTCTGTTGCCGAAAAATGCTTGTTTGAAGCCCAGAGTGCAGGAGGCGGTGTGTTTAAAGTCTGTTTTTCAGCATCTATCAACTAGTAACAAAGCGAAAACATATGGAATTACATTGTAGCAACATTGTAGCATGAACAAATTGTGAAAAAACTGCTTTTTCAATGCCAGAAGAGGTCACAGAATTTTGATTGTGATTTTTTGACAAAAAAAAAAACAAACAAATCCCACGTTTAAAGAGAAGAAAAGGTTCGTCCATTGAAATTTATGGGAGAGCGACAGGTAGCGAGAGGTCATACCTGGCGCTGTGCAAGGCTGAACGCTGGCGCTGTTCGCTGAGGCTGTGAAAATGATGAATCAGACGCTACATGGCGCTATCCCAGTCGCTAAACAGATTCTGCTTGATAAATGTGTAATTGCATGCCGTGTCCGGCGTTCACCAGTCGCTACCTGTCGCTACCTCTCATTAACCAGCCACTACCTGACGCTATCCCTTCTTAAATAAGGGCCTGAGTCATCCCCTATCTTTATTGAATAATTTGAACCGAGCTAATGAGGCTCTTCAATTAGTTGGGGATCTCCTGCACATTTAAAGTATGTACTATATGCCTCTATTAGAGTAACCAACAGCATGTATAAAAAAATACAGCTTTAACTTTTTTTAGATAGCTTCCAAAGGTTGAACAGAAGTCTTGGATGACCGATGAATTCCTGTTCAATATTTGTGACAGGGCCCCTCAGTCATTAGATATCTCCTTCCTTACTATAGCATGCCGTATAGTTTTCTGACCCTGATTATATATGAAACAATGTGCATAATCAGTCTTTATCAGTGGCACCCAGTGAAGCTGAGGTATAGCTGTGTACTATACAGTGCATCACCTGCACATTATGATAGAGCAATACCTCGCTTATCTCTGCTGTGCAGAAAAGAGCCCATAAACCCAACGTAACCACACTGCAGTTTTATGAATATTACTGGTCAGAATTAATGCTGAATTGTAATAGGATTTTATTCCTACTGAAAACAGGCATTACATTGCTTGCTGGTCAGCTTGTTACTCTGTTACTTTTTTCTGTAAAGAATATTTTTGCTGGGTAAGTCCATTTTCATTGCAATTTTTGAAAGCGTATATTTTTTGTGTCAAAGGGATGTGCTCAAGGTGCTGATCTGTTCTAGCATTTCTTTATTTTTCTCTATGTTAGCAAATGTGTGTATTATGAGACCAGCCTTCACTATCTGCAAACAGTTGCTAATGGTAAGGTACACATGGAGGCTGATTGATTACTAGCACCAGGTATCTGCAGATGAGTGTCTGTATAGCGGCGCCTGGAGCGACCACTAGTAGACGCTCATGTGCGGGTATCGGGCGCCTCAGTCGCTGTAGTAACCTGGCCGACATTGATGAATGAGATGTATGTTGGGCGCTCTAACAACAGTACAGCGTGGCAGGGAGCGAGAGATAGCGCCAGCTCATTGCGACCGACTCTCAGCGACTAACACCATATTCAATAAAAAAACAGACACACACAGCGTAGGCGCTCTGGATCTGGTTGCTATAGCTTAGAGCGGCAGACGCTGTGTGATTAAAGTTGGTTTTTGAACACATATCCACCAGTAACAAAGCTAAAACACTTGGAATTGTTGTAACATTGTGACATTAATACTTTAATGCCAGACCTGTAATGACAATTCTGCATAAAAATATAAAAAATCTAAAAAGTTTTCAAATATGACTTTTTCTAGGCCAGGAGAGGTCACACAATTATTTGAGAGAAAAAAAAATGTAAAAACAAAAAACCCTGTTTGAACAGAAGAAAAAGAACGTCCGTTGAAATGTCAGTTGAAATCTAAAAGATTCCAGGCCTGGTCGCTAGCCTACTCCTACACCTGATGTCCCGCTTTGTGATCTTACCTGATCCCGACGGGTCCAGCAATGTGGTCTCAGCTGGCAAATACAAAGGTTGTGTAGGACAGAGCAGGCGAGGATGATTTTTGAGACCTTTTGTGGACTGTACAACATCTAGGTAGAAGGAATCCCTGCTCTGAGTACCGTATGGGCAGCACTGTGTTAGCCAGGACCTCGGAGGAGGGAGATTTAGGGGTACTGATTACAAATAGCTGCAAGATGAGTGGACAGTGTAGCCAGGCAGTGGGAAAAGCAAGCAGGATGCTCGGCTGCATAGCTCGAGGCATCACCAGTAGGAAGAGGGAGGTTGTGATGCCGCTGTATAGAGCCCTGGTAAGGCCACAGCTAGAATACTGTGTGCAGTTCTGGAGACCTTACCTGCAAAAAGACATTATTCAAATAGAACGTGTCCAAAGGCGGGCAACAAAAATGGTGGAAAGACTTAAACTTAAAACTTATCAGGAGAGACTTAAAGAACTTAATTTGTACAGTCTGGAGGAAAGAAAGGAGAGGGGGGACATGATTGAGACCAGGGGCGGACTGGGGCTAAAAAACGGCCCGGGACTTTTTGGGGTACACCGGCCCTGCTGCACTGCCTCTGGCCCAGTGTAGTATCGTAATGTCACATTATATATAAACTTTTTTTTCGTTCCACAGCACGCACCCAGGGTTTAGAGGACAAAATAAAAAAGAAAATATTCTGAACCAAATGGTGTGATAAAATCCCCCCATTACAGTCAGTGAGTGGCATCCCTCATTACAACCATTAAATAGCATCCCTCAGTACAGGCAGTGGGGCATCTCTCAGTACAGGCAGTGGGGCATCCCTCAGTACAGGCAGTGGGGCATCTCTCAGTACAGGCAGTGGGGCATCCCTCAGTGCAGGCAGTGGGGCATCCCTTTAGTACAGGCAGTGGGGGCATCCCTCAGTACAGGCAGTGGGGCATCCCTCAGTACAGGCAGTGGGGGCATCCCTCAGTGCAGCCAGTGGGGAATCCCTCATTACAGACAGTGGGGGCATCCCTCATTACAGGCAGTGGGGGCATCCCTCAGTGCAGCCAGTGGGGCATCCCTCATTACAGGCAGTGGGGCATCCCTCATTACAGGCAGTGGGGGCATCTCTCAGTGCAGCCAGTGGGGCATCCCTCATTACAGGCAGTGGGGGCATCCCTCAGTACAGGCAGTGGGGGCATCCCTCAGTACAGGCAGTGGGGGCATCCCTCAGTGCAGCCAGTGGGGCATCCCTCATTTCCCCCTCCGCTGTACAAACACACACACTCAGCCTGGTTCCTGGTGAGCGGAGGGCCGGTCTGCCCTTTACTGCTGTTCTGCAGCTGCCACCGAAGCCGTACATAGGCTGAGAAGGACAGATGCAGGAGGGTGGGCGGTATCTGCCGTTTGTGCCCCCTCACTACTGTTCCCCCGGCCGCCGCTCCCGTCGCTTTCAAACACACACATAGTACGCACACATACACATGCTCACCGGCACTTCCTGGTCGGTGGGCGGGCCCCAGATGGCCGGTGTCCAATGAAAACAATGGACGCCGCCCATAGACGCCCACCAACAACCAGGAAGTTCCGGTAAACGTGTGTATGTGTGTGTGTGAGAGCAGCAGCGGCGGCCGGGGGAACAGCAGTGAGGGGCTGCGAATGGCAGAAGCCGCCCACCCTCCCGCATCTGTCATTCGTGGCCTTTACTAGTGCCGGCCTACCGGGATTTTGCCCGGTATGCCCTATGGCCAGCCTGCCCCTGATTGAGACCTTTAAATATGTGAAAGGATTGAATAAGGTTCAGGAGGGAAGTGTTTTTAAGAAGAAGCTTAATGATAGAACAAGGGACACAACCTGAAGCTAGTCGGGGGGAAGATCAGGAGCGATGTTAGAAAATATTATTTTACAGAAAGAGTAGTAGATGCTTGGAACAAACTTCCAGCAGAGGTAGTTGAAAAATCAACTGTCACTGAATTTAAACATGCCTGGGATAAGCACACATCTATCCTAAGATAAAGTACATACAGTATACACATAAGGGCAGACTAGATGGACCGTATGGTCTCCTTCTGCCGTCAACCTTCTATGTTTCTATCTCTCCTCCTGGGCGTGCCAAACAGAGAAAGCGTGCTTTCAGTAGGCCGATACCTCTTTTCACAATACATCTTGTTTTGCGATGAGCTGCATTGTATCGTAGTTGTGCTGATGTTTGAGGGTTTCTCACAGGGGTCATCAGCCAAGTTTTTTTTGTCCATATCCCTTATCTGCTGAAGAAAAAAAAAACATAAATTACATGTTAGCCATGCAACTATACCTGTAGGGTTCAATTAGTCATCTGCACATATAATTAATTATCTAGTAGCCATCCTGGCACCATTTCAGTGTTTTCAAACTTCCTGCACAGGGCTGACTGGTGGAGAACATAAGAATCATGGTACGAGCCAGGGAAACCAGACCTCATGGCCCGCAGCTTCCTCTCTGGGTCACACACCACCATAACATTCATAGAATGAAACTGCTTTCCATTTCGATAATGCAGTTCCTGTGCATGGGGTGAGCGTAAAGGGATATGTGTACCATTCAGGCACCCTAGCACATTAGGGATCCCTGCCATGAGGTAAAATGCCCACTTGATTTTAGCAACCTGCTCAGCCTCCTCAGGAAAGGTTATATACACAGATATGAGATCACAAATAGCCAACACTACCTGGTTGAAAATTCGGCTCATTGTAGCCTGGCTGATCCCGCTGAGGAGGGCTGCTGTTGCCTGAAAATTGCCCCGTGCCAAGATATTAAGTGATGCACAGAGCCTAACACTGGCAGGGATGGACTGCGTGTGTCTAGTAGTGGGCTGGATTTTGGCCTTTATCTGTTCATATAGGGAGCGCGATTCAGACAAAATCTGCTACTGATCTGCTTGTCACTTAAATCCCATACAGAGAGGCGGATACCAAAGGATCTGGGTGCCTGTAGCCTTACAGCACTTGCTTCCCTTGGCTCCTGCCCTTCCTCTGCACTGGCACAACAACACATCCACACACCAAACATAACACCAAACTCAGCATCACCACTCGCCATAGCTCATACACTCACAAAAGAAAATAACCAACCAACCCACACAACCAATACATCCAAACAAGCAATCCCTCTTGCACCAACACAAATGCAGCTCAACACAAAACAGGTGTATTATGGAAACAAGCATCAGCCTGCTGAGTATGCTTTCAAAGTTTGGCACAGCCAAGAGGGTAGATGCTGCACAGACCACAAACGGACTCAAAAACAATCCTCACTTTCTTTGTCTTACACAATATTTGCAGATACCGCAAAATTGAAGCTCACAAAGAAACAGCACTGAGGTCCAAAATCAACAACACAGCCACAGACAGTAGTAATGATACACGGACTGTGATTGGTTCACCTAGCACTTAAAACTACTCCACACATACAGCAGTTGTTGACATTCTGTAGTTTGCATGCGTCCTTGTGTGTGTTGTGGTTGGTGGTGTTTGCAGCTACAGGATGGAGCCAAATTCTGGAAATCTGACTGGTACTGGTGGGTCCCCTGGGGCCCACAGTACCAGTGGGCTGTGTGGTGCCCGCAGACCTCCTTCAAGGAAGAGGACGCAGCCTGTTGGTGGTGCAGCACCACAGGCTAAGCATCTTTATGCTAAGAGGGAGCCAAAATTTAATTTGGCGCATAATAATACTCTTGTGAGGCTGAGCCTGGCTAAGTGGCCTTTGTTATATGGGTCACAAAGTCGGGGCTTGGGCAAACAAGAAAGGAGCAAATTGTGGGATGCCATTGCGGAGGAGCTTACCAGCTTATCCACGCACTGGCATAGCCTGCAAAAAATGCTTCTACACATTGAAAAGGGCCCTTATGAAAAAGATGGAGTCTGACCTTATGGTGGATACTGGGAAAAAGCAGACTCCAAAGAGCAAATATCGCCCATATGAGGAGATGCTGAAGAGCAAGATCCCACTTTGTCAGCTGCAGGGTGTGGATGCTGAGGATGACACCAAAGGATGTCGTGAAGGTAATTTGTAACTTTATTTTATTTATTGTTTGAAAAAAAAAATTTTTATTTTAACAATAAAATATATATAACCTGTATTTATCCCTCAGGTAAAGCTTCATATAAAAGATATGTTGTGTTACCTTTATTTTTCTTGCTTTTCAGAGGCACCAGGTGCATCTCAAGGCTTCTGAGACTGAGGCCTCGGGCAGCACTGCCCTTCCCCCAGCCACCACTTCAAGGCAGTCAGATGTGGATGGTAACATTGGAAAGGTTAATTTTGTTTTGGATTTTTGGACAGAAACCCTCAGCATCTCCTCAATAATCCACATGTTCTTTGGAAGCCTGTAAGTGTATGCAATATTGTATCTATTGTTATTGATTTTAATGTATTTTGAGTTATAGGTTGTATTTGTTATATCAAATCCCACCTCCACCTTTGGACCCCACTTCCTGTGTTGCAGGCCTCCAGGAGTCAGTTGGTGTGTAGAAATAATCTTACTGTATCCTTTACTGAAAATTGAAACACATTTTAACCAAAAAAGGGTAAGAGTTTGCATATGCCATATATTTTTGACAGAAGGGTTGTATAATTTGTGGATTTTTCTTCAATGTGTATTGCTTTAACAGGTATTATTTATTATGTACTTTTTTAACATACTTTATGCAAAAACCCCTTGGACACATTAAATTAATTTTAGTTATTGCTGCTTTAAATAGGCCTGAATACAGGAAGTGCTGGTCCTGAAAGGGCTCTTCAAAGAGAAGCTGCTAAGGATGTTGGTAAATATTTTACATAATTTTATGTTTACATGATGTTGTATATCCTTGATGCCTGAGGCCTATTTATAAGGTATGAGTAGCGTAATGTTTTAGAAATGTGTTTGCATGGCAACTTTCCGATAATGCATTGAATCAGGACATCTCCGGTATGGCGGGAATGGGTGTATAATAATGTTGTAATTGTATTTGAACAGACATTGTGTCCCAAAATGTAACACTTCTAATGTTTGAAAATGACTCCTCCAACATTGCGTATGTATGTGATTCCAAATTAACTATCAAGGCTATACTTTTTTGAAAATCTCATGGTAACTTTACCAAGTGCAATAACTACCTTGCTTATTTTCATATAATATTCTTAATTTAGCATATATGAATTTGCCGTCACTATCGAATGATGATTTGCCCACTCCTGGCAGTCAGACTCCTGACCTTTCTGGGGCGGACCACACACAGGTATGATAGAAATGGTTTGTAAACTAGTAAGGTTAACATTTACTAGTGTTTTAGGAGCCTAACAAATAGCCTTTAACATACACCCCTGTTTATTCATAGCAGTCATCCTTTTTTGGGTGAACTGAATGTGGACTCCTCGCAAGTGCCATGTGCTCAACAAACTGAAACTGCACAAACGGTATGTGTTGAAGTAGTAAATTATGTTTTTTTTTTAGCATATGTCTAATTTAATAACACATTTTCTTCTATTACTTTTATGGAGCACTACGCAACAAACTCCACGCATAGTACCAACAAGTGTGGAGTTATTCGAGTTAGGGACCCGTATGTTGGAGGGCTACAGTCACCATCAGCCTCATGCAAGACTTGAGGAGTGCATGGCGGCGGTGGAAGCACATTTGCTGGTGTTGCAACAACGACAACAGGAACAAAGCCAACAACAACATATTGAGCTTTTACAAGCAATAAACCACTCAATTGACCGGCAGGACCAGACCTTGTTGTTGTTACATCAGCTTATACAATAGCAGAACATTTTTTTTGCAGCGCTGTTGGCCTCCAACCAGGTCCCTAGGGCTGACCCCTCTGAGCCCCAACAAGAGGACTAATTTATTATTTTATTTAATGTAATTTTTTAATACCAATATTGTTACTTTGAAAGTCACATTATGACTATTTTTATTTATTTTAGTATTAAAAAAAAAAATGTGTATACATGTGTGTAGCTATTGATATGTGTATGTATGTGTAATTTACTTAACATCAACAATAGTTAACAAATACATCTACACATTGGTTTGTTAAGTAAGTACAATGTGTAACATTGAGTAGCAAATCATTTTGAAAATTTAACTTTAACAATGTTTTACAGTTACTGGAATAATACGCTCCTACCTGTAAAACTATTGACTGCATATTTTCTAATACCTACGCAAGGCATTCTTACAAACAATAGCAGTAAAGCATACAACACATCTATCAACAGTACAGTGCAAGAGTTAGCGTCAGGTAGCGACTCCTCAGAGCATCTGGACCTCGGCGCTACCCACCATATTCAACAAAAAATCACACTCACAGAGCGTCGGCCCTCAAATTTGGCTCGCTGTAGCATAGAGCGCCAGACGCTGTGTGATTTAAGTGATTTTTTTTAAACATTCCCAACATTAACAATGCAAAAAAGCATGGAATGATATTGTTGGAACACTGTGACAGTAAAACTTTAGTGCCAGACCTGTCAGATCAATTCTGCATAAAATGTTTAAAAAAATAAAAATAAATTATAAAAAATTTGCATTTTATTGTGTCTTACCTGTCGCTCTGGAAGCTTGAGCGCTGGTGCTCTATGCTCAGACTTGGGTAATGATGAATCGGACGCTACATGGCATTGTTGTAGTCACTCACCAGAATCGGCTTCATAAATGTGGTATTGCGTACAGCGCCTGGCGTTCACCAGATGCTACCTGTCGCTTACAAGGCACTACCTGCCGCTATCCATTGATGAATAAACATATTAAAGCATAACAAATTCGCATTATGCTTAATTCTTGTCAAAATCAGAACATGTCCAGCTGTGCCATCAGAAACCAATAAAACCAAGGTACACCCATCTACTGTTTGGAGACAGGCCACAAATGGTCCTTATGGAAGAATTATGGACATACCTTTGACACTGAAGCCAAATAATCAACTATGAACCTGAGGTGCAGAAAAATAGGTGCTCTGGACTGATCAACAGAAATATTTGGTAACAGAAGGCAGTTTGTTTGCCGAAGGGCCTGCAATATGGTAATCAGTGTCTACAGGTAACAGTGAAGCATGGTGGAGGCTCCTTGGAGGTTTGGGGCTGAACTGGATCTGGTCAGGATTAAGAGTGTTCTCAATGCCAATAAATATGAAGATACCTATCCATTAAGCAAGTCAGGGAGGTCTATGTTTACTCCAAATTTCCTCACCCAAAAATACAGACAATGTTATTGATTCAGAGCCTGGTGAGAAAACTCCCTTTTTCAAGTAAGAAAACTGCCATTCACTTACATTGTCTACGGGGTGTACATTTTCACCTGGCTCTGAGTCAGTCCCAAGGTAGACGAAAGTTCTAAAAAAGAAGTATGTTTTCTCACTAGGCTCTGAATCAACCTCAATGTCATTAGGAACTATTTTAGTGTAAGGGATGCCATGTCTACCCAATACTTTTGCACAGCAGTATATATATACATGATTAGGACCATCCTTGCCTTATCTCGAATTTCGTTATACGCTTCAGCTTCTAATGATAAACATTCAACACAGTATCAGGAAATTGTAACTAAATCCTTTGAAAAACCTAAATACAATCACCAGCAGTCCTTCCGCTAACCTGTGTCAGACTAACACAAAATCTGAAAACTGATGAGACGCATCTGACAACAAAACTTACCCTGAGAAAAGCAAAGGAAGGTCACATCTGTACTCACACAATCTTCTACCTACAAACTGCTCTGCCAGGCTGAATAGACGGAACTGACAGTCATTGACCTTCTGTAATGTTATTCAGTTTGTTATTTCCCCAAATACATATCAACACTGAGCAACATGACATTGCGGCTCATTTTGTATCTAATTAGGTGCAAGTGGAGTCAGACATGCTTAATAATAGCGGATTCAGCCCTGGGCTATACATGCAACACTCTCACAGCAGCATATTGGATTTCAGAGTTGCCATGTGGGTGGTAGAAAGACAACAGATCTGTACCATATGCACCCCACTCAATTTTCTGCACGCTTCCAGTTGATTGAGTAAACATCTAAAAGAACACTAGTTCTTGTTTTTGCAGATGTTGTCTTATACAAGTTAGAAGTGATTGGTTACTGTAATACACCATGGGGGTTATTTAAGAAAGGATAGCACCAGGTAATGCTCCGTAGCAGCAGGTAGCGTCTGGCGAACGCCGGGCGCTGTACGCAAAACCACATTTATGAAAGTGATTCAGGTGAGCACCTCTAACAGTGCCATGTAGCGTCTGATGTATAATTACAGGTGGCTCAGTGCATGGCGCTAGGTTCAAGAGCGCCATGTATTACCTTTCGCTCAGTGTTGATCTCCCACACATTTCAATGGGCTTTCATTTGGTTGTGTTAAAAGTGTTTTTTTTTTTTGGTTCAAATCATTGTGTGACCTCTCCTGGCTGCAAACACTTTTATACATTTTTTTTACTTTTTATATTTTTATGCAGAATTGTCATTACAGGTCACAGTGACATAACAATGTAATTCCATGTGTTTTCGCTTTGTTACAGGTGGATATGTGTTCAAAAACAGACTTTAATCATACAGCGTCGGGCGCTCTGTGCTACAGCGCTCAGATTTAGAGCACTGACGCTGTGTGTGTGTAGTTTTCTCTTAAGTATGGTGTGGAGCGCCGAGTGCCAGACGCACTGAGCTGGTGCTACCTTTCGTTCCCTGCAGCGCTGTACTGGTGTTAGAATTCCCAACGCACATCACATTCATCAATGCCGACCAGGATACTATAGCGACCGCAGCGCTATGTTACAGCGCCTGACACCCGTTTACAGCGTCTACTAGTGGTTGCTCTAACTGCTGCTATACAGATGCTCATCTGGCTATACTTGGCGTTAGTAATGAATCAGCCTCCACATTGTAATTTCCTTTTTTACACCTACACCTTTTGTTCAATAAAGGGACTGTCCTGCCTGGGGTGACGCCTGAGCAATAGAGTCTCAATGGGTCCCTTTGTTTCTCCAAACATGGCGATAATGTTGAATGTATGGTAAATACTGCCAAGGAATAGAAAAAAGAAAAATAGAAGGAATGACAGAAAGTAAGACAAATTAAAGAACAAAAGAACAGAAGGAATGACATAAAAATAGGAAGCAGGAAAGAAGGACAATGAATGAAAAAAAGGAATAGATGGAAAAAAATATAAAAAATAATTGGAAAGGAACAAAAAAAAACAAAAGCATAGAAACAGAAAGACAGAATAAAAGAAGTGACAGAAAAAGCAGGAAATCAAGAGAGAGCAAATGGGAGAAAAAAAAAAGACGGAAGAAAGGAAAACTAGAAGTTCTGACAGAAAATAGTAAGAGAAGGATAGAAGAAAGAAAGGAAGACAGAAAGAAAGAAAGGGAATGGAATGGAAGAATGGAACAGATGAAACAAACAAACAAAATGATAGATGGGAATAATACAAGAAAAAGACTAACAGAAGAGAAAAGAAGAGAATGAAAGAAAAAAAACAAAGAATAGAAGGATTGATATAAATAATAAAAGGACAAAAAAAGAAAGAAGAAAAAGGAATGATGGAAAGAACAGATAAAAGAAAGAAAGGAAGGAGGAAAGAAAGAATTGAATTAGAGAAAGAATAGAAGGACTGCTAGAAAGACAGTGGCCCTTATTTAACAAGGGATAGCGCCAGGTAGCGAATGATGAGCGAACGGTAATGACGGGTCCCGCCACGAGAACGCCGGCTCCCCACCACAATCACACATTTATCAAGCCGATCCTGCTTAGCGACTGAGATAGCGCCATATAGCGACTCATTCATCATTATTCCAGCCTCAGCCCACAGCGCCAGCGTCCGACCTTGAACAGCGACAGGTATGACCTCTCGCTACCTGGCGCTCTCCAATGCATTTCAATGGAGCAATCTTTAAATATTCTTAATTAATTGCTATTAATTTTTTTTTTTAAATGTGAAAAATTCTGTGACCACTTCTGCAATGTTAGATATTTTTTTTAAGGTAACAAAAAAAAAAAATTGTGCAGAATTGATATTACAGGTCTGATATTAATGTATTCATATTACAAAATGTTTTGAAAAGCATGTTTTTTTTTTTTTCAAAAATATGGTTGTTTGGGGGTTAAAAAACTACTTTTAACCCATCGCCGCCAGCGCTCTGGGGTTTAAACATGCATTTCACTGCGCAAGAATATTTTGAGCGTGATTTGTTAATGAATATGCTGGGAGCCGTTCGCTATGGCCATTCGCTGTCATGTGCTCCCATACAGCGCGGAACCTGTCAAATAGCGACTCCTCACCCAATATTCAACATTACGGCAAACCGACTGAGTCACTATCAACTACAGAACAACGGCCAAGCACAGCGACTACTAGCGGGCGCTCTGAAAATGTCGCTACTGTCGCTCATCTGTCGCTACCTGCCGCTATTAATGAATCGGCCTCAGTGTCTCTCAATGACCATTCTTCCCCCTTGCTGACAATTCCTGGTTCCTGGACTCCCCTGCGTCCTGCATGTGGGCAGTCCAGAGTACAATTTCCTACAATTGTCCTTTTAAACAAGAGTCAAAGATTTCTCAACATGTTTTTGATCCAGACATATTTGTTGCAGCCCTCCCAGGCTATTGAGTATAGCTTTGCCCTTTCCATTGTGAAATTGAAGTACAGACTTCACAGTGATGTAGTATTTTAAAAGGCTTTGATAATAGATGATCAACCAGGGCTTCCTTTTAGGATGTTATGAACGTGTTCACAACCCATTTCCTTGATAGCATTTGTGTTCTTTCTAAATGTATTGCTTTCTGTCTGGACACTGAATACAAAACATGACACTGTTGCTTTTTAAAGGAAAGCATCCACAACCAATCCATACATATTTTCTAGTTGATCATGTTTAAAATTGGTATTTAAAGGAGCACTATCGCAAAATTAAGCAATGTTAAAAATTCATATAAACAAATTGGTTAATGAGAGGACAAGTCACTTATATACCGGAACTGAATACAACTCCCACCAAGCTACCAAGCTTGTGGTTTATTCTCACATGGTAGGAACAAAATTCAGGGATGACAGGTTTAGTCTATGAGGGGTGACAGAGCCTGTCATTTTTCCTGTCATTTTCCTTCCATTAAAATAAAAGAAACAAGCCTGGCTGGATATTTCTTGATGTTGTGTGTATAAGTGACCTGTCCTCCCGCTTTCCAGCATTTTAATATGGATTTCTATCATTGGTCAGTTTTTTCGCGATAGTACTCCTTTAAGTAACTCTTAGGCCCTTATTTAACAAGGGATAGCGCCAGGTAGCGAATGGTGAGCGAACGGTAATGACGCTCACCGCCACGAGAACGCCGGCTCCCCTCCGCAATCACACATTTATCAAGCCGATCCTGCTTAGCGACTGACAGAGCGCCAGATAGCGAATCATTCATCATTATTCCAGCCTCACCCCACAGCGCCAGTGAGCGACCTTGAACAGCGACAGGTATGACCTCTCGCTACCTGGCGCTCTCCAATGCATTTCAATGGAGCAATCTTTAAATATTCTTAATTAATTGCTATTAATGTTTTTTTTTTTTTTTTTTTTAAATGGCAAAAATTCTGTGACCACTTCTGCAATGTTAGATATTTTTTTTGAGGTAAAAAAAAATAAAAAATTTGTGCAGAATTGATATTACAGGTCTGATATTAATGTATTCATATTACAAAATGTTTGTAAAAACATGTTTTTTTTTTTTTTTCCAAAAATATGGTTGTTTGGGAGTTAAAAAACTACTTTTAACCCATCGTCGCCAGCGCTCTGGGGTTTAAACAAGCATTTCACAGCGCGAGAATTTTTTGAGCGTGATTTGTTAATGAATATGCTGGGAGCCGTTCGCTGTGGCCATTCACTGTCATGCGCTCCCATACAGCGCGGAACCTGTCAAACAGCGACTCCTAACCCCGTATTCAACATTACTGCACACCGACTGTGTCGCTCTCAACAGCCGAACAACGGCCAAGCACAGCGAATACTAGCGTGCGCTGTGAAAATAACGCTACTGGCGCTCATCTGTCGCTACCTGGCGCTATTAATGAATCGGCCTCTTAGTGTAGGGAAATAAAACCGTTACAAATTGTAAACTAGAGAAGCAAGTGAAGAGGTGTCATTAAATAATCCAGTTAACCAATCACAGTCTATTTTTCACTACCACCAGGGTGATGGCCCAGTGCTACATGTCCCTCCCCTGGAATATTGGTTTCTCCCTTAAATAACATTTCTTTGCTATTCGGCTTCAATACTGTATCCTTCTCTAACTAATGACAGAGCATCAGATGTCGCTACTACCACCTGGTTTAAGTCCTTATTTAACAAGGGATAGCGACAGGTAGCGACTGGTGAGCGGCCGGTAATGACGGGCCCCGCCACGAGAACGCCGGCTCCCCACCACAATCACATATTTATCAAGCCAATCCTGCTTAGCGACTGAGATAGCGCCATATAGCGACTCATTCATCATTATTCCAGCCTCAGCCCACAGCGCCAGCGTCCGACCTTGAACAGCGACAGGTATGACCTCTCGCTACCTGGCGCTCTCCAATGCATTTCAATGGAACAATCTTTAAATATTCATAATTAATTGTTATTGTTTTTTTTTATTTTTTTTAAATGTGAAAAATTCTGTGACCACTTCTGCCATTTTAAATAATTTTTTTAAGTTAAAAAAAATAATTGATATTACAGGTCTGATATTAATGTATTCATATTACAAAATTATTTAAAAAACTTGTTTTTTTTGGTTTCCAAAAATATGGTTGTTTGGGGGTTAAAAAACTACTTTTAACACATCGCCGCCAGCGCTCTGGGGTTTAAACATGCATTTTACAGCGCGAGAATTTTTTGAGCGTGATTTGTTAATGAATATGGTGGGAGCCGGTCGCTATGGCCAGTCACTATCTTGCGCTCCCATACAGCGCGGAACCTGTCAAATGGCGACTCCTCACCCAATATTCAACATTACGGCAAACCGACTGAGTCGCTATCAACTACCGAACAACGGCCAAGCACAGCGACTACTAGCGGGCGCTCTGAAAATGTCGCTACAGTCGCTCAACTGTCGCTACCTGCCGCTATTAATGAATCGGCCTCCCCGTCTCTATTTACCTTTACCTTTCCTGTCTAGACTACATTAGACGGGCAGGCTGATTCATCACCAACAACGCCAGATGAGCCCCTTTCATCTGTAACAGTTGCTTAAAGGGAATGCTCACATTCCTGGACTTTCCACATAGTCCTGAAATCAGAATGTAGTAGAGGGCACTGGACTCCCTACTTACCTGCCACCTGCTCCCACACTGCATATCTCTCATTATGAGGGGTTTGGCACCCTGCCCATCTGAACAACTTTAGGTAACATTAAGAATCATTGGTTCAAACTTTGCATTCTTTGTTAGTAAGAAAATGTAATTTGTTTCGCTAGCATTGCCCTCATTGATTATTAGTGCTCCTCTTAGTGGCTGGAATCAGGCCACAGCTTAACAGCTCTCTTCTAGAGTGTGGCCTAGATTTGACTCCCTAACAGTTCGACTGGGATAGGTCTGCACAACAGAAAATATGGAACAAAAATGGACCAAAACCCACTGAACGTGTGAAACACAATTGAACAAAGCCCTTGCCTATACTCCCTTCTTAGGGTGTAGAACTAGAAATTGATATTTTCACATTTCAATTCACCCTAGAACACTGTTTTTTTGGCTTTCCCTCGGTATAAGATGGCAGGGGATTAGTCATTGCATAGGTGTGGCAATGACATCATGGCGGAGCTTTATAGTAAAAATAGGCAGCATTATCTGGGATTAGAGTGAAGCAGGAGCAGTAAACATTGTCAAACAGTACTCTTCTTGGGGGGGGGGGGAAGCAATTCAGGGGACGCTAGTTAAAAATGTGGGTTTTGGTCTGTTTTAAGGCGGAATCAAATAGAAAACACACATACTACACATCTACTAAATATGATTAAAAAAAGGTTTTCATTTTAATACACAAATTCAAATACAATGCAATACAAAAAATGGGTAAAAAAACGGGGAGGCCGATTCATCAAGCCAGGTAGCGACAGATGAGCGACTGAAGTATGGCGCTATGAGCGCCGCTAGCGTCAGCCGCGGGCGTTAGCGATTCGCTATAGCAGGCCTCCTCAGTCGCTACCTGGCGTTGTTGCGAACAACGCCTACATTGCTGAATATGATGTTGGCCCTCAGCTTTGTTGGCGCTGTCAGTCAGTGTGACCACGCTATTCTACACAGCGCCTGTTAGCTTTGCTGTGTCCTGGCCATCCAGTACCTTCTGAATAAAACACATTGCCACATTTGTTTTGAAATGTAAAAATTTTTTTATTGTGTGTAAAAGGAAATTAAATTCTACCAGATCTTCGAATATAAATGGAAAATAAAACATAATTAAACACATAGCCACAATTTTTTTTTTTTTTATTTGTTACCTAAAAAGGAAATACAATTAAATCACCAATGAGAAAGAAAAGGAAAATAAAAACAGAACAGAGAAAGAAAAGGAAAATAAAAACAGAACAGAGAAAGAAAAGGAAAATAATAACAGAACAGAGAAAGAAAAGGAAAATAAAAACAGAACAGAGAAAGAAAAGGAAAATGAAAATAGGAATTAGAATGTAAAGGAAACTTACAACCGAATTAAACACATAGCCACATGTATATATCTAATTTTGTTTTAATTTTTTCTCTAAAAAAAAATTAATAATAAAACATAAATGAAATAGAAAAAGAAAAGTCCAGCAGAAATGCAAAAGAAAAGTAAAGTCCAGGAAAGGGTTGTAAGAGGAATGTCGAGATCATGGTGCATCTCTTTGTGCCTGAAAAATTAAGAAAAGTGCAGTTAGTATATATCTTTATAGTTATTTTGTGCTTTCTTTTAAAAAAATGCATAACTTGATAACCAACATTGGCGTCTTACACCCCCCTTAGAGTGGTTTGGGTCATCTTACACCCCCCTTAGAGTGGTTTGGGTCATCTTACACCCCCCCTTAGAGTGGTTTGGGTCATCTTAAACCCCCCTTAGAGTGGTTTGGGTCATATTACACCCCCCTTAGAGTGGTTTGGGTCATCTTACACCCCCCTTAGAGTGGTTTGGGTCATCTTAAACCCCCCCTTAGAGTGGTTTGGGTCATCTTAAACCCCCCTTAGAGTGGTTTGGGTCATCTTACACCCCCCCTTAGAGTGGTTTGGGTCATCTTAAACCCCCCTTAGAGTGGTTTGGGTCATCTTACACCCCCCCTTAGAGTGGTTTGGGTCATCTTAAACCCCCCTTAGAGTGGTTTGGGTCATCTTACACCCCCCCTTAGAGTGGTTTGGGTCATCTTAAACCCCCCTTAGAGTGGTTTGGGTCATCTTACACCCCCCCTTAGAGTGGTTTGGGTCATCTTAAACCCCCCTTAGAGTGGTTTGGGTCATATTACACCCCCCTTAGAGTGGTTTGGGTCATATTACACCCCCCTTAGAGTGGTTTGGGTCATATTACACCCCCCTTAGAGTGGTTTGGGTCATCTTAAACCCCCCTTAGAGTGGTTTGGGTCATCTTACACCCCCCCTTAGAGTGGTTTGGGTCATCTTAAACCCCCCTTAGAGTGGTTTGGGTCATCTTACACCCCCCCTTAGAGTGGTTTGGGTCATCTTAAACCCCCCTTAGAGTGGTTTGGGTCATATTACACCCCCCTTAGAGTGGTTTGGGTCATATTACACCCCCCTTAGAGTGGTTTGGGTCATATTACACCCCCCTTAGAGTGGTTTGGGTCATCTTAAACCCCCCTTAGAGTGGTTTGGGTCATATTACACCCCCCTTAGAGTGGTTTGGGTCATCTTAAACCCCCCTTAGAGTGGTTTGGGTCATATTACACCCCCCTTAGAGTGGTTTGGGTCATATTACACCCCCCTTAGAGTGGTTTGGGTCATATTACACCCCCCTTAGAGTGGTTTGGGTCATCTTACACCCCCCCTTAGAGTGGTTTGGGTCATCTTAAACCCCCCTTAGAGTGGTTTGGGTCATATTACACCCCCCTTAGAGTGGTTTGGGTCATATTACACCCCCCTTAGAGTGGTTTGGGTCATATTACACCCCCCTTAGAGTGGTTTGGGTCATATTACACCCCCCTTAGAGTGGTTTGGGTCATCTTAAACCCCCCTTAGAGTGGTTTGGGTCATCTTAAACCCCCCCTTAGTGCGTTTGGTTGCTCTTTTGGATGGGAGGTCAAAGACATTTAAACAGGAGTGCAGTACTTGCATTAGAGTGAAGGGTAGTTAGCTTACCGCAAAATAAGAAGTGATCAGCCTTTCCCTTAGCTCATCGCCAGTCTGGGTGTCCTCACTTCTATCTGCGGGCAGGTTGGGGATTTCTGGCACCAGTGCTGTCTCCTCGGGGGCTTGGATTCGGTGACATATACAGATATTGTGTAACACACAGCAGGCAAGGATGATTTTGGAAACCTTCTGTGGGCTGTAGAGCATCTCTCCTCCTGGCCGTGCCAAACAGAGAAAGCGTGCTTTCAGCAGGCCGATGGTTCTTTCCACAATGCTTCTGGTCTTGCGATGCGCTGCATTGTAGCGTTCATGGGCAGAGGTCCGTGGGTTCCTGACCGGAGTCATGACCCACGTTCTCTGCCCATATCCCTTGTCCGCTGTAGAAAAAACACAAGGAGAGAGACAGCAATTAGTACTAGTACATGTTTTTGGGTGGTAGTTTGTTTAAAATTGCCTTACTAGGCCACATATTAGCAAAATACATAGACATGGTTAATTTATTACCCAGTAGCCAGCCAGCTGGCATTTCGTTGTTATCAAACTTCCGGCACAGGACTGTCCGCTGCAAGACGTAAGAATCGTGGCATGAGCCGGGGAACCCCGATCTCACCGCCCGCAGCTTCATCTCATGGTCACAGACCACCATGATATTAAATGAATGGAACTGCTTCCTGTTTCTGTAGGACAGCTCCTGTGCACGGGGAGGGCGGAAAGGGATATGTGTACCATCAACGCACCCTAGCACATTCGGGATCCCTCCCATCAGATAGAAAGCATGTTTTATTTTGGCAACCTCTTCCTCCTCCTCAGGAAACTTGATGTAAATTGGGATTAAATCACAAATTGCCAGAACTACCTGGATTAGGATGCGGCTCATAGTAGCCTGGCTTATCCCGCTGAGGAGGGCTGAGGTTGCCTGGAAGGTCCCTCGTGCCAACACATTAAGAGTGGCACACAGGCGTACTATGCCTGGAATGGAGTGAGTGCGTTTGGTGGATGGCTCGATTTTGGTCTTAATCTGATCATATAGGGACTGTAGTGCAGCACGATTCAGACGGAAGCGGCTCCTGATCTGCTCGTCACTTAAGTCCCATACTGAAAGGCGGATTGCAAAGGAGCGGGGTGCCCTAAGCCTCACAACACCCCGCTCCCTTTCCTCCTGCTCTTTCAGCATACACATACATCCATCCACCCAGACACCATACATCACCCTCTTATCCATCACACACACTAAAGATATATACAAAAACAAAAATAAACAAAAAAAAACACTAACACACAACACACACACAAACAATCACACTACACACACACCCGCTACAATGCAGCTCACCACAAAACCAGAACTATAGTGGTCCAAACCACCAGCCTGCTGAAAACCAGCTTTCTAAGTTAAGCACAACCAAGAGGGGAGTTGCTGCACAGCCCACAAAAGGCCCCAAAATCAAGCCTCACTTGCTGTATGCTACACAATATTTGCAGATGCCACCCAAACCAAGCTCCTAAAGAAACAGCACTGATGTCAGAAATCACCCAACAAGCCACAGAGAGTGAGGACAGAAACCAGACAGAGGCTCAAATGAGCTAAGGGAAGCGAGCACAGCACCACACCACAGCCTTTGCCACAGTGTAAGAATAGCAGAACCTAGTTCATTCCTTCCTTTTATACTTCATTTTCAAAAGTGACAGGTCCGCTTTGCCGCCTTTTGCGTCGCTCTGCTATTTCCGGGCGCCAATTAGCCGACCCAGGTGTGCGTAAAACAGAGTGCGCACGCGCACGCTAGTAGCGCTACTAGCGTACTTGAGCCGTAACGTGCGTGCATTAACGGACATGGGCCAAAAATCAGGTGGGGACCAATGAAAGTGAAGCTGTTGTTTTTTTAAATAGCCGTTAGGCTAAGCACATGTCACAAGGGTTGCAGATACATCAGTCCATTGTTGGATTTGGGTGTGTGTTGTTTGTTGATTGAGGTCTGTAATGAGTTAATTGGCTAACACACATGCTTCTGTCAGTGCAGTGGAGGTGTGCCTAGAAGGAACTGGGCTGTATGTGTGAATCAATTAAGTGGGCTGCTTTTGGATTGGCTGTTAGAGCACATAAAACCTGCCCAAGCCTAAGAGATTGCGATGCCATTCTGTAGTGTGCATGCGTGCTTGTGGGGTGTTGATTTGTGTGTGTGTGCAGCTACAGGATGGAGCCAAATACAGGACATCTGCCGGCCACAGCAGGCCCGAGTAGGAGTTTGGTGGGTGCTGTGCGCAGACCTCCCTTACGGAAAAGGGCACAGCCTGAAGGTGGGGCAGCACCCCAGGCTAAGCGCCCAGGTGCCAAGAGGGAGCCTGAATTTAATTTGGCTGAGAATAATCATCTTGTGCGCCTGACACTTGCGAAATGGGAGCTGATATTTGGCTCCCAAAGCAAGTCCATAGGCAAACAAGAAAGAAGCAAACTGTGGGATGCCATTGGTGTGGAGCTTAGTAGCACAGCTCAACACCCACGTAGTGGCCCATCCTGCAGGAAACGCTTCTACACTTTGCGAGGGGCCCTTATGAAAAAGATGAATCACGATCTTGATGTGGACAGTGGGTTCATCCAGGCTCCAAAGAGTACCTACAGGCCGTATGAGGAGATGCTGAAGGCCAAAATCCCACTGGCTCGGCTGCAGGGTGTGGATCCTGGGGATGACACCACCGGTTGGGCTGAAGGTACATATTTTATGGCTTTTACTATAACCTAATGTTAATGTATGTGATTAGCATTTTTACATTCTGACCAACTAACTGTAGGACCTGTGAAGTATTACATTATAGCTAAAACATTTGTAACTTTTCTGTCTGTTGCTTTATGCATAGGTGCACATGCTGCTGTCCGGGATGTGGCTCCGGACAACCAAGCTCCTGCCCTTCCAGCAACCTCAAGGCTACCCCAGTCTGCCATTGAAGGTATTTACCCATTATTTGTTTGCTGGTTTTTTGAAAAACAAATGGGTGTGGGAGCAGCTCAAGCAATCAAGGTTTGCCCTGTTGACTATTAATAATATGTGGGTGCGCCCTAATTGCACGCCCACTGTAACACTCACAGTCAGTAACTAACAAGGCCCTAACATGTGTAGATATGTAGGATGCCAGAGATGTGTAGCCATATATCGGCATATCAATGTGTGAGCCACACTTGGCTTGATTAGTCAATATTAGTGAAAGAGCTGCTCACACACCTTAATGCATGTTGTATTTTGCCACGCACATTAGCTATGGCTCAATGTTGGTTTTATTTTGCCCTAGCTCCCATGCCCTTGGCCCCAGCATCTCCTCCGGATCCCACCTACTCTTTGGATGTCGGTAAGTGCATGTGTTCACCTTGCTTGATCCACTTTGACTCAAGTGCATGTGTCTCATTTGTCTTTTTTCTTTGTAGGCCAAGTGACTGGTTCATCTTTGGACCCCACTTCCGATGTTGCCGGTCAACAGGACCCTGTTGGTGTGTAGAGCAATACATAATGTATCCTTTCTGCTGTTTAGGTTAACTGGTTCAATTTGGTTAGTCTACTAAGCTACATGTTTGCTTGGTAAACTTGAAGATGCCTCTTGGGAGTGCTGGTTGCCTCCCCAGGGTCAGTCTATTAGTTATTTTAGTGATAGCAATGTATATTTGCGGACATATTTTTAGGAAAACATTCCCTGTAGTAGTTTGCTGAATCTTTAGACACATTTTTTTTTTTTTTTAGTTGACCCGAATATCGGAAGTGGCTGTCCAGAAAGGGCCCCTCAAGTTCCAGCTGCCAGAGATGAGGGTAAGTGGTTTTGCATTGCTCTAGTATGTATTTTGGCTCTAATGTTGTGCCACTTGCTTCTGGCAACTTGTGTGTCCACATCTATTTTCAAGGTCCAATCTCGAGTGAGGACCCCACTCCAGACATCTGGGATATTGCGGGTATGTTTAATTTAAGCAATGTTTATGATGAGATTTGCAGAAATTAGTGCGTCTTAGTCCTGTAACATACATGTTAACAATCTGAGTTTAACCAAGACCTTTGGTCTACTGTGTATTTTTTAACTTTTTAGAGGTATGGCCTCGATAGCCTAACCAGGTTACATTAGAGTTTGGCCCACAGACCTACTAACCTGATTTTCCTGTTTAGCATTTGCCAACTTGCCCGACATCTCTGATGTTGATTCGCGACTCTCTGGCAGCGATACCTCGAGCCTACCTGGGCTGGAGGACACGCAGGTAACATGGCTGATGTAGACGACCTCTAAACCCATTGGCATATTCGTGGGTAGTGGAAGAAGCAACATGTAACATTTCATTTCATTGTTGTTTTGGCAGGAGGCGGAACCAGAACCCCAAGCTGGGACCTCTTCCCAAGTCCCATGTGGCCAAGCTTCAGAGGCTCAGACAAGGGTAAGTTGTCTAGTGAGTGTTTATGGTAACTTTTGGGAGGGGCATAACTGCATTTGTTCCGTTTGACTAAAATGTGGTTTACTATTTTTTTAGCCTCCAACCACAGCAAGAGGAGGTGTGGCACCAACCAGTGCCGATTTCTACACACTAGGGGTCCGGATGCTGGAGGACTACAGTCGCCAACAGCCGCGTGATGGAACTAATGAGCGCATTGCGGCGTTGGAAAATCAGGTGCTGATGTGTCAGCAACAAAATGAGGGCCTGCAGCGCCAGGTGGACCAGTTAAGGCAAAACCTACAACAGAACCAGGACCTTGGTCGCCTTGCCAATGTTATCGAGCAATCTGTACAGCGCCAGGAAGAAGCAATACAGTGCCAGGCAGAGGCAATACAGCGGCAGGACCAAACTTTGTTGTTGATACAACAGCTCATACAACAGCAGTCTATATTTTTTACTGCACTGTTGTCCCCCAACACCGCCCCTAGCAATGACTCCCAACCTCCCCGGCCACCCAGCCAAGAATATTAATTTGTATACCTTTTTCTTATGATTTATGTAAATATATTTTGGAAAACCACCTCTAATTTGTGTTTATCCATACATGTGAAAGCTAAATACACAGTCAGGGCTGATTTGCTCAATCATCTCTAATATTATGCCACCATTTATGTGCCACATTAGTTAACATTGCTTACTATGGTGTAAACATGTACTGGCTCAAAATGGCAGCCTAATTTTAGACATAATGGTTTTGGGGAATCGAAACCTATGCTGGTCAAGGAACAACACAGTTCTTGGTAAAGATAAATGTCTTTATAGAAATTGGCCCAACACGGGCAACATAGGCCAACAAAGCCAGGAAAACATGGCCAGGGCAGCCATCCCCCCCACCCTAACGTCTCCGACGCCTCTTCATGGCCAGCAGCATCCCTTTCATCTGTCGGAAGGCCCGCCACAGTCTGCGATGCTGGCGTATACAAGCTGTAGAGATGTGATAAAAAATAATATATTAGAATTTGTTTGGAAACTCAACATACACAGATGTAGCAATGTAATGTCAGTGTTTCTAACTTGCTAACACTCACATTAACATTGGTGAACAATGTGCCCCTAACATTTTAAAATAAAGTTTTAATATTGACTTGAAAACATGTTAGGACCACATACCTTTACTCTTAAAGTGGACCAACACCCACAATATAGTTTATCCTGGGTTTTGGCCCACTTTGTTGTTTCTCACAGATCTGTATTTCCCCTGATGTGTGTATACACACAGTAATCCATAGCCACTCACCTCTCCATGCTCCAACGTGCTTGGCACAAAGAAGGCACGCTAACGTCTATGCAGGGAACAGGAATGTACACTCCTCTTCCACCCCCTCTTCACGCATGTCACTCTCTGGCTGCTCATGGGGACCCGGCGGCCATTCACAGAGGCCCAGGGGGGAAAAATGCACGTCTGGAGTGTTGCGCAGGAGCCAGCGGAAGATAATTTCCCATAATTAGGGGTTTGCTTGGTGGGGTGGACCCGTGGTACCTGCACTTATCGTATATTCTGCGGGGTGTTAGTTGTTAGTTGTTGGCAAATTAAATGTTTAATGCACATTAAACAGCCTTGGTGTTGGGCCAGGTTCACTCTTGCAAAGGTAATAATGTTTATGGGCAAGTAAGGACATTTATGTCTTTAGTCCAAGCCAAACATCAGTGCCTAAGGAAGAGGGAAGTTTGCCCTATAATGTTATTGGTAAACACCTAATCAGCCCCATTTGGTTGTCTATACGCCACAAATAGTCCGTATGTGTCCGTAACAAGAATGTGAGGCAACTATCAAGGATGGTGACTGGCATGTTGGATTATTGACCAAACACATTTAACCTAGATGTGTGTGATATTCACACATTGGTCAATTTCACATTTCTACAAATGTAACTAGAAGAGAAATGTTTACAAAGTATTTACCCATATTAATTTGGATGTACTCACCATCGCAGCTGTGGCGGTGGCCCATGCTGCTGGCCGTCCCTGGAGCTGGTGTGGGGAGGAGGAATTCTGCCTCCGTCTGCGTAGCAACATCTGTCCATAAAAAAACAAAATACCAAACAACATTTAGTGGAGCTATGACACCCGAAGTTTGGACATCAATCTGGTTATTGAGTCTTAGCTCCAAAAACAAACACTTCTTTACATACATGTTAAACGATATTTGCTATATTCCTGGCCCATTAGTTAATGTGAAGTGTTTATGGTTGCCACATGTATCCATTTTGCCAATCTGGCACTAACCTTTACATTGCAATGTAAATGACTCATTACCAATTTAATGGATAATGTTACCAGTGTGCAACATGTGTTTGCCCTAACTACTTCACGTAAATTAACTTTTGCTAGCACACATCATGGTGTGGCCAGAAACATAGGGGTGGTTTCCAGTTGGCTAGCACTGTAGTGTGGTTTGTGATGTTAATGTACATTAGCAAACCAGCTTAGACAATGGACCAGGAAACGTGTCTGTTAAAAGTGTACCAAGACACAGGATTGTGATTATTCAGTGTAGTAGTCTACTTTGGCAGAGCAACACAATTTTAGTCCGCCACCGCCCCTGCCTTCCGCACATCACTCCGCCAGTGTGTGCGCACACGCATGCCAGTAGGAAACAGAGCGCAGGCGCACACACATCTCGAGTGCCACACAGGAGGCAGGGACAATGGCTTCTGCCACCCCCAAAGAGGGAAGTAGTTTGTGGTGTTTGGTTGGGGGGGGGCCCTGGGTGAGGGATGTGATTTGGCAGGCAAGGCGCCATAATCCAAACAATATCAGCAAGGTTTGTGGGTCCACTTTAAGGAATGACATAAAGTCCAAAATGAACTAGCTTAAAACATACACTTACCACGACTATGCCCGAGGAGGATTTGACGCCAAAAATCCATGGAGGTGCCGCCTATATGATGCCCTGCAAATTACAGAGGAATTGCAAGGGCTAAGCACAAATGGTCAGATGAAACCTGGCACAGACTAACAATTAAAACATGTAAACTCACCAGGGGATGAAGCGCCACTTGAAGCCCAGGGAGGGCTCTGAGGAGGAGGCGGGGAGCCTCGGCTCCTCACACTCTGCTCAGAAGATCCACCAGGCAAAGGGCCACCCTCCTCCCTCTCACTCCCTGCTTGAGAGTGGCCCCTTGCCTGGTGAGAGTCCTCAGCCTCAGAGTGTGAGGAGCTGAGGCTTGATCCAGCCTGCCCCCCAGCAGCACACTCCTCTGGGGCGTCATCCCCTTCCTCCCCTGGGTCCTCTAAATAGGACCCGCGGGAGGGACCCTCCCCCGATGACTCCCCCGAGTCCGCCTGCCTGGTTCGGGGGAGGAATCCCTTCCCACGTTTCCCCAGGGGAGGACGCTTATCTGTGTGGAGGGGGTGAAAGCAAATAATTAATATAAAGAGCAAAAAAGGACACAGCTTAGCAGATGATTCTGCACAAAGGCCAAAAAGAACATAAGCTTTAACTTACCTGATGCGTAGGCATCATATAGGCGGTACACGCCTTCTGGGTCCCGGCGCTTAAAATCTGACCATTTCTGTTGGATCGCCCGGATGGTCAGGTCGGTCTTGAAGCGCCGGGACACAGTGGCCTTCACCTCCATGGCAAGGCGTTTTTTTGCTCCTCGGGCATAGTCGTATTCGGCCAGGCAGAAGTCCTATGAAAAAAGTAAAAAAAAAAAAAAAAAAAAATCAAAACATGACCTCAGAACAATGTCATAAACAGTTATACAGAGACAAGATCAAAGTGGAACCACACCCAGGATTTACATTAGTCTGGGTTTGTGTGCACTTTTTTGGGCCACAACTATTGTGGGTGGCCCACTGTCTGCAACCCCCTTTGAAGGGCCCAAATACACAGCTGAGGACACTCCCACGTCACTCCGCAAGCCAAACACAGCGGTCCACACCGGTGTGGTATGCGCAACCAAGGGCCTTGGGAGGTGCATACCAGCTCAGCTGCATCTGCACGGCAAAGTACGCATGTGGCGTTTGACTCTAACAGGGAGTGCGCCTGCACACCAATTGAAAATATGTATGGCGCAGGGGTACACCCTGCTAGAGGTAAGCGCAATAGGCATCCGCAACTCACGCATGCACAGATGGGACGGGCCAGAGATAATTTTTGGGGCCCTCCAGGGGGGGGGGGGGGCATCCAAGCAGGACATCCACAATGGGGATGCCCCATGTGGAGTGTAAAATTTTGGACTAAAAACAATAAAAATTCAGCCCCTATCCACCCTGTGTGTTTATACATTTTTAAACTAAAAATACAAAACTAAAATACTCACTTTAACAACCTGGCCATTGACCCGGCTATCCACCCGGGTGCGCCTTTGTTTTTGGGGCACAGGAGGGGAATGGGTGGGAGGGGTGGTATTTGGGGAAGGTGAGGTAGGTGGGGGATGTGGGGGAGGGGTGGTGGGGCCGGAATCTGAGGAGGAGCTGGGGAGGCGCATTACTCGCCGTTTGGGAGCCATATTGGAAACGCTAAGGAGGAAACAGGAACCGGAAATGACGCTAGCGACATGAGACATAAAAAACAAAACAAAACAAAAATACGCACCGCGCCCCAGCAACAAGCTAATATCAGCTATGTGCAAGCTAAGTGGCGGAAAAACATTAAAATGACGCTGAAAAACAAGCTATTGGCATAAGCGCAAGACAGTTTTACCTTAAGGTGGCGTTGAAACGCAAAGGAGGATCCCGGAACCGGATATGACGCAAGCAACTGTGCTTCCAAAATAAAAAAAAAAACATGCGCGCAGCAGGGACAAGCTAATATCAGCTATGTGCAAGCTAAGTGGCGGAAAAACATTAAAATGACGCTGAAAAACAAGCTATTGGCATAAGCGCAAGACAGTTTTACCTTAAGGTGGCGTTGAAACGCAAAGGAGGATCCCGGAACCGGATATGACGCAAGCAACTGTGCTTCCAAATTGAAAAAAAAAACATGCGCGCAGCAGGGACAAGCTAATATCAGCTATGTGCAAGCTAAGTGGCGGAAAAACATTAAAATGACGCTGAAAAACAAGCTAGGGCCCACGGCGCCACAAATTATTAGCTTGATTTAGCAGGGGGTTCTACATACTGGAATGCATAGGTCCTTCTAAAGCATACACCGTTGTGCTTAAATATACAAATCTTATTCCTTCACAAAGTCATCACACAATCAAACTAGACAACTACCTGAAAATGTGGCACACATGAGAATGCATAACGGGTTGTTATGAGCTGGTACGACTGAATGTTAATCCTGCAATATGTGGCCAGGCACGCTCACAACTACAGTGTATTCATTAACAACGACTGGGGTCGCGGGAAGTGAATTCCTTGCAAATGGCAGAAGGGCACATGTATGAACAGCACAGCGCCGCACAACGCAGCGCAGCGAGGCACAGCGACGCTCGCGCCGCCACATAGCGAATTAAAACAGCGACTGCACAAACACTGACCAACACAGATTCATCAAGGACAGGGCTGCCGAATAGCTTGGGCGCTGACAATTTCGAAGAGCGAACGTGACCGCCCAACCTGACAGGCTACAAAATAGCTTTACAAGCCCCGTTTGTGTGGAAAACCAGCGCTTTTGAGGCCAATGAGTTTGGGTGGAGGAGATGCAATTCCCATGTCACTCACAACATTACATTGTGAAAAAAAAAAAAAAAAAAAAAAAAGATAAATAACCAGCTAGATTCATAAAACATATCAATATAAACATGTGTTGAATTTTGTCCAAAAGCAAAAAAACCCAAAACCACTAAGAACAATCATTGCAGCGTCTGCCATTGAAATGTATGGGAGAGCGGCAGGTAGCGCCAGGTAATACGTGTCGCTGTGAAGGAATTTGCAGCGGCGCTGTTCGGTCCAGCCGGCTTCATGATGAATGCCGCGCTAGCCGTCGCTCTCGCCGGCGCTAGCCTCATTTAGCTTGATAAATGCGTCATTGTGACCGCCGCCGGGCGTACTTGAGTCGGTAGGCGCCGTTAGCTGCCGCTACCTGGCGCTCGTCAGACACTACCTGGCGCTATCGCTTGATGAATAAGGGCCAAAGATTTTTTTTTTTTTATTTCAATTGCCTACAGTCACCCTTTAAATGTTTTTTTTCTATTGTGTTGAGTGTCATAGGCTGGACCAAAACCCACCGCGATCGGCCTAGAAATCTATAAGATTCCTGGGCTAATAGATTTGGGGTGCCCCGGGGGAAAGGACCAAAACCCAGGATAGTCAAAATCCTGGGTTTTGATCCACTTTAAGGCGGAATAAAATAGCAAACACACACAGACACACATATATATATATATATATATATATATATATATATATATATATATAATGATTTTAAAAAAACTTTATACAAATAAAATGCAATACAAAAAAAATGTTTTTTATTTATAACAGAAGTTTTATTTATTTTCATCAAGACAAAGTACAGTACAGTCAAGTGAGACAAAGATAAGGACAGATAAAGGTAGGGACGCAGCCCTCATGACTGGGCTAGCGTTCCAAATGCCCTGCGTCATACACCTTCCACCACCAAAATAACAAGTCCGGACCACCATGTCGTTGGAAAGACTAAATTTAATCGGCCAAAGCCCAACATATATAACAAAAATGTATAAGCAGAAAAGAGTCCCCCCTATTTTTCCGGGTCTGAGAAGCCTAGGATCCCAAAGAATGAAGGGACGGGGAGGGAACAAAATTAACATCCTGACCCCCCACCAAGCGGAAGCCAACATAAACTTGGCCGCATCTCTCCTAGGCCAGGGAGTTTAATCGGGCTAACCGCCAGTGGCCAAACATCCCCTTCCCTACTTGAACCCCAACCATCCGAAATTCTTTGACCAAAATTGTCCTGGCCGGTTTCCACGGAAACAGCCGCATTCCCTACCCATGGAAATGCTACCTCAGACCCGAAACCCGAGAGGAGACCCTCCAAAGCCAAGCAGCGCTGAAACCTTAGCGCTGCTTGGCCCACCACAACTCCACCGCCATTTTGATCCGCTCCTTCAATGACATGTTAAACAAGTTGTTCCCCATGTCATTCAAGTGGACCCCATTGGATCGATAAATCCCCCTCACCCCCTTCTACCTCGATGTGGTGCACGCTCAAACCCCCGTTCAGCCTCACAAACCTTGCTATCACCTTGTTGACCTTAACCCGAACCTTCTCGATGGCCAACAAGTCTCTAGCGTGCCGCCAGGCAAAACGGGGAACAATTTGAGACAACACCAACACCACCCCCGGAAATACTTCCAGAAAAAACAACAAGTCCCGCGTTATGGACTTGATCAGGTGCCTCATCGGCACCTTCCCTAAATCATTCCCCCCTGCATGAATAACCAAAACCCCCGGTGGCTCCTTCCTTCCAGGCCTCTCACACCGGCCCAGCTCAAACTAGCACGATCCTCCAGTAAGCCCAGCTGCATTCGCGCTAGGAAGGAACTATCCTCGTGCATGAGCAGCGGACTGCTCCCCCTCGGCCTGACCTCCAGGAACTCCTCGACGGCGGCAGCCGGGCATGGAGTACAGTGGCACAACCTACCCAAAAAGATACTGACCCCCCGCCCCCTTTGATCTGTCTTTGACCTTCTTATGCGTATCACTACCCCTTCATCTGACGTCACAGTATCATCAAAACCCAATCCCCCGGGTACCCGCTTGTTAGGGCTCACCAGCTCCCCCACCCTCAGGGCTCCAAAAAATGCCAGCAAGAATGCCGCCCTAAACAACCTCACCTCAAACCTGACGTGCAAACCCAGGGCAAAACACTGATTATTCCCCCCAACAAACCCCACGAGACTGGCTACCTGCTATGCGCCGTCCTATGCTCTTTCCGCCAACCTTTCAGTGCCTGTCGGACCCAAAATGCTTTCGTCATATCCGCCCAACTCTCCAGTCTGCACAAGAACGCCAAAGCCAACAACTTTTTGTCAACCGAACCCGGGGTCTCGCTTCCTGCCAACAACTCGCTCACATACCAAATTAGCAACCCTTGCCTATCTTCCTCCGTGGCAGGCACCCCGGACTCCTCCACCAAGCCCCACCACTGCTGCCACGTCTTTACATAAGACCCCCCCAAGTAGATGGTGCAACCAACTTTTGAATTAAGCTAAACAGGCTTCTTACAGGATCTCCAGCAGCCAACTGGGGCACGACTCACTGACCTCCCTTGCCTCGGGTGCCAATTCTCTGAAGCGCCATAGTGTCACCGCCATAGTGTCACCGCCACCACCAGTGGGAACAATTCCAAAAATGCCAAATTCCTAATAAGAGCCGAATCCATCCATCACCCTGGCCAGAGGCCCACACACTAACTCCCCCCCCCAGGTAGGCCCTAAAACCGACCAAGCCAGCCGCATCTGTGAAGAGCTCAAGCTCCTCATTCCCCCTCACCGGGTTCAACCAGTACGCCAGCCCGTCAAAGGACTCCTGGAAAGTAATCCACATCCTGATGTCCTGATAAAGTGATGCGGCTCCCGAACCCCCGCCGTCGCTAGTGATAGACGCCTGGTAAACACCCGTCCCATAGGCAAAACCCGGCATGCGGAGTTCAACTTCCCAAGCACCGACTGAAGCTGCACTAACGTAACCTTTTTTACCCCCAAGGCCCCTTCCAACCCCCCAACCAAATCATCAATTTTATCCCTCAGCAGCCTACATACCCTTTCCACCGTGTCAATCTCGATCCCCAGGAATTTTATCACAGTTGCCGGACCTTCCGTTTTGTCATGCGCCACAGGCACCCCAAAAGCTCCAAACACAGATAGCATGGTTGCCAACAAATCGCATACCCTAGTGCCTGCCAGCCCTGCGCACAAAAAATCATCCAAGTAGTGGGTGACGGACCCCATGCCCGCTCTCTCCTTTACCACCCACTCCAGGAACGAGCTAAAGGCCTCAAAATACGCGCATGAAATTAAGCACTCCATCGGGAGACACCGATCCACGTAATTCCCTCCCTCGAAAAAACACCCCAAAAGATACAAGCTATCCGGGTGCACTGGCAGCAGCCGAAATGCGGATTCGATGTCGGTTTTTGCCATCAATGCCCCGGGTCCCGCCTCCATTACCATATCAAGAGCGAAGTCAAACGACGTATAAGACACAGATGACAGCTCTCTGTCTATACTGTCATTCACCGACGCGCCCTTCGGGAAAGACAGGTGGTGTATGAGACGAAATTTGCCTTGCTCCTTCTTGGGCACAACCCCCAACGGGGACACCACCAGCTACTCCAGAGGGGGGGGGCGCTGAATGGGCCCGCCATCCGCCCCAAGGAAACTTCCTTCCCCAACTTTTCCCTAATCACCTCAGGCCGCTCCCGAGCCGGTGGCAGCCGCTCAGACCATTTTATAACTAACCAGGGAGGTGCACATTAGCAGGGCAATTAGAATACAAAAGTCTTAAAGGGGCCACAGCACTCAAACCTGTTAGCTTGCTGACCAGCCTACAAGAGACAGATTGTAGGCTGGTCAGCAAGCTAACTGGTTTGAGTGCTGTGGCCCCTTTAAGACTTTTGTAAGATTTTTAAGTGAACGTACCTTGGGAGGCGCCGTACATGGAATCCTAAAACCCAAAGCGAAACCGTCTGCCAGTAAACGAGCCACCCCTTGATCCGGGTACTTATTTAACCAGGGGCGCATCTCCGTCCCTCTCCCCGGGGATACTCCTTTTTCCAGGACCATCAGACCCCCTGCGGCCCCCCACGCCCCTTCTTAAAACATCTCCCAACTTAGTGACTCCCGCCACAGCCCGAACATTCGTGTCGAAATTTGCACGTGTGCCCCCATCTGCAGAAGGAGTCATTGAAGGCCCAGCACAAACCACGTCTGGCCAAATCCGCCCCTCCCGACCCCATTGAAGTAGTGGCCCCTTGAAAGGGGGATGAACCCCCGGCAGCTGGGTACACTCCCCCCCTCGCATTCATCACCCTCAATCACAGCCCGATGTCCCTATGATCCCACCCCAACCCCTCACTTATCGACAACCATTGCCGGAACTGCTCGTAGTACCTAAGTCAGTCCTGTACATCTGGTGGGCCTCCCAAATGGTGTCCAAATAACAGAACAGCGCCAAGCAATGTTACTGGTTTATTTTCCCAATCACGCTTGCGAGTATAGCAAACGCCTGCAGCCAATTCCTGAAAGTTCTCATGATCAACCGAAAGCACCTGCTATCCTTGTCCTCCTCCTTCCGGTACTCCTTCCCCTTGACCTATCGCCCCCCCCAGCTCACCCAACCCCGAGTCTTCCAAATTCCCTCCCTCTCTACTAGCTGCCCGCGCCGCCCCTTGCTGCAGCGCCCCCTCCCGGTACCACACTTTGCCATCGGCACCCTTGGCGCCCCCACCGCCTCCGGTCCTTGCGGCGCCCCCGTGGACCCCCCGCTCGCTGATAACTCCCACCTGGCTAACAACTCCCTTACCCCGGCCATAAAACCTGCAACCCCCGAGCCATCACCCCCAGACGCCCCACCCCAGCTTGCGATAACGACATAAGATCGGCGATCAATTGTGGCTCACCCTGACGGGCGATTACGCCGCTTGGTCCTCCCACGCGCTGTTCCAATCCCCGCTTCCCGACGGAAGTCCCGACGTCACCGCCGTTCCTGGTGTTGCCGCCACGCTGCCGGAAGATGATGGCGGCCCGCTTACGCACGCCGCCACGAACCGGCCACTTGCCCGACTGCTACTGTCTTCCATCCGCCATCCTGGTGCCTTGACCGCCGCGCTCCCCGAAACCGGATCCTGGTCGACCACCGCCTGCGGGGAAAAAAGGAGAGGTGAGCAGCTGGTACTGGCCGGGAAGCCTCCACAGCGAGGGAGAGGCGTGAAGATGCCGGCCGCTTTCGGCCCGAGCTCCCCCGCTCAGGCCGCGTTGTGAGGTGGAGTGATGGCGGGGGCGGAGCCGGCAGCTCAGGCGCTGCTGCCTCTCCCTTCACAGCGAGGCCGCAGACAGCAAAAGGTTGAGGAACCAGGCAGGGGAGGCGGCCGGGCCGCTCTCCCCACCTGGCCCCGATGCGGCCTGCGGCGGACCTCCTGCCGGAGCCCAAAGGAGGGTGACGCGCTGTGGAGGAGGGTGGGGGATGGGGTGGAGCGCTGTCTGTCCCCCACCGTTCTGAACGGCGGGGAGGAGAGGGGCTAAGCCGGGCAGCAGCCCGGCGTGTCCTCTGGGGTCGGGCAGGGGGTGGCAGCAAGGCAGACTGGGCAGGAATTAAGCTTCTTACCCAGTCCTCGCTGCACTGCTTCCCTGCGGAGCTCTCTTAAGAGGGCCTCCATTTTACTTCTCTGGTTGGACGAGCATCAATCAGACTGCTCGTCCATCCACGCCGGGGTCAAAGAGGAAGAAAGACGGACGTCCCCTTTATACTCCCCCTCCCCCCTGAGGTCACTTCCCCCAGTGACCATTTCCACATGGCTGGTCTGCCTCCGGACAGGAACGCCGACCAGTCATGTGGGCTGCCCTCCTTAAATGGACGGCGCTTTCTTTCCAACAGGTTGATTCATTACTAGCGCCAGCTATCGGCAGATGAGAGTCTAGAGGTGCTAAGAACGATTGCTAGTATACGCTGTGGTCGGCTATCGGGCGCTGTGACAGAGAGCCTCAGTTGCTGTAGTAACCTGGCCGGCATTGATGAATGTGATGTATGTTGGGCGCTCTAACACCAGTACAGCGTTGCAGCGAGCGAAAGATAGCGCCAGCTCAGTGCGACCGACTCTCAGCGACACCATATTCAACAAAAAATCAGACTCACCGGCACTCAATTTTGGGGCGTTGTAGCATAGAGCACCAGACGCTGTGTGATTAAAGTGATTTTTTGGACACATTTCCACCAGTAACAAAGCGAAAAAAACATGGAATGACATTTTTGGAACACTGTGACATTAACACTCTAGTGCCAGACTTGTAAGAACAATTCTGCATAAATTAAAAAAAAAATCTAAATATTTTCAAAAACATATTATTCCAGGGCAGGAGAGATGTAATAATTATTTGAGAGTAAAAAAAAAAATGGGATCAGGAAAGGGATTAAAAGGAAAGTCCATTGAAATGTATGGGACAGCGAACTGTAGCGACAGGTAATACCTGAGCCGCCAGTAATGATGAATCGTACGCTACATGGCGCTCTTCCAGACGCTCTACGGAATCGCTTTCATACATGTGGTATTGCGTACACCGCCCAGCGTTCACCAGATGCTGTCTGACACTACGAAGCACTACCTGCTGCTAGAGCTTCATGAATAAACCCCCAAGTTGCGATACGGGGAGGCCGATTCATCAATAGCGCCAGGTAGCGACAGATGAGCGACTGTAGCGTGATTTTTTCAGCGCCAGCCAGTATTCGCTGTGCTTGGCCGGCGTTAGCTTGATGACAGCGACTCAGTCGGTGTGCGGTAATGTTGAATACTGGCTGGGGGGTCGCTGTTTCACAGGTCCTGCGTTGTATGTGAGCGCCTGACAACGAATGGCCAGAGCGAACGGCTAGCTTCATATTCATCAAAAAATCACGCTCCGAATGTGCTGTCGCTGTCCATTCCTTGTTTAAACCCCAGAGCGCTGGCGCCGATCTGTATTAACTAGTTTTTAACCCCTAAACAACCATATTTTTTGAATGCAACATTATACATGTTTTTAGAATCATTTTGTTATATGAATACATTAATCTCAGACCTGTTAGATCAATTCTGCACATATTTTTTACTTAAAAATAAATCCTAACATTGCAGAAGTGTTCTCCGATTTTTTGACATTAAAAAAATTTAAAAAAAAATTAATACCAATTAATCATGAATTATTATAGATTGCTCCATTGAAATGCATTGGACATCGCCAGGGAGCGACAGCTCATACCTGGCGCTGTGAGGGAATTTGCAGCGGCGCTGTTCGGTCCAGGCGGCTTCATGATGAATGCCGCGCTAGCCGTCGCTCTCGCCGGCGCTAGCCTCATTTTGCTTGATAAATGCGTCATTGTGACCGCCGCGGGCGTACTTGAGTCGGTAGTCGCCGTTAGCTGCCGCTACCTGGCGCTCGTCAGACACTACCTGGCGCTATCGCTTGATGAATAAGGGCAATAGACATAGAATCCATATCTTGGACCTCCAGATGTGTTACCAAAGATTTTTTTTTTATTTAAATTTTAGAATTATATTTAGCAGGCATTTCTGCCCACAGTCACCCTTTATTTTATTTTTTTATTGTGTTGAGTGCCATAAGATTTTCATTTTTTTTTAAATATATTGCTAGAGGTTCTTCAATGTTTTTGAGAGAAACATTTTAAAAAAATGACCCCTAGGGCGGAAACAGGAGGATGACGGTAGGGGTTAATTAAGGGCTAAAAGAGCCCTTGAACTAGCCAAGTGTCCAGGTTTTTATTTCTTTTTTGGAACCACGGTAACACAAATTGTAGTAGTAATGTAATACCGTATTTGCCGGCGTATAACACAACTTTCTGCCCCGGAAAAACATGCTTCCAAGTGGGGGGGGGGGGTTGTTTTATACGCCAGGTGCACGGCACTGTTCCCTCTAAGGTGCTTGCGCGCGCGGGCGCGCACCCGCGCCTGCTCCCCTGCGCAGCGGCGCCTGCCGTCTGCACACTATCGCCGTCGGTAGTGAGGATGTGACGATGGAGCAACATGTGGGTATGGTTTGTGGGTTGAGTGCGTGGACGCCTCTTCCTGTGCCCGTTTATTATTAATGAGTGGCGGCCATTTTCTTGTGGCTCGGCTCTGGCATGGCCAGAGGGAAGCGTCCGCCATGATGCTATAGACCACTGGTCAGGGGCTTGTTTGCAGGTGGTGCTCTGCACAAAGAACCATGCAGCTATGCATCCTCCACAGGTGTTGCTCTCGCCGCCCCCACTCCCTATCCCAGCAGGCAGCGCGGCCAGGCTGTTGCCTCTTCCTATTGGTAGATGGGATTTGAGTGGAGGTGACCCAGGGACAGCTAAATGGCTTTCTGCTTCCAGCACAGAGGAGAGGAATGGATGTCGCCATGACACTTTACTCAGGTAAGCCCTGCTAACATGCTCAGGTTGTTGTTTATTTGGTTTGTTGTTTATTTGGTGTGTGGAAGGTGTGCGGAAGAGGGAGTAGTCTTATACAGCGAGTATATAACAAACTTTATATTTTGAGTGGAAATCTTGGGGGGTCGTCTTATACGCCGGCAAATACGGTAGTTTTCCATTCCCATCCCCAGTCATTTAAGCTTCACCAACAGAAAGTACTTTAACAAAATTAACAGAAAACAAATAATTTAGCTTTCTGCGCATTTATCTAATTTCTTCCCGGTCTTTACATTTCTTGCCAACTGTCTGTATACCCTTTATATTGCCCTTTAAAAATGTTTGCTTCATTGTCAGAATCCTTCAGCAATTTCTACTTAGTCTAATAAAATGACCTTTCCCAGCATTATTCAGCCAACTCAGGAGGTGGCAACCGGCTGAAAAGATAAAGCTGTTTGCATACACTGGCCTCTAGCAGCATTTTCAAAAACAATCTTCAGAATTCCAACCGCGACCCTCTGCTTGCTGCCTTCTGCTGGATTAATGCACCTACATATAACAATCAAAGGGGTGAATACTAAAGTAGGCAATAGGTTTCATTTTCCTTAAAAAATAAAAAATAAAATTGAGAAATAATGGAATTGGTCTCGGATGTTGCATCTTGATCAACATATCCAGGTGCATGTTTTCAATAGGGATTCAGTGCAACGATTTCCTGATCAAAGGTTTGTGTTTCCTATTTGTTCCTCACTTTTGATCTCCTGCTTTGATCTGGATGGATCCTGGGAGGAGTTAAACACCTAATTTGTTTAATTAGGCTTAGAGTAGGACTCAGTAGCGCCAACATGTGGTTTTTACCATATGGCATCATAGCCATATAGCAGCAGATTATAGCAGGTTAGGTTTCTGGTGAGTCCATCATCACTTAAACCTGACCTTCAGCATTATTTAATGAAAAGCCCAAACATTTAAAAAATGATTCTCCAGCATCTAATAATAATATATTTTTCATTTTAGTCACTTATTATTCTTTCCCCCGATGGGCAGCAGGAAACGGCCACCGCCAACTTGCCTCAGAAGCATCACATACTGAGGAGAGGAGAGCGGGATAAAGTACAGGGGGCACAGACAGAGCAGAGCTGGGGTCAGGAAAATGAGAGCAATTCCAGTATGTAGAGGTTATGGCTCTGAATTTCAGGCATAATTCGATTCGGCACGAAACTGAATTTTTGGAGGTGCGTGCTGACCGAATTTTCCTCGGCCGGTGGGTAGAGAGAAAAAAACTCACCGCCACCCTCGTTCCAGCGCGACGCGTGCACGCTGACAGTGCAGCCAGCCTCCTCCGCTCCCACCGTGCTGTATGTATTGCACCGACACTTGTAGAAATTTGGCGAATCACCTAAATCAAATTTCAGGATGTTCACTCATCTCTACACAGGGCAAACATGGGGGCACAGGAAGCCAGCAGGGAACGGTCAGGTTAAGGAATACAGCTCTAACCATTCCAAAAAGTTTCTGTCCAAGCAAGTAAACTAAAAAACAAATGTATACTCATTTTTGCCTCCCATAGCTGTCCCAAAAGTTAAAAGTTACCAGGTACCGAGATTGATTACCTTTCTCTCCAGCTCTGATCTCAATTCACAGACAATCTGTCGGTGAGTGTCCTATGTCACAGTCATTCAAGTCATAGAGGGGGCGTGCCAAGCCTCAGCATGCCCCCTCCATTGCAATGAATGTAGTGGCCATGCTCCAGATTCTGTCTTGTAGGTGTCGGACAGCCACTGGCAGCTCAACTGTGAATGGAGACCGGCGCTGGAGTACTCACTCTCGGCACCTGGCAAGTTTTAACTAACCAGAGAAGGGCAGCACATTTATTTATTTGACTTTTCTGGACTATCCCTTTAAACTATTTAAAAAAAGCTATAGCCCAATCTATAAAAAAGCAGGGGGCAACAATTACTGGGCCCATTTTTTTCTAATTAGTTTGTGGTTCAGCTGTGGCGGCATCGCTGCACGCCATAATTTTTAATACATTTAATCGTTGGTGGCCAATCATATTTGATATACAGATAGTAGTGGTAGTATCTAAAAACCACACTTATATATCAATGAGCTCGAAAAAGGCATTTATGTGGGAATTGTCAAGTAAAATATAAAATGAGCCGCTATTCCCACTTTGATCACTAGTTGGGGTATGAGGCCACAAATGAGAGAAGCAGAATTTTATTCAAGTTCTGAATGTTAGCTCAGAGTTCCTCTTTAGAATGAGTCAGGAGGCATAAGATACGGGCATAAGAACATAAGAATGGTTGGGAGGGAAAACATCCAGCTACAATGTATTGAGCAAAGGCTTCATAAGTAGAAGCCAGAGAGACAGACAAGGAGATTGTCCATGACCATGCTAAGGGGAAGATTGGTGTAGTTCCCTGACTAAGACGTCTGGTAGGGATACTACAGACACGAGGCCCAGGTGCAGTTGGAAGCTAGTAGGAGGACACGCTGTTGTGAAGCAGAGCCACGCTGAGTTGCAGAGAGAGTGAAAAGACTAAGGTGTGAGAAGTCCATGCAGAGAGAGGAGGCCCCAGATGGGAGATAGAACCCGGAAGGGTCCTAGCTTTGTTTGTGACAGATGAGACGCCCCTTAGGAGTAGAAAGGTTTCAAAGGGACCGTCAGGCTGTGTAAGGTGTGGCTGCCCCTGTCTGAGGCCCCTGCCCGGCAGTGACTGTTGTGTGAAAGAGAAGCCCTTGTGTTGTGGAACAGTCCAGGCTCGGATGGAAGAGGTTTCTCGTATGTTACTCACTGACAGCCCAACGTCCCTTCTACTGACACTGGGCAATTCCGTGTTCCAGTCTGGGATACCCCATAGATGGTTTCCACTACGAGGAGGTGCTCACCTCAAAGTGGGGTGGTGGCTGCCCCACTCCCCCTCTGGAAGATGGCCTACATTTAATTGGGAAATACAATACTGCCTGAAATGTGCTGACAAGCAAGAGTACCCGTCTTTTTACCTGATGGACACAAGCCTATTTAACACACTAAAAAGTCCTTCTGAAGCAATTATATTATTCTACAAGCGATGCAAGTTTATTTGGCCTGTGAACTGTGAATTTGACAGTGACGAGCATTAATGTATTAAAGAATAGTCAATCAATTTTATTAAACAAATTGCATAATTAAAAAACACATAAAGGACAAAGGGCAATTAAAAACAAAGCACCGCCTACCCGCCCAATGCACACAAAATACTTATAATAAACTGGCAGACAAAAGTTCCAGATACACGAATATGTGTAAAATACAATAAAAGTCAATTTCATTCAGTTCATGAATTAGTTAACTGTGCATGAATTTAGGATCCAGGTGTTGTTTTTCATTTCTTCTCTCATTTATTTGATTGCCTATTTAGGTGGGCTTTATTCTCATGTATAAAAAAATCTTTTTGTTCAGACGGCCCATTTAGGTGGCCTTTATTTCCATATATAAAAACTTTTGTGTCGGCACAAAAAAATGTTTATTGTATTTTACACATATTCATGTATCTGGGACTTTTATCCCAAAAACTTTCTGCCAGTTTATGATTTGTGTGTGTTTGCTTTTAACTGTCTTTTGTCCTTTATGTGGTCTTAATTATATGATTTGTCTAATAAAAATTGATTGACTTTTCATTATTTCTAGTGGTGCTCCCAGTTTTAGGGGCAGGTGATCGTGTTTTCACCTTCCCCCTTTTCTTGCATAATTGTTGGTTGTGGGTGAGCACACTCTTCCCTTTTTCATATACATTTGTCTGGTGGTGTAACCATTTAGAGTATAGATTAAAGTACTAAACCTTTCTTTTCCTAACCCTGCAACAGCAAAACAAACTGATGCTTTCTCTTATCCTGCTTGCAGTTGAGTGTCTGTCTGCTGTAATAACATCTTGTCAGCTCCCCATGCTGCGGTCCAAGTAATCCTTACCCTTGTCTACCATACCTGTGTGCTGTGATGTTGCCTGAGATATGTTCACACCATAAGATACTTTGGATTACAAGTTAAAGTTGATTGTGATTGCTGCTGGTTAGCACTGATAACGACCATTACACTACTATATGATAAGTTGGCGTGGGTGCCTTTATTGTTTGCCTCAGGCTAGCTTCATTCCAGTAGGTGGGGCTGAAAATTCTCGGGCAGGCTGATACATTACTAACACCAGGTAGCGACAGATGAGCGTCTGTAGTGAGGATTTCAGATCGACCGGTTGTAGTTGCTGTGCTCGGCCGTGGTTAGTTGTTTCAGAGCGCCTCAGTCGCTGGCCGGCATTGATGAATATGTTGTGTGAGTCGCAGTACTACGCTGGGAGCGAACGTTAGCAACAGCTCAGTGCGACTAACTCACACCACATTCATCAAAAAAACAGCCTTAAACAGCTCCAGCGCTCAAAATCGGGTTGTTGTAGCCCATAGCGCCAGAGGCTGTGTGATTAAAGTCTGTTTTTGAACACATATCCACTAGTAACAAAGCGAAAACATATGGAATGACAATGTTATTACATTGTAACATGAACACTTTAATACCAGACATGTAAGGACAATTCTGCATAAAAATATTATTAATCCAAAAAGTTTTCAAAAATGTCATTTTCTAGGCCAGGATACGAAGATTTGAGATTTTATAAAAGAAAAAAATTGGGATCAGGAAAGGGATTTAAGGATTGTCAATAGAAATGTATATGGCCAGGTAGCGACAGGTAATACGTAGCTCTCTGCAAGGCTGAACGCCAGCGCTGTACGCTGAGCCTGGGATAATGATGAATCGTACGCTACATGGCGTTGTTCCAGTCGCTCACCAGATTCGGCTTCATAAATGTGTAATTGCGTGCCGTGTCCGCCGTTCACCTGCCACTACCTGACGCTTACAAGGCACTATCTGTCGCTATCCCTTCACGAATAAGGCCCTAGGTGAATGAAGACATTTTCTAATCTTTAGCAATAAAAACTCATGTGCTGATTTTATAGTTTAACCCATGGAACTTGGACACTAGTTTGGAAAATTAGTTCATATATGACACCCCTGGCCTCCCAAATTCTTACAGTTCTCAGTATCCTTGTCTCTGCTGTTCCTGCCATTCTCATGGCTTCAGCTTCAGGTATTGACACAAGTTTTGTCTCTTGGCTAAGTGGAAATTTGCAGGAAAGTGGGATATATATATATATATGTGTGTGTATAGAGAGAGAGAGAGAGAGAGAGAGAGAGAGAGAAATACAGTATATATATTTAGTATATATAAATAGAAAAGCTGTTCTGTGTATCTGGGATGAGTTCTCCACTTCCACAGCTACACACATTTCTTATCTTTAAATGAGTGTTGAAGCAGTGAGTAGGAAGAAGACAAATATACATGCTTCTTCTTACTACATATGTTCAGCTTCTAGTACCATAAAGGTGCCAGGCCCCGTTGGGACTCTGTAACCAAGGAAGCCAAATTAGGAGAACATTTATGCATTTGCTATTCTAATTATTCTCAACATTAAGCTGCCACATTAAACACAATTTTATTGTATCACGTATACAGTGTGATGCATCGCTGCTTTGTCATTTTCCTCTAGTAAAATGCATTGACTCAGATGGCTGTTTATACACATTTAATACATTTAGCTTAGTTTTTTAGCTCATTATGTTCCTCTTTTGGGCCACGTTATTGTCTTTTGTGTCTCATACTGTATATCAGGGGTACTCAACCACTTTTTGTAAGGGCTGTCGCGGGGGGGGGGTGGATAGTTAAAAATCAGCACACTAGGGGAGGGGCTATAAATTCCCCAGCAAAACTAAAAAAGGGCTGCTTACCCCCACCCCAAAAATCCTATTGGGCACTGGGAAAAAAACAGATGCTCTGGCCTGCGGCACACTGCATTCTGTGCAGGCCATGTACAGGGGTAGTCTGGGACCCAAAATGTTACTGGCAATAAGGGGGCAGCTCTGAGCACAGCAACAAAGAAGAAAGGGCTGTCAGGGCAGGGGTCCGGAAATCTGGCGCCGAGGTCCGCATTCAGACCCTGGTCTGCCAGTTGAGTATTACTGCTGTATGTTTTTCTGTAAACTGTGTTTTCTGGCATCAGTGAAGATGGCGGACATATTTCATTCTTGTAGCTTTCTAAATAGCTTGCCCTAATCTGAGTCATATTAAACAATTTCAGGAAGCTGGAGCACTTTTATACCTTAGTTCCCTGTCCGGGCTTTAAAAAAGTCTATAGTCTATATTCTGTTCCCCACAGTTCCACCATTTCTACCGGAGAACCAGTGATTACATCAACATCATCTGGCAGGCGTTGCATCTACTTATTGTAATGATGGGGACATGCCAAGGTGAGATACACTGAACCCGCCTTGGCACACCCCCTCCATTACAATGTGGAAGCAGAAACAAGGCTTCCATGATTCTGCCATGAGAGGCCGTCGGCACTTAGAAACGGTATATCTGGATCCCCACCTTTGGTAAGTATTCAGGTGTCTGTGCTGGATGGAGAAGCTGCGGCTGAACACAGGGCCTGCACAGAGGGACTGCAGGGGAGTATAGGCATTTTCATTATTTTATTTTAATCCCTTTAAGCTTCCCCCTAAGCACTGTGACATGAAAGTGGACTTGTTCTGGGTAATATCACTGTTGGGCCAAATGTTTTCAACATCTCTTCACTATGTTCCATGGACTATCCAAAGATTTGCAATTTTTGTACCCCTGTCCTGACTGATTCCTCTCAACAATGAGATCCTTTTAAGGTGTTGAAAAATATTAGGGGCAATACATTTTAATGTAAAACGCAGGAAAATCCTACTAGAACTGTGTATGGTGTAAGAAACTGTATTTGGGGTAAGAATCCTTTCAAGTGATAGCAGTGTACTAACTACTACTTGGCTAATGCCGAACACAACTGTCCAACCCCAGGGACACCCATCTTCTTTGTGAGTTTACAACCCCCAATCTCTGCAGCCAGCTTCACCTTTAGCCAAGCCCAGTTTGCCAGGACGCTTTAAATGCCTCACCGGACACGGTTGCCCCCAGGACTTATTAGCTGATTAGAGATGTAAACTCACAGGGGGTGAAGACGGATGAACCGAAGGTAAGACTGGCCGTAATCGGGTAGCTGTATACAGAATACAGTTCTGGCAAATTTGAGGGAGAATACAGGCATGGTAAAGGTCACACCAAGGGTCAAACCAGGAGATCAGAGAGCTTCGCGGCACCAGGGATTTGACGGGTTCGTATTCGCTGGTAGTGAGAGAGTGAGGAGGAAAAACTTTTATAGGACATGAACTGACGGGATTGGACAGAGAGGAGTAGGCTGATTGGTGCTCAAACAACATATAAACTGATTGCCTAGATTAATCTTTAGGGTGTTTCGCCCATAGTAAAATATGAAATGATTGGCTACTTTAAATCAGCCTCCGGCGGCCATGCTGTGAGCGTGAGCACGAGCAGAGGAGAGGGGAACGGGTAAGGGAGAGGAGGAGGCGGAAACGCTGGAGACCGGTCCCCAGGTAAGTAAACCATAACAACAACCTCATATTAAAGCCAATTTTCAGCCCCCCCCCAAAAATATGCTATACTTACCACGTGTTCCACGCAAACTAACGCTATAGTCCAAAGCGGCAGCTCTTACTTGATAGTTGGATCCACATCCTGTGCCGCACACCTCAGTTGTGCATCTCTTCCTGTGTCCTCCAATGCGGAGACGCCCCCCCTGCCATCAGTCACTGTTAGCTGGCTCACCCCCCTCCATTCACTGCAATAGAAAGGGGCATGTTAGGTCTTCACACACCCCTTTCCATTGCAGCCTTACCAGCCTTCCAGCATCATCTGGTTTTGATTCTGAGATTCACCTATTTGGGTCTGGGGGATCCACTTGTGTGGGACAAGTACTTTATGAGGCCGGGGGAACACTTTTGGGTGCTTTATTTTGTTGTTATTTGAACCATTTCCGGTTTCATGGCTTCTATGATCTGTCTGTGTTGAATGTGGCTCCTAAACGTCTCTCAACGGTTAAGGGCCTTTGACATACATCCTAAGCTACCTAACTCTGCTAACATGAGCGACCAATGTAGGAGACACTAGCATTTATGTCCTGGAGCTCTGTATGGCACAGGACAGGAAATGAATACACACTTAAGGTGGGACTGATACACGTGTTCAACTGTTTTCTATCTCTATCCAGATGAAGCTTTGCTTAGGGGGGCAGGTTAGGTTAGTTTAATAACCCTGTGAGGCAGTCCCCCCCCCCACACGCACACACAGTTGCACAGAGTTGCAAAGTACAGTTTGGGTCCACATTAAGTATAATTCACTGCAATGGTTTAACCGGTAAAAACATCCTATCAGCACTCCTCTGTAAATGTTATACATATTATCTTCCATCCAAGAGCAATTGCACACAGATTATCTGAGAAATACAATATTTACTCTGAAAAGTTTTTTGTTTTTCCTTACAGATTTCGATTTGAAGTTTTCAATCCTGAGAATAACAACAGTTTAAATAAATCACAGTAAAATGTCATCCAATGTTCTGAAATACGTGAAATAAGTTTTCTACTGCGCTTGCAAGCACTGCCATACATACAACGGAGGCAGGAGAGTCAGTCACTACCAGGTCTGAGGCAGAAGGGGCCTTGGTGCACCTGCCCCCCCACCTTGGTGCACCCATGGTAATGTTAGTGGGATTAAGTCGGCTCTGCCCCATTCCCATGAAACAGTTGTTATAATTGAAGTGGATCACAGTCCCACAAAAACTGACCAGTACACTGATGCAGAATTTTTACCTCCTTGAAGTGTTTAGTAGATGCCAACAATCACAAGCTTAGATCTTGTTGGATGCGTCTTCATTCGCTTTGTATGTCTGAAGTTATCCGCTGAATTGAATGACGGACTCATTCCAAGTGTCTGGCTTAGGCATGTCATCTGTCCCATTGCCCCTGGAAATGCCTCTATTTACTTACCATTCTCCCATAAAGGTTGATTTAGCACCATGCGAGAGGGCTTGAGAAAACCACTCTGCTCTACTCACATGCGAGAAATGTTCGGGTTTTGAGTGATTTAGAGAATCACCCAAATATTTTCCACATGTTTGAGATAAAACGAGATGGCGGGTAAGATTTTTTAGACTAGCATGAGAGTTTTTCATTTTACCCCCGCATCTACAGATGTGAGTTCTGGCTTTTTCAGTGTGGCAGTGTGCCCCCCTTCCTTAACCAAGGAACCAGGCATGGAGGCTGGTAACCCAGGGCTCGGAGGCTGAACAGCCAGCCCCTGGTCCTGCCGTTTCACCAGCCCCTATGCCCTTCCCTATAACTCCAGAGCTCCCCCAGGGACACAGGGGGCCCTATGGAGGTGCGGGTAATGAGGTAGCGAGGTTCAGAAAGCCACCTGCCTGACATAATGAATGACAAAAAAAATAAAAGACCACCAAAATGTCCCTCAAACTTAATTTTACTACCTCATGCACCCTCTGCCCCCTGACTTTAAATGATGCCAGTGGTGGCATCTATCTCAGATGCTCCACTGGCATCTACAATGAGGGGAAACAGTTCAGAGGAGTCTGTCTCTGCGGAATTTCCCCATGTGACTCTTATGTCACTGGAGGGAGGGGCATGAAGGGGGATACCCCAGGAAATCCTCCTCCAGTCCAGTAGTTAGTCACATTAAGGGCAATACACAGATGCTTTGCCACTGCAAAAAAAAAAAAAAATACACTCTGAATCATGAGAGTTTTTCGGGACAACATTTTCTGCTTTTTGCATATTTAATATTTAAAGAATCCTGTGAGGTTTCAATAAGGCAAAACAGAATTCTGACAAAAACATTATAACATGCGTCTTATGAATTGCAGAAAAGTTAGCAGAAAAAATGGAAACATAAGCTTTTCTGACTGATAATCATCTAAATACACTATTAATAATATTTTCTCAATAGATTAGCATAGTATTATTAGTAAAACTATACAAAATATATCTAGATATCAGCCATTTAAATCAAAATAGAAACCATAACTTATGCCTAAAAAATAAAAACTATAAGTAAATAGTAATAAGAAGAATATGTGGAATTAAAAGACTCGATTGCACCCCCTCCCAGGATTCCAGAATTCAGACCAAGGACTTAAAATCTCCCTTGCAGCTCCTTATTAAACCAGACCAACACCCGTTATTACATTAACGGGTGTTGGTCCCGCTCTTTGTTGCTGAGAAGAAGCTCGAGGGGGGCATCCAGAACGCTGGAGCCCCCTCGCACCTAAATGCACAGGACGCTTAAAACACTCACCTTCCTTACGAGCCAGCGTCGGGAAAGGAGTCCCGCGATTGGCCGCCGGCCGTTCACGTGGGCTGCAGTTGCGTCCTCTGTGCCGGCCGCCGGCAGGACCCACCCACGTGACCAGCCGGCGGCCAACAGCGGGACCCCTTTCCCGGCGCTGGCTCGTAAGGAAGGTGGGTGTTTTAAGCATCCTGTGTAGGTGCGAGGGGGCTCCAGCATTCTGGATGCCCCCCTCGAGCTTCTTCTCAGCAGCAAACAGCGGGACCAACACCCGTTAATGTAATATCGGGTGTTATTCCGGTTTAAGTAAAAAACTAAGCTTCTCGTTGACCATTATCCAATTTAATTTATCAATAAACATTTGAAGTTTTAAAATATAAGATTTCCATGACTTAGCAATGGTCATATTAGCTGTCAAACAAGCATAGAAAATAAATGTATTGGGAAATTTGGAAATCCACACACTAGGTTTAAAGCAACCAATGAAGATTTTTCCACCCAGTTCCCCGTAACCTTGCTTATAATACCAAAGGCTTGGTTCCAAACCTTTACCACCTTCATGAAACATATTTCTGAATATTTCTGTCCGCAATTTCTGAATATAAAGGAGATATATTAGGGTACATTTTTAACAACCTACTGGGGGCAAAATACCAATGAGTAAATACCTTCAGGTTGGATTCTAACAGAAAAGTGTTGAGCTATCCACATAAAGGAATCAATAGAAAACCAATCACATGCTATCTGTTCTTTTATTAATTCAGCTGGGCTTTTCTCCACTAATAAACATCTGTGTAAGTTGGACTGATTGAGCAGCAACATAATAACTATATACATTCGGGACACCAAAGCCCCCCATATGTTTTGCTATATATACAATTCTATGATTTATACTTCTACTTTTGCCTGCCTAAATAAATCTCAGCACTTAAGATTGAAATTTATTTAAAGCGGAACTACAATTAAAATGACTGTCATTCCGCATTACTAGCAACCATCGGGGCAGCAGGACCCCACTGCGCAACAACGCCATGAATAATAAGAAACCGGGGCGCCTGGATACTCACGATTCCAGGCCTCCTCTGTGGCCACTGCGGCGCAGCCTGTCAGACTTGCGCCCAGAGCTGATAGGCTCGCCTGCTGGCCGTGCTGATAGGCTGCTCGTGGTGATGCTCCCACGTGACCATGAGCAGCCTATCAGTAAGCCCAGCAGATGAGCCTATCAGCGCTAATAGGCTGCGCTGCAGGTGCCGCAGAAGAAGCGGTGAGTATCCAAACGTGCGGTTTCTTATTTTCAGGACGGCAAAGTGCAGAAGGGCAGAACTATGGAACTAAAGACTATAGACTGAAATATAACAGTCTAGGTAACAAAGTCATTTTAATAGCCCTAACTAAGACAGCCTCAGACCAGACCAGGAGACCAGGTCACCTCCCAATTTATGAAATAATGAATTGTAATTGTTTTTCTATAATAAATGAAACTGAGGGATTAGTTGGATCCCAAGATAATTAATACTATCAGTTTTCCAAATTGTTTTAAATTAAGGACCTCTTGGTCAATGCCTTAATATAATTTAATTTTAAGCCAGAAATTTTGTTACATTTCTTGAGCATCTGAAATAAATTAGGAAGTGAAGCGTAGGGTGAGGAAACAAACAGTAGAACATTGTCAGCAAATAATGCACATTTATGTCCCCCCCCCCAACATCCCTGTTTAAGCTAATTGTTCTCGCCAATGGTTCCATTGACAACACAAATGATGGCGACAAAGGACAACCCTGTTGAGTACCTTTGTATATATTTATAGACCTCCACTCAAATCCTTTTATCTCTACAACTGCATGATGATCCCTAGATACATTTCTCAAAAAATTTTGAAATGTAGTTCCAAAACCTTGTCTTCTCAAAACATAAAACATATAACCCCAAATCAATGCGTCAAATGCTTTATGTAAATCTAATTAGAGAAGCATAGTCCTTCTTGCACCTCCTGGATCTCAATTAGTTTGAACTGCAGAAATCAAATCAATTACTCCTCTGGTCTGATCCCAAGCCTGCCTTCCTTTGATAAAACTCACCTGATCAAGATGAATATACTGACCCAGAAAGGAGTTAATCCTCAATGCCAATATTTTTAAGAAGCTTTAAGTCAGTATTTATCAATGAAATGGGTCTATAATTATTACAATCGCCTGGATCTTTTCCTGGCTTTGGGAGGACACTTAGTGTGCTTTATTTAAATCTCCTAAACTCAGTTCATCAGTCCTCAAGCTATTAAACCATAAAGCAAGATGACAGAATTCTATAATAAATGTTAGTAAAACCATCAGGTCCAGGAGCCTTAGAGACTATCAACTGCTTTATTGCCATCTTGATCTCCTCTTCAACTATAAGCCAGTCTAAAATCAAAGTATGAACCTCTGATAATTAAGGAAATTAGATATCTTAAAAATAAAATCAGCATATAAGTTATTATAAAATTCAAAAAATTCCTCTGGGATCCTTACTGGATTACTAGTATAATTCCCTGAAGATAATCTCAATTTAGGAAAGGATGCAATTTGCTTCCTGGGGGTTAATCTTGCCAAAAGTGACCCTATTTTATCTCCTCGGCTATAAAAATGTGCTAAATGTTTATTCCATCTTAAAGTTTGTCAGCCTTGGTAGTGATAATAAGGTTTAGAGCAAAGAAAAGAGGTAATTCTCTTTCCAGCTCACTAACTATTTCAGGGTCACTTAATAAGGATTCATTTAGTTTTAATCTGAAAGAGCATGGCTTAAGTCCTATATCATTAAAGTCCACAACCACTGGCGAACTATCAGCCCAAGAGACTTCTTTTATAGAACAAGACAATACATTGGGAGTTACTCTAGATCTTATAAAAATATGGTGAATCCTAGAAGAAGTATGGTGAGCCTAAGAGAAAAAAGGTGTAGTTTTTAGAGTTTCATCTCTTGCCAAGTATCTATAAGATCTTGAGAGTGTATGAGCTTAGCAAATTTGATACCGGCTTTAGATATGGGACACTTTGCGGCCAAACCTTTATAGGTTTTGTCTCTTATTACATGAAGAGCAAGATTGGAATCCTCTCCTAAAATTAATTGGCCTCCTGCCTTACTTATAACAACCTTAAAAAGTTGTGTAAAAAAATTTGATCTGACCTCTGTTAAAAGCGTAGACAAAAGAGACTAGCAAGTCTCCCAATCTTACCCTTAACCAACAAGAATCTACCATTGGAACCTCCAATTGTGTCCATGTGTATAAATGGAATTCTGTTGGCTATACAAATAGCCAAAAATAATGATGCCGGTCTGCACTCCCATAAAACATCCATTTATTATCAAAAATCATTAAAAGAAGCCCATCAGTGCAAATGCAGGGATAAAATCGAACGCGTTTCGGGCGGCCCTTTTTCAAATGTATCACAAGGTCTAACAAGTACTCACTATAAAGTTACTGCAATTTAGGTTAATTATAATCACGTGGTCATAGTACAAAAGCATGTAAGAATATTGCCACTCACCCTCCAAATGCTGCACCCGACATCACAAGCAGGAAGGGTTAAAAAAAACAAAAAAAACAGCACTGTCCCTTGAAAGCAGGCAATGGATGTTTTATGAGAGTGCAGACCGGCATCATTATTTTTGGATTTATCATGGTTGGGGACTAACCAGGTCGGGCACCCGATTTCCTACTATCTGCTACAGCTGGAGAGTGAGTCTTCCCATTTATTTGTATAAAAATAGCCACCCTCTCTTCTTTACACTCTTGTTAGACATGGAAAAGGTTCTAAACATATGATTTAAACATTTTGGTGAAGAAAGATCCATAAAATGGGTCTCCTGTAGCATGACTCTATCAGCCCCAAGAGAACCATAATAATGGTCGCTTTATCCCTTTTAATGGATGAATTAAAACCCTGAATTTTATGAGAAATAACATTAACCAAACTAGCCATTAATCACCTCTCTATTTGGATCTCTCTAATAAGACGTAACAAGTTAAGAAATTCACATTTCACAATGGGACTTAGGTGGTAAACAAGGTTCTGATTCCCCTAGTAAGTAAAAAGAATAAAAATAGAAAATGAAAAAAATTAGACACACAAAAAACAAGAAACATTTTGACCCAAAAATGAAACAGCAACAGAGTTGAAAGGAAAGAACCTCCCCCAAAAAATAAGGGGGTTAACCTGTGAATCAGGGATTCCCACAAGCGCATGTCCACCCTACAGGCGTATCTGAAAAAAAATATTAATCCTTGAGACAAATGAAGTCTATTCATTTAATTATTTCCTTAATAATATATAACAATATAATTTCTATAGTACTTAACCATAAACTATAAGGTTCTGTTCACACCTCTCCATTGCGTTAAGAGCAAGCGTTTTTGTAACTATGCCAAAAGGACAGTGCATCAAAACAAATGCTGCACATTTTATGCATTAGAATTGCGATTGCATTGGTATGAATCCCCAAGAATTTGGATTTGTGCTGCATCAAATTTTCCTTGAAATTCGGGACAAATATTCATTCAGATGAATCGGTTTGCTTATCTCTACTCATACCGTAATAATAATAACAATTAATAATCTGACCTTGGTAAATATTTTTGAGTAATTCAAGTCACTTTCGGGGATCTACTTTTCAAGGGGGTGAATACTATAAGGACAGGATTTTATTAAAGTTGACTTGAGAAAGTCCCCTAACCACCCCCCAGTCTTCATCTCTCACAGTACCTGAATCTCAATGGTTCTCTGTTGTCATTGTCTGGGTTTTTCAACTAGGACCAAAACTGGTCACTTCTAAGGAAAGAATATAAGCCTCTTTTTGAATGGATGGAGGACCATGTCCTGGAGGCAGCCTGGTATGCTCTCAGCACTTACGATCAGGGCTGTTTCTAGAGGAGGGCAAGCAGGGCGATCCCCCTGGGCGCCAGGGCCATTGTCATAGGGAAGGGGCATTGCCTAATGCTATAGTAGAGGCACAGCATGGCACACGCCTGTATGGAACAGCAGGTTTGGTGAGGTGCAATTCAGTTTAGCTTCTGGCACAGGCATCAGTACCCAATCTAACGCCTATTTTCCCTATGAAGGCCCAGCAATCCTTCATGCCTGATCATGACATTAGTGGCTTAATTGTTTAATACTACATTTCCATTTTTCCAAAGTGTGTCTGGGTTGCTGGCAGAAGGGGTGTTTTAGAGACCCTCTGGACTGTCACCCTTATTGAGGCAGAATCCCCAGGGAGGGTGTAAGTTCAGTTATAAAAGCCCACGCTACTCTTTAATAGCAACCAATCCAATTTTTGTTTTCGTTTTAGTGACTCTGGTAGACCTTTTGTTACTACTGGAGGTATGTCATTGCTTTTTCTTGTTCAGTAAACTTGACAATGGTGTCACGAAAATCTACAAGAAGAGGCGTACTTGGCTCAGTGCCACCCACAGGTTTCATCTGAAAGTGTAATAAGCTGAGTGGCTGATGCTCAGAGTTTGTAACAACACAGAGAGCAAGCTTGTTGTCTCGCTTTCTCACTTTATTTTTAAAATTAAGGGGCCTTTTTAACATAATTTTCTCACCCTGACTACATTATCCACAATTTTAGAATATGTCTTCAGTAACCTAGGCAACTGCTTTAGCAGCGCGAGTTAAATAAGTACTAAAATCCACTTCGGTCTGTCGTCGCTGATCATTTTTCTAGAATAAATAGTTATTAGCACCTCAGCCGAGTACTTAGAGACTGAAATTCCAGCAATTATGACACTAAGATGATAAATCTTACTGGAAAATGGGGCAACTGGCGTGAACAGTAGGAGGACATACAGGTGAATAATTCTCAAAGTGGAAAATTAAGAAAGTCAATCACTTTTTAGGGCTGATGGGGGCACTGGACGTGATTGTCTCCTGAATGAGGTTGGGCACAACCTAAATGTATAAGTAAAATTAAGCAAACATCTAGTTTTAAAGCGGACCAAAACATTCTAATAAATGTAAACACACAAGGGCTATTTATTATTTTTATGGCCTGCTGGGCTCTAGTAAGCCTGATTGGGGCCTGACTCATATAATCATAAATGGGGAGGCCGATTCATTAATAGCGGCAGGTAGCAACAGTTAAGCGACTGTAGCGGCATTTTCAGAGCGCCCGCTAGTAGTCGCTGTGCTTGGCCGTTGTTCGGTTGTTGATAGCGACTCAGTCGGTTTCCCGTAATGTTGAATATCGGGTGAGGAGTCACTATTTGACAGGTTCTGCGCTGTATGGGAGCGCATGATAGCGACTGGCCCTAGCGACCGGCTCCCACCATATTCATTAAAAAATCACGCTCAAAAAATTCTCGCGCTGTAAAATGCATGTTTAAACCCCAGAGCGCTGGAGGCGATGGGTTAAAGGTAGTTTTTTAACCCCCAAACAACCATATTTTTGGAAACCAAAAAAAACAAGTTTTTTAAAATAATTTAGTAATATGAATACTAGGGATGAGCGAATCGATCCGGACGAACCCGGATTCGATCCGAATTTCAGGAAAAATTCGATTCGGATCGAATCCGAATTTCCCCGCGATTCGATCACTCGAAGTTTTCCTTTAACATCCATTCATTTACATTACAGGCATTCTAAGATGGCGGGCGGGACATGTCTGGACATGTATCCCGCGCCAGTGCAAGCTGGGGCAGTCACATGCAGCCTATCAGCAGCCAGCAAGCCCGGTGACGTCACACAGCGGTATTTAACGGCGGCCATCTTGCTTTTCCTCATTTCTCTATTGCATTCGTGACAGACAGACAGAACGCTGTGTAGCTGAGGCAGTTAGACAGGCTGGAGACAGGCTGGAGACAGGGACAGACAGGGACAGGCTGGAGACAGGCAGGAGACAGGCAGGAGACAGACAGGAGACAGACAGAAAGCCAGGGAAAGGTAGGAAAAACGGAGCTGGCTGACAGGGAGATTTTTTTTTTTTCATCCAGCCTTTGTTAGCGTTTTCAGGCTGCTTATAGTAACTAACTGTGCATATATACTGAACTGATCTTAAGTCTGCTGTGAGGCATCCCATTCTGTGACTAAAGCAGCCTCTATTTAATAGCATAATAAACATTTGCACTTATTCTCATAGAAATCAGGCCTGATAAAGACACTTTTGCTGTGCATGCTCTCTGGTTTTTGTGGCACTGGCATCCCATTCTGTGACTAAAGCAGCCTCTATTTAATAGCATAATAAACATTTGCACTTATTCTCATAGAAATCAGGCCTGATAAAGACACTTTTGCTGTGCATGCTCTCTGGTTTTTGTGGCACTGGCATCCCATTCTGTGACTAAAGCAGCCTCTATTTAATAGCATAATAAACATTTGCACTTATTCTCATAGAAATCAGGCCTGATAAAGACACTTTTGCTGTGCATGCTCTCTGGTTTTTGTGGCACTGGCATCCCATTCTGTGACTAAAGCAGCCTCTATTTAATAGCACAATAAACATTTGCACTTATTCTCATAGAAATCAGGCCTGATAAAGACACTTTTGCTGTGCATGCTCTCTGGTTTTTGTGGCACTGGCATCCCATTCTGTGACTAAAGCAGCCTCTATTTAATAGCACAATAAACATTTGCACTTATTCTCATAGAAATCAGGCCTGATAAAGACACTTTTGCTGTGCATGCTCTCTGGTTTTTGTGGCACTGGCATCCCATTCTGTGACTAAAGCAGCCTCTATTTAATAGCATAATAAACATTTGCACTTATTCTCATAGAAATCAGGCCTGATAAAGACACTTTTGCTGTGCATGCTCTCTGGTTTTTGTGGCACTGGCATCCCATTCTGTGACTAAAGCAGCCTCTATTTAATAGCACAATAAACATTTGCACTTATTCTCATAGAAATCAGGCCTGATAAAGACACTTTTGCTGTGCATGCTCTCTGGTTTTTGTGGCACTGGCATCCCATTCTGTGACTAAAGCAGCCTCTATTTAATAGCATAATAAACATTTGCACTTATTCTCATAGAAATCAGGCCTGATAAAGACACTTTTGCTGTGCATGCTCTCTGGTTTTTGTGGCACTGGCATCCCATTCTGTGACTAAAGCAGCCTCTATTTAATAGCATAATAAACATTTGCACTTATTCTCATAGAAATCAGGCCTGATAAAGACACTTTTGCTGTGCATGCTCTCTGGTTTTTGTGGCACTGGCATCCCATTCTGTGACTAAAGCAGCCTCTATTTAATAGCATAATAAACATTTGCACTTATTCTCATAGAAATCAGGCCTGATAAAGACACTTTTGCTGTGCATGCTCTCTGGTTTTTGTGGCACTGGCATCCCATTCTGTGACTAAAGCAGCCTCTATTTAATAGCATAATAAACATTTGCACTTATTCTCATAGAAATCAGGCCTGATAAAGACACTTTTGCTGTGCATGCTCTCTGGTTTTTGTGGCACTGGCATCCCATTCTGTGACTAAAGCAGCCTCTATTTAATAGCACAATAAACATTTGCACTTATTCTCATAGAAATCAGGCCTGATAAAGACACTTTTGCTGTGCATGCTCTCTGGTTTTTGTGGCACTGGCATCCCATTCTGTGACTAAAGCAGCCTCTATTTAATAGCATAATAAACATTTGCACTTATTCTCATAGAAATCAGGCCTGATAAAGACACTTTTGCTGTGCATGCTCTCTGGTTTTTGTGGCACTGGCATCCCATTCTGTGACTAAAGCAGCCTCTATTTAATAGCATAATAAACATTTGCACTTATTCTCATAGAAATCAGGCCTGATAAAGACACTTTTGCTGTGCATGCTCTCTGGTTTTTGTGGCACTGGCATCCCATTCTGTGACTAAAGCAGCCTCTATTTAATAGCATAATAAACATTTGCACTTATTCTCATAGAAATCAGGCCTGATAAAGACACTTTTGCTGTGCATGCTCTCTGGTTTTTGTGGCACTGGCATCCCATTCTGTGACTAAAGCAGCCTCTATTTAATAGCACAATAAACATTTGCACTTATTCTCATAGAAATCAGGCCTGATAAAGACACTTTTGCTGTGCATGCTCTCTGGTTTTTGTGGCACTGGCATCCCATTCTGTGACTAAAGCAGCCTCTATTTAATAGCACAATAAACATTTGCACTTATTCTCATAGAAATCAGGCCTGATAAAGACACTTTTGCTGTGCATGCTCTCTGGTTTTTGTGGCACTGGCATCCCATTCTGTGACTAAAGCAGCCTCTATTTAATAGCATAATAAACATTTGCACTTATTCTCATAGAAATCAGGCCTGATAAAGACACTTTTGCTGTGCATGCTCTCTGGTTTTTGTGGCACTGGCATCCCATTCTGTGACTAAAGCAGCCTCTATTTAATAGCACAATAAACATTTGCACTTATTCTCATAGAAATCAGGCCTGATAAAGACACTTTTGCTGTGCATGCTCTCTGGTTTTTGTGGCACTGGCATCCCATTCTGTGACTAAAGCAGCCTCTATTTAATAGCACAATAAACATTTGCACTTATTCTCATAGAAATCAGGCCTGATAAAGACACTTTTGCTGTGCATGCTCTCTGGTTTTTGTGGCACTGGCATCCCATTCTGTGACTAAAGCAGCCTCTATTTAATAGCACAATAAACATTTGCACTTATTCTCATAGAAATCAGGCCTGATAAAGACACTTTTGCTGTGCATGCTCTCTGGTTTTTGTGGCAATGGCATCCCATTCTGTGACTAAAGCAGCCTCTATTTAATAGCATAATAAACATTTGCACTTATTCTCATAGAAATCAGGCCTGATAAAGACACTTTTGCTGTGCATGCTCTCTGGTTTTTGTGGCACTGGCATCCCATTCTGTGACTAAAGCAGCCTCTATTTAATAGCATAATAAACATTTGCACTTATTCTCATAGAAATCAGGCCTGATAAAGACACTTTTGCTGGCCAAAGGCCTACTGGACCCTGCCAGCTCGATTCCTGCCCGGGGCATCCCATTCTGTGACTAAAGCAGCCTCTGTTTAAGACCATATAAGCATTTGCTCTTATCATATTTGAAATTAGGCCTGATAAAGACACTTTTGCTGGGCATAGCACAACTTGTCCCTGCCAGGTGTACTTACTGCTGGTTTTTAGGGCATCCCATTCTGTGACTACACCAGCCTCTATTTAAGAACCTAACCATTTGCACCTATTCTAATTGAAATTAGGCATGATAAAGACACTTTTGCTGTGCATAGTCTTACTGCTGCCTGCCAGGTGCTCTCTGGTTTTTGGGACATCCCATTCTGTAACATACCATTAGCCTCTGCATTAACTGTAAGCTGCACAGTTATTTAAAGAAATTTGGCCTGTATGAGCCTGCTAACACACTGCTGCTGTGTGCATATATACTGATCTCAAGTCTGCTTTGGGGCATCCCATTCTGTAACATACCATTAGCCTCTGCATTAACTGTAAGCTGCACATTTATTTAAAGAAATTTGGCCTGTATGAGCCTGCTAACACACTGCTGCTGTGTGCATATATACTGATCTCAAGTCTGCTTTGGGGCATCCCATTCTGTAACATACCATTAGCCTCTGCATTTACTGTAAGCTGCACAGTTATTTAAAGAAATTTGGCCTGTATGAGCCTGCTAACACACTGCTGCTGTGTGCATATATACTGATCTCAAGTCTGCTTTGGGGCATCCCATTCTGTAACATACCATTAGCCTCTGCATTAACTGTAAGCTGCACAGTTATTTAAAGAAATTTGGCCTGTATGAGCCTGCTAACACACTGCTGCTGTGTGCATATATACTGATCTCAAGTCTGCTTGGGGCATCCCATTCTGTAACATACCATTAGCCTCTGCATTAACTGTAAGCTGCACAGTTATTTAAAGAAATTTGGCCTGTATGAGCCTGCTAACACACTGCTGCTGTGTGCATATATACTGATCTCAAGTCTGCTTGGGGCATCCCATTCTGTAACATACCATTAGCCTCTGCATTAACTGTAAGCTGCACAGTTATTTAAAGAAATTTGGCCTGTATGAGCCTGCTAACACACTGCTGCTGTGTGCATATATACTGATCTCAAGTCTGCTTTGGGGCATCCCATTCTGTAACATACCATTAGCCTCTGCATTTACTGTAAGCTGCACATTTATTTAAAGAAATTTGGCCTGTATGAGCCTGCTAACACACTGCTGCTGTGTGCATATATACTGATCTCAAGTCTGCTTTGGGGCATCCCATTCTGTAACATACCATTAGCCTCTGCATTTACTGTAAGCTGCACATTTATTTAAAGAAATTTGGCCTGTATGAGCCTGCTAACACACTGCTGCTGTGTGCATATATACTGATCTCAAGTCTGCTTTGGGGCATCCCATTCTGTAACATACCATTAGCCTCTGCATTTACTGTAAGCTGCACATTTATTTAAAGAAATTTGGCCTGTATGAGCCTGCTAACACACTGCTGCTGTGTGCATATATACTGATCTCAAGTCAGCTTGGGGCATCCCATTCTGTAACATACCATTAGCCTCTGCATTAACTGTAAGCTGCACAGTTATTTAAAGAAATTTGGCCTGTATGAGCCTGCTAACACACTGCTGCTGTGTGCATATATACTGATCTCAAGTCTGCTTGGGGCATCCCATTCTGTAACATAACATAACCTACCTACCATACTAAGCAGCTCTCTTATTTAAACTAAGCAGGCCTCTTGGAGGCTGAGTGTCCACTTTTGGGTGTGCATTTATATTCGGTTTCATATACAGTGGGGTATCCCAATTTGTAAGATAACCTACCCCAACCATGTAAACTAAATAGGCCTGTTGCAGCCTGAGTTTCTCTGCTTGCGTATGGCCTGCATTACAATCTGTCTCTTTCAATGACACTGCTGCCTGTGGTATCCCAATTTGTAAGATAACCTACCCCAACCATGTAAACTAAAGGTTACGTCCTTCCAGAAGGAAAACTTATGCCGAACACTATTTTTGTTAGGGGCATTGACCTTTGGATTGATCGGCATGAAATTAATTTTTTTTTTTCAAAGTATGGCGCTGTGAAGAAGGTCAAAATGATGTCTCATACTTGGATTATTGTTACTTTTTGTTCAGCTTGAAATATAACAGGCCACACGGGCATCCCAAGGCACATGCTATTTTAAACCTATCTGTTATACAACATAAGCGTTGATCAGGCTACTTCAGTTTGCACTTGTTTTTGACTGATTTTAATAAACCAGGCCGCAGGGCACCCCAAAGCTGCACCTTGCACCCTATCTGGTATACAACATAAGCGTTGATCAGCATCAGCTTCATTAAGCTACTTCAGTTTGCACTTCCTTTTTGACTGCTTTCATTTAACCAGGCCGCAGGGCACCCCAAAGCTGCACCTTGCACCCTACCTGTTTATACTAAATAAGCATCTACAGCCTCAGCTTTATTAAGTTATTGCATTTTGAATTGGTTTTGGTCTGCTTTAAATACACCAGGCCGCAGGGCATCCCAAACCTGCATGTTGCACCCCATCTGTTATACTAAATAAGCGTTGATCAGCATCAGCTTTATTAAGCTATTGCATTTTGCATTGGTTTTTGTACTGCTGCCAAAACACTAGCCCATATGGGCATCCCAAACCAGCACATGTCACCCTATCTGTTATACTAAATAAGCTTCTACAGGCCCTTTTTTTATTTATTTATTTTTATTTATATAGAGCTGCAATAGCTTATATTGTGAGGTTAATTTGCCATTTTGCAGCATAATATAGAGCAGCCCCTGTGTAAATCTGAGGGGCAATAGCTTATATAGTGAGGTAAATTTGCCATTTTGCTTCGTTATATAGAGCAGGCCCTGTGTAAATCTGAGGGGCAATAGCTTATATTGTGAGGTAAATTTGCCATTTTGCAGCATAATATAGAGCAGCCCCTGTGTAAATCTGAGGGGCAATAGCTTATATTGTGAGGTAAATTTGCCACTTTGCAGCATAATATAGAGCAGCCCCTGTGTAAATCTGAGGGGCAATAGCTCATATAGTGAGGTAAATTTGCCATTTTGCTTCGTTATATAGAGCAGCCCAGTTGCCATCTAAATCAACTACTGTCCGGCCAGTACAGCTTTTCCAGGGCAAACTCTGCTAGTTGCGGGCACAAGTCAAGTTTGGCTTCCCAGCAAATCCAGTGGATCTTGAAGGTGTGTTGGCATGGTCATGTCAAGGTATGACATGACCTGCTGTTTGAGGTCCAGCTCCAGGTCTTCCTGCTGCTCATGAGTAGACTCACTATGCGGGTGTAGAAAGCTACTCACTAGCGACTGAAGACTGAGGCTGCTGCTGATGGAGCTGCTGCTGCTGCTCCTTCCACCCCCCCAGCAGCCATGGCAGTGGAAGGTGATCGCAGAGGTCCCCCCGAGTCAGACCTGCGGGAGTATGGGCCATGGCGCAGATAGACATCGCCCAACTGACTACGTGGGATGTCTCTGTAGTAGGTCAGTTTGTCCTCCCTCTCAGTGGGCGTAAAAAATGCCCCCATTTTGTGCCGGAAGCGAGGGTCCAATAAGTTGGAGAGCCAGAAGTCTTCCCGCTGACAAATGGAGACAATTCTGCGCTCACTAGTACGCAAGCATGTGAGCATGCATCGTGCCATTTGTGCAAATGACTCGGAGGGACTACCTGTCTCCATCTCCACTGTAAACTGCCACGGTGTGTCTGGGTCCTCTGTCTCACCTTACTCACAACCCTCTAGCTCCTGTGGCTGCTCCTGCTCCTCCTCTTCTGTCAGATGACTAGATAAAATGGTCATTTTGTGAAACCTAAACTGTGGTTTGCTTTGCCCCACCCCCTCCTCCTCCTCCACTTCAGCCCCCACAGGCTTCATGTGGCTGTGAAATGTATGTGCCATGTCTCCAGTGCCCTGACCAGCCATGGTTTCCAACATGTGTTGTAGTACATGAAGCAGTGGAATCTCATCGTTCATCTCATAGTCCTGGCAACTGACTAATAACGTAGCTTCCTCAAAGGGCCTGAGCAAACGGTCGGTGTCACGTATGAGCTGCCAATGGTTTACATTGAATTTACACAGGTGTCCCCCTATCCGTTTGGATCATCCAGAAATCCGTGATGGCTTTTCTCTGTTCCTATAGTGCAGTGGTCCTCAACCCTGTCCTCAAGGCCCACCAACAAGTCATGTTTTTTGGATCTCCAAATAGCCAGCTCTATTGCTCTGCAGCTGCACTAATTACTCCACCTGTGCATCTTTGTGGAGATCTGCAAAACCTGGCCTGTTGGTGGGCCTTGAGGACAGGGTTGGGGACCACTGCTATAGTGGATCCTGCATATGGAGGGTGGAATTCCAACGGGTGGAAACATCGCAAATCAGACTATGGTGGGGTACACCGTTGTGACGCTGAGGCTCAATAGGGTTGTGCTTCGTGGTGTAGGAGTGCCAGAAGTGCATGCTAACTTTCTTTCCTGTTGTTCTTTCAGATGGGGGCAAGACTTAAAAACTAGACTGAACACGTGTGCCATGTGAGGACGCATGACTTTGGCTTCCTTGTCGCAGCGCAAACAAGATGTTCTTCCAAGTGTAATGCAGCAGGCTGGACTTATGGTGACGCTGTCTGAGAGGAGAAATCCCTCAGACATCAAGATTAAAAATTCCAAGAATTTTTGAGGGCTAATTATTCAGAGGCAAATGATAGCTAGTTGTTTCTGATTTAATTACAAGGTGGAAACACACCCTCAAACAAAACTTCACTTTGGCAATACTATTGCATTTGTCTATTCATAATTTTATGTATATACACTAACTAACCTACTTTTTCTCCCCAGGATGCTGCATGAAACACTGCCACATCGCTGAGTAGCTGATTTTTCCGAACAACAGTCCGCAATAATCTGCTGCTGCTGCCGCCGCCACCGCCGCAGACTCCAGGGACCCTCTTCCACTACCTCGGCTTGCAACACCTCCTCCCACGACACTCTCCTCATCACTAATTGCCGGCTACTGGAAGAAGAGGCGAGTGTCTCCTCCACTTCTTGGCTGGGCAGTAGCTGCTGAATTTTATGATTATCAGATCTTCATCAATGGATAGTGGAGCTGAACCCAAAGCATAACAGACAGACAGTTGACTGGGGGTGTCAGATGCCACTTGTGATGCAGTGGACTGCTTTTGCAGCACTTCGAGACAAAGTTGCTTCATTGGCTGACACAATGACTGGTAAATCTGTGGAACATATGGTTTACAAGCAAGAATAACCATTTGTTTTTATATGAAAAAGACCCTGGTTTATACAGACTTTTTTTTTCCAGAGACTGCCCTGCGTGGAAATGAATGGTGCTTGGATCATCCAAGCTTTCCTCCCAACAATGCCTGATGTATTCCAGTAGATTGATGACGGGGCCAGACCTACACTAAAGAAAGATGGATCGTGCAAAACAGATTTAAGGCGCTGCTCTCCAGTTACAGACATTCCTCCGCATCGGACCACAAGTAAGTATTGATAAAAAATCCTTTCCGTTACTCTTACTTTTTATTAATATTCTTCGGATAAGACGGATCAGACATGATTCCAGATTAAAAATTCCAAGAATTTTTGAGGGCTAATTAGTCAGAGGCAATGATACCTTCTTGTTTCTGATTTAATTAAAAGGTGGAAACACACCCTCAAACAAAACTTCACTTTGGCAATACTTTTGCATTTGTTTATTCATAATTTTATGTAGATATTACTAACTAAGCTACTTTTTCTCCACATGACTCTCCACAGGGTGTGATTCATCCAATTTTTGGGCTCCTGAAGCCAACCCCAGTGTCTCTTTAAAGTAATATTTGGGCTCCTGCTGCTGCCAACTCCAGGGTGTGATTCATCAAATTTTTGGGCTCCTGAAGCCAACCCCAGTGTCTCTTTATAGTAATATTTGGGCTCCTGCTGCTGCTGCTGCCAACTTCTGCCAACTCCAGGGTGTGATTCATCCAATTTTTGGGCTCCTGAAGCCAACTCCAGTGTATATTTGGGCTCCTGCTGCTGCTGCTGCCAACTTCTGCCAACTCCAGGGTGTGATTCATCCAATTTTTGGGCTCCTGAAGCCAACTCCAGTGTATATTTGGGCTCCTGCTGCTGCTGCTGCCAACTTCTGCCAACTCCAGGGTGTGATTCATCCAATTTTTGGGCTCCTGAAGCCAACTCCAGTGTATATTTGGGCTCCTGCTGCTACTACTGTCAACTCCTGCCAACTCCAGGGTGTGATTCATCCAATTTTTGGGCTCCTGAGGCCAACTCCAGTGTATATTTGGGCTCCTGCTGCTGCTGCTGCCAACTTCTGCCAACTCCAGGGTGTGATTCATCCAATTTTTGGGCTCCTGAGGCCAACTCCAGTGTATATTTGGGCTCCTGCTGCTGCTACTGTCAACTCCTGCCAACTCCAGGGTGTGATTCATCCAATTTTTGGGCTCCTGAAGCCAACTCCAGTGTATATTTGGGCTCCTGCTGCTGCTGCTGCTGCCAACTTCTGCCAACTCCAGGGTGTGATTCATCCAATTTTTGGGCTCCTGAAGCCAACTCCAGTGTATATTTGGGCTCCTGCTGCTGCTACTGTCAACTCCTGCCAACTCCAGGGTGTGATTCATCCAATTTTTGGGCTCCTGAGGCCAACTCCAGTGTATATTTGGGCTCCTGCTGCTGCTACTGTCAACTCCTGCCAACTCCAGGGTGTGATTCATCCAATTTTTGGGCTCCTGAAGCCAACTCCAGTGTATATTTGGGCTCCTGCTGCTGCTACTGCCAACTTCTGCCAACTCCAGGGTGTGATTCATCCAATTTTTGGGCTCCTGAAGCCAACTCCAGTGTATATTTGGGCTCCTGCTGCTACTACTGCCAACTTCTGCCAACTCCAGGGTGTGATTCATCCAATTTTTGGGCTCCTGAGGCCAACTCCAGTGTATATTTGGGCTCCTGCTGCTACTACTGCCAACTTCTGCCAACTCCAGGGTGTGATTCATCCAATTTTTGGGCTCCTGAGGCCAACTCCAGTGTATATTTGGGCTCCTGCTGCTGCTGCTGCCAACTTCTGCCAACTCCAGGGTGTGATTCATCCAATTTTTGGGCTCCTGAAGCCAACTCCAGTGTATATTTGGGCTCCTGCTGCTACTACTGTCAACTCCTGCCAACTCCAGGGTGTGATTCATCCAATTTTTGGGCTCCTGAAGCCAACTCCAGTGTATATTTGGGCTCCTGCTGCTGCTGCTGCCAACTTCTGCCAACTCCAGGGTGTGATTCATCCAATTTTTGGGCTCCTGAAGCCAACTCCAGTGTATATTTGGGCTCCTGCTGCTACTACTGTCAACTCCTGCCAACTCCAGGGTGTGATTCATCCAATTTTTGGGCTCCTGAGGCCAACTCCAGTGTATATTTGGGCTCCTGCTGCTGCTGCTGCCAACTTCTGCCAACTCCAGGGTGTGATTCATCCAATTTTTGGGCTCCTGAGGCCAACTCCAGTGTATATTTGGGCTCCTGCTGCTGCTACTGTCAACTCCTGCCAACTCCAGGGTGTGATTCATCCAATTTTTGGGCTCCTGAAGCCAACTCCAGTGTATATTTGGGCTCCTGCTGCTGCTGCTGCTGCCAACTTCTGCCAACTCCAGGGTGTGATTCATCCAATTTTTGGGCTCCTGAAGCCAACTCCAGTGTATATTTGGGCTCCTGCTGCTGCTACTGTCAACTCCTGCCAACTCCAGGGTGTGATTCATCCAATTTTTGGGCTCCTGAGGCCAACTCCAGTGTATATTTGGGCTCCTGCTGCTGCTACTGTCAACTCCTGCCAACTCCAGGGTGTGATTCATCCAATTTTTGGGCTCCTGAAGCCAACTCCAGTGTATATTTGGGCTCCTGCTGCTGCTACTGCCAACTTCTGCCAACTCCAGGGTGTGATTCATCCAATTTTTGGGCTCCTGAAGCCAACTCCAGTGTATATTTGGGCTCCTGCTGCTACTACTGCCAACTTCTGCCAACTCCAGGGTGTGATTCATCCAATTTTTGGGCTCCTGAGGCCAACTCCAGTGTATATTTGGGCTCCTGCTGCTGCTGCTGCCAACTTCTGCCAACTCCAGGGTGTGATTCATCCAATTTTTGGGCTCCTGAGGCCAACTCCAGTGTATATTTGGGCTCCTGCTGCTACTACTGTCAACTCCTGCCAACTCCAGGGTGTGATTCATCCAATTTTTGGGCTCCTGAGGCCAACTCCAGTGTATATTTGGGCTCCTGCTGCTGCTGCTGCCAACTTCTGCCAACTCCAGGGTGTGATTCATCCAATTTTTGGGCTCCTGAGGCCAACTCCAGTGTATATTTGGGCTCCTGCTCCTGCTGCTGCCAACTTCTGCCAACTCCAGGGTGTGATTCATCCAATTTTTGGGCTCCTGAAGCCAACTCCAGTGTATATTTGGGCTCCTGCTGCTGCTGCCAACTTCTGCCAACTCCAGGGTGTGATTCATCCAATTTTTGGGCTCCTGAGGCCAACTCCAGTGTATATTTGGGCTCCTTCTGCCCCTCATAGTGATGCCACTTCAACTCTCTGCAATTGTGCCGCTCTGCGATTCTATCAGCGATGCCTCTGATCTGCATGTGATATTTCTTCAAAGTATTATTTAACAAACCCAGCACGCATCCTGTGCGTGTTACAGCAAGGCTGAATGGTTTACAACCCTATTGAGGCTGTAGGAGGCTCAGAAATAGCCGTTTTTAATAGCGATTCGTCGCGAATTTATTCGGGTCGAAACGATTTTTGTCGGAAAATTCGGCGAATCAGTCGAATCGAATTTTTCAAAAGTTCGCTCATCTCTAATGAATACATCAATATCAGACCTGTAATATCAATTCTGTACAATTTTTTTTTCTTTTTTCCCTTAAAAAAATCTAAAATGGCAGAAGTGGTCACAGAATTTTTCACATTTAAAAAAAAAAAAATTAATAACAATTAATTATGAATATTTAAAGATTGTTGCATTGAAATGCATTGGAGAGCACCAGGTAGCGAGAGGTCATACCTGTCGCTGTTCAAGGTCGGACGCTGGCGCTGTGGGCTGAGGCTGGAATAATGATGAATGAGTCGCTATATGGTGCTATCTCAGTCGCTAAGCAGGATTGGCTTGATAAATGTGTGATTGTGGTGGGGAGCCGGCGTTCTCTTGGCGGGGCCTGTCATTACCGGCCGCTCACCAGTCGCTACCTGTCGCTATTCCTTCATAAATAAGGGCCCAAGTCCCATTTCATTATGGTCTGCGTTCCCTTTTTCTTTTTTTTCCTTCGCCTCTCACACTTGGCCTCATACTTGTGGCTCTTCTTTGTTCCCCCTTCTTGTCCTTTTACAGGGCTCCCATGGACACTGACAATGCCAAAGATGCAGTACCATGGCAACGCCTATATCCCCTCATCCAACTTAGAAAGCCCAGGGAAGAAGCCCGAACACTGTACCATCTTTGGCCTCACAGCTTAGCTGGACTGTCCTTCGACTGACTCAACCCTGTGTCACATGACGTGACGCATCTCGTAACTGAAAGCCACTATTTTGGATATGGGAGCAAACCTCCTATTCACACATGCTGACCTGATGAAGGGATGCTGCCCGGAAGCTTGTCTGTCTTCCCCAACACGGTGAATAACTACAGAAACTAGCACTCTTGGAATGCTGCATGACCAGTATGTATCTATTTACTTCTTTACTGCAACACTGACTGGCGACACCAAAACCAGACCAACAACCTGGCACAGTTGAAAAAGAAAGCTCCCCAAAACTCACTTGCCCTGCCTGATACCGAAGCATTGTCAGCACTTTACATTTGCTTCTGCAGCTACTCAAAGCTGAAATGCCTCTTCGCCAATTTTCTATTGATGGCAGCCATTTTGGAGCTTCCTCTCCCAGCATCTCAGCCACACTGCTGCCTGAATTTAACTGACATGACTGACAAACCCAACAGCACTTTTTGTTTGTAGGCAGCCTACAGATCCATGAGCTGCCATTTTGTTTTTTTAAATTTACCACAGCAGGAGTTAGGAAAAGTTAAAAACATTTTTATGTGCAGCAATCTAAATTGCCCTAGGGGGTGCATTTGCATATGTTGTGTTGGTCTGGTTTAAGTCATTTTTGACTGTTGGTCTACTTTAAGGAGGAACTATGAGTCACCACTTCCTCGAAATCAGTTGGTACAAAATCAGTTAATCATGGGGCCAATGGAATCATGTGACCAATGGAAAGTATGCAAGCCCACTGGGAAATTCAGATCAGTCACCAGCAGTCACGTGATAAACAGCCATTTTGTGTCATACACCAGGAATGAGGAAGTGGTAACTTGCTCATAGTTCCTCTTTAATGAGTTAATCGTGACAACTACAGCCATATTGTCAGAATAAAAGCACACAGCCCTGATTCTGAAATCAGCTCTACAAAAGTCTTAAAGGAGCCACAGCACTCAAACCAGTTAGCTTACTGAGCAACCTACAATCTGTCTGTAAACTTGGTTTAAAACAGAGGGCTCGGTCACACACATCTGCAGAAGTAGCTTAAGCTGCACCACCAAACGCCAAGGTGCCTCTGTGGGGTGCAGTCCTAACTCTAATCTCTGAGAGCCCCATTTGGGACATACAATGCAATAGATAAATTGGGAGCAGGCTTACCTGAGGTTGCATGTACACAGAAAGTTGCCAGCTCTGAATTATAAATCTGAGACAAACTGCCAGAAGCTGCACAGCCACGAGCGCTCACCTCTTGTGTAGTCCACACCATATAACCATGAGGCCAGCCGACATCCAGTTTGAAGTAAAATCATCCAAATTTTATTTGAAGTTCAATTAAAAGCATCCATCAAAAACGATACAACAGGCATGGAGGTTATAAAAAGCGTCTTTCTGACGCGTTTCGGGCATCCTGCCCTTAATCATGACAATTTGTTATAGGAGAAGCCCCCATTATATACACAAGTTTGCAGAGATTAACAAACCTTATTTGCATAATTAGTTAATGATTCACACATGGAAAAGCATAGAGAAACAAACACGTGACCATACCTGCATAGTAAGATGTACGCGGTGTAGACCACCGCCCAGTCTCTCTTTGTTATTAATAACCGCGTGTTCTCCTCCATTATGTCATTGAGGCGGAAGGTCAATGATATTAAATAAAATGACGTATATAATCATGACCGCCATGACCCCCACCGCGTCATCAGAAGGGCAAAAAATCACCATCATATGTGAAGGAGAAAGGGCGGAAGTAAGGTAAAGCCAAACCGGACAATGGGCAGGATATCACCGTACATCTTCAAACAGGACACTACATAAAGTCATTGGAAAACTACACCCAAATAAGATAAAATACAATGAAATAACCCGCGCATAAGTCAGCAGGAATACATGCAGATGTATGACCGCGATAACTAGCTATGAAAATACAAATTAAATATTGAATACGCGGTCATACACTGGAATAAACTAACACAACCTGGTATTACATACGGAAACATTACAGAAATAGAAGTTGCAACAATGTAATACACACATAATTACAATATAAAATCCCAGGTGATTGTAACTGCAACACAATATCACTGTATGTTTAAAGAGAACCCCTGCTGCACCGTCGCGGGTAAACCATACCTAATTAATACAAAAAAGAAAAAAAAAAAAAAAAGAAAAATAATAATAATATAGAGAAGTATGCAAATTCAACTAATCTCGCAAGAACAAATCCACATCCCATCTGGAATTTAATCCAGACGGGGTGCGGGTCCGTAACTTAAAAATCCAAAAAACTTCTCTTTGAAAGATCCTCACCTGTAAATCTCCTCCTCTCGGCCCTATTTTAACTTTCTCTATGGCCATACACGAGAAACTAGAAAAGTCCCCATCATGTTTTTCACAGAAATGGCGATTCACATTAGATGTTGAATTTAAGCGTTCAGGATGGGGAGCAACTAAGTGCTCCGCCATTCTTCTTTTAAAGAGTCTAGTGGTACATCCCACATATTGAGGTTGCCATAAACCTCAAGTGCAAGCCATGGGGTGGGAGGGTCAAAGACCTTGCAATACAGCCTAGACCCCACACCCCATGTGCTTGCACAAATTCAAAAGAAACAAAGCAGGGGTGGCAGCCGCTCAGACCATTTTATAACTAACCTGGGAAGTGCATGTTAGCAGGGCAATTAGGATACAAAAGTCTTAAAGGAGCCACAGCACTCAAACCAGTAACCTCCCAGGTTAGTTATAATATGGTCTGAGCGGCTGCCACCCCTCCTTTGATTCTTTTGAAATCAGCTCTACAGCCACCACCAGAGAAAAGAGCTCCTAAAAAGCCAAATTCATGATTAGCATTAGAGGTCACCGCTTTGTTGGTCCCTCCTCCATGCACCAACTACTTGCAAAAGAAACCCTCAAAGCCTTTAGTTCTCACATTAGGATTTTGCCAACTGCCAAGCCATCAAAAGTCTGTAGATGACCAATTTATATTCAAATGTATCTGGTTTAAGTTCCGTTACCCGACGAATGAAATCATGACACTCATGAACCCTTGCTGCCTCATGAGCCTCATGAACCCATGTTGCCTCATGACCCTCATGAACCCATGTTGCCTCATGACCCTCATGAACCCATCCTGCCTCATGACCCTCATGAGCCCATGCTGCCTCAAGAGCCTCATGAACCTATGCTGCCTCATGACCCTCATGAACCCATGCTGCCTCATGACCCTCATGAACCCATGCTGCCTCATGACCCTCATGAACCCATGCTGCTTCATGACCCGCATGAAACCATGCTGCCTCATGACCCTCATGAACCCATGCTGCCTCATGACCCTCATGAACCCATGCTGCCTCATGAGTCTTATGAACCATGCTGCCTCATGAGCCTCATGAACCTATGCTGCCTCATGAGGCTCATGAACCCATGCTGCCTCATGACCCTCATGAACCCATGCTGCCTCATGACCCTCATGAACCCATGCTGCCTCATGACCCCCATGAACCCATGCTGCCTCATGACCCTCATGAACCCATGCTGCCTCATGAGTCTTATGAATCCATGCTGCCTCATGACCCTCATGAACCCATGCTGCCTCATGACCCTCATGAACCCACGCTGCCTCTTGACCCTCATGAACACATCCTGCCTCATGACCCTCATGAACCCATGCTGCCTCATGACCCTCATGAACCCATGCTGCCTCATGACCCTCATGAACCCATGCTGCCTCATGACCCTCATGAAACCATGCTGCCTCATGACCCTCATGAACCCATGCTGCCTCATGACCCTCATGAACCCATGCTACCTCATGAGTCTCATGAACCCATGCTGCCTCATGAGCCCCATGAACCCATGCTGCATCATGAGCCTCATGGACCCATGCTGTCTCATGACCCTCATAAACCCATACTGCCTCATGACCCTCATGAACCCATGCTGCCTCATGACCCTCATGAACCCATCCTGCCTCATGACCCTCATGAACCCATGCTGCCTCATGACCCTCATGAACCTATGCTGCCTCATGACCCTCATGAACCCATGCTGCCTCATGACCCTTATGAAGCCATTCTGCCTCATGACCCTCATGAACCCATGCTGCCTCATGACCCTCATGAACCCATGCTGCCTCATGACTGTCACGCTCCGGGTACTACAGCTATCCACTTAGATAACTCCGGTCCTCTCAGTAAGACCTCAACCCCCAATCTCCGCAGCCAGCTTCACCTTTAGGAGCCCCCGCTTGCCGGGACGCAGAGCACGCCTGCCCGGGATCGGTTGCCCCCAGGACTTCAATGGCTCAAAGATTGGAGTCTTACTGTTCAGAGGCCCGGAGAACCCGCGGCTGGAAGTGGTGCCGAGCAGCCCGATCGCTGAGCGTATAACGGAAGTCCAACAGGCAAGGGTCAGCAACGGAAGTTCAGAAATGGCAGCGGTACAAAGGATTGGACAAGACGTGGTCGAGGATCAAGCAGAGGTATACAAAAGTAGGATACAAAAGTCTTAAAGGAGCCACAGCACTCAAACCAGTAACCTCCCAGGTTAGTTATAATATGGTCTGAGCGGCTGCCACCCCTCCTTTGATTCTTTTGAAATCAGCTCTACAGCCACCACCAGAGAAAAGAGCTCCTAAAAAGCCAAATTCATGATTAGCATTAGAGGTCACCGCTTTGTTGGTCCCTCCTCCATGCACCAACTACTTGCAAAAGAAACCCTCAAAGCCTTTAGTTCTCACATTAGGATTTTGCCAACTGCCAAGCCATCAAAAGTCTGTAGATGACCAATTTATATTCAAATGTATCTGGTTTAAGTTCCGTTACCCGACGAATGAAATCATGACACTCATGAACCCTTGCTGCCTCATGAGCCTCATGAACCCATGTTGCCTCATGACCCTCATGAACCCATGTTGCCTCATGACCCTCATGAACCCATCCTGCCTCATGACCCTCATGAGCCCATGCTGCCTCAAGAGCCTCATGAACCTATGCTGCCTCATGACCCTCATGAACCCATGCTGCCTCATGACCCTCATGAACCCATGCTGCCTCATGACCCTCATGAACCCATGCTGCTTCATGACCCGCATGAAACCATGCTGCCTCATGACCCTCATGAACCCATGCTGCCTCATGACCCTCATGAACCCATGCTGCCTCATGAGTCTTATGAACCATGCTGCCTCATGAGCCTCATGAACCTATGCTGCCTCATGAGGCTCATGAACCCATGCTGCCTCATGACCCTCATGAACCCATGCTGCCTCATGACCCTCATGAACCCATGCTGCCTCATGACCCCCATGAACCCATGCTGCCTCATGACCCTCATGAACCCATGCTGCCTCATGAGTCTTATGAATCCATGCTGCCTCATGACCCTCATGAACCCATGCTGCCTCATGACCCTCATGAACCCACGCTGCCTCTTGACCCTCATGAACACATCCTGCCTCATGACCCTCATAAACCCATACTGCCTCATGACCCTCATGAACCCATGCTGCCTCATGACCCTCATGAACCCATCCTGCCTCATGACCCTCATGAACCCATGCTGCCTCATGACCCTCATGAACCTATGCTGCCTCATGACCCTCATGAACCCATGCTGCCTCATGACCCTTATGAAGCCATTCTGCCTCATGACCCTCATGAACCCATGCTGCCTCATGACCCTCATGAACCCATGCTGCCTCATGACTGTCACGCTCCGGGTACTACAGCTATCCACTTAGATAACTCCGGTCCTCTCAGTAAGACCTCAACCCCCAATCTCCGCAGCCAGCTTCACCTTTAGGAGCCCCCGCTTGCCGGGACGCAGAGCACGCCTGCCCGGGATCGGTTGCCCCCAGGACTTCAATGGCTCAAAGATTGGAGTCTTACTGTTCAGAGGCCCGGAGAACCCGCGGCTGGAAGTGGTGCCGAGCAGCCCGATCGCTGAGCGTATAACGGAAGTCCAACAGGCAAGGGTCAGCAACGGAAGTTCAGAAATGGCAGCGGTACAAAGGATTGGACAAGACGTGGTCGAGGATCAAGCAGAGGTCGGCAACAGGAGATCGGATCGGGGATGGTCAAACACAAGCGAAGGTCGGCAACAGGAACACGGATCGAGGATAGTCAAGACAGGCGGTGGTCGGCAACGGGAGTTCAGAATAAACACTAGAGACAAGCAGCTAACAGGGTACAAGGCACTATCACAGGCGCTGAGCAACTGAGTGAGCGAACCTTATAAAGGGACAGACAGATGGGAGGTGAGTGTGTGATTGGTGCAACTGGGATCTAAGTTCACATTGGGCCAGAACCTGAAAAGGGCGTGTAGCCCAGAACCTCTCGCTTGGGCTCATTGGCCCAAACAAGGAGGGCTCATAGGCCCTTCAAACCGAACCAGGGGGCGTGCCAGTGCCCCCTGGCTAATCTACAGCCTCCGGCGGGCGCGCTGAGCACAGCGCCGCCGGAGGGAAAACAGACCTCGGGCACGCGCGCGCTCCCGGGAACAGATGACGCGCGCGCGAGGGGGGAGAGAGGCCGTGCTCGGCGCCGCCCGAGCAGACGCCGCACGGCGCGGCCGCCGGGCCGGAGCTGCTGGGGCCGGCCGGCCGCCAACGCTGGACCGGGGCCCAGGTAAGTGCCGATTGCTGACACTACCCCCCCCTTCACGAGGGGCCTCCGGACCCTCACCCGGTTTTCCCGGATTATCACGGTGGAATTTCCGTACAAGAGCTTTGGCGTGAACATCCCTCGCAGCCACCCAACATCTTTCTTCTGGACCATAGCCAACCCAGTCCACCAAGTATTGTAAAGAATTGCGCATCCTACGAGAATCCAAGATCTTATTTACTTCATACTCGGGCTCATTATCCACAAGAATAGGTGCAGGACCAGCAAGAGGCGTATTCTTCGCCGGTTTTAACAGTGAAACGTGAAAAGAGTTGGGTATTTTCATAGTTGGCGGAAGTTGAACTTTAAAAGACACATTATTCAACCTTTTAATTATAGGAAAGGGGCCAATGAATTTTGGACCCAACTTGCAAGAAGGTTGACGGAGCGCAATATTTTTAGTGGAGACCCAAACTAGATCGCCTACTTGAAGAGTAGGTTCCCGTGATCTACGGCGATCAGCAAATTTCTTATATCTTAAACTAGTGGTTTTAAGAGTTTCCTGAACATGTGTCCAGATATTCTTCCGTTCTTGAAGCCACTCCTCCAACGCCGGCAAGTTGGAGGGTGACCCCGAAAGGGAAGAGGCTCTAGGATTTTTCCCTAGGTTACAATAAAAAGGCGATATCTTGGTACTCTCACTAGGCGCATTATTGTAAGCAAATTCGGCGAAATCAATAAATTCTGCCCATTGTTCTTGGGCATCAGAGACATAACACCTTAAGTACTGTTCCAGAGTTTGATTAGTTCTTTCCGTCTGCCCATTGGACTGGGGATGGTAGGCAGACGAAAGAGAGATCTGTATACCCAGCCGCGAACAGAAACATTTCCAAAAACGGGAAGTAAATTGGACGCCCCGATCGGAGACTATATTGGACGGAATACCATGAATACGAAAAATGTGTGAAGTAAATAGTCGAGAAAGCTCTGGTGCAGAAGGAAGCTTAGCCAAAGGAATGAAGTGTGCCATTTTACTGAAGCGATCTACGACCACCCAAATAACAGTATTCCCGTGTGATAAAGGCAAATCTACAATAAAATCCATAGAAATATGAGTCCAAGGTTCGGCAGGGATTTCAAGAGGAACCAAACCGCCACTGGGAGCCTTATGAACCCCTTTACTTCGAGCGCAAACAGCACAAGCGTCGATAAAGGCAGTAATATCGCGTCTCATGGTTGGCCACCATACATGGCGACGGGCAAGCATAAAGGTTTTTCGGTTACCCACATGACCAGCAGTTTTAGCATCGTGAAACTCGCGAATTACATCTGAACGCAAATGTGGCGGTACAAACTGGCATCCCAAGGGAACATCACTAGGAGACTGGTCTTGAAACGGCGCCAAGGTGTTAGAGAGATCAGGAAGTAATGCCCCGACCACACAACCAATGGGTAGAATCGGGTCACCAGTATCACCCCGATCCTTACATTCACCGAACATGCGAGATAGAGCATCCGCTTTAGTATTTTTTACACCCGGCTTGAACGTAATAATAAAATTAAAACGCGAGAAGAATAATGCCCAACGTGCTTGACGAGAGTTCAATCTCTTGGCAGACCCAATGTATTCAAGATTTTTGTGATCGGTATACACAGTTATCGGATGTAATGAACCCTCCAGCCAATGTCGCCATTCATCAAAAGCCAGTTTAATAGCTAATAGTTCCCTATTACCGACATCATAATTTTGCTCCGCGGTACTGAATTTACGTGAAAAATAAGCGCATGGATGAAGACGCTCAGGGTTACCAGAATATTGCGACAAAACTGCCCCCACTCCCAGCTCAGAAGCGTCCACTTCTACAATGAAGGCCTTACGAATATCTGGGTGAATTAACACTGGTGCCGAAGTGAAGGCCCGTTTCAAGGTCAGGAAGGCCTCACAGACAGAGGGAGACCAGTTGGCAGTAAAGGCCCCCTTGCGGGTAAGATTGGTAAGAGGTGCAACAACATGAGAGAAGCCTTTGATGAACCGCCGATAAAAATTGGCAAAACCTAGAAAACGCTGCAATTCTTTTAAGGTCTTGGGTTGGACCCAATCCTGAACCGCTGAAACTTTCCCCGCATCCATCTCTAGACCCTGGTTGGTAATAATGTACCCTAAGAAAGGAACTGTGGTGACTTCAAACACGCATTTAGAAAGTTTAGCAAATAAATTGTTCTCTCTTAATTTTTGTAGTACCAACTTAACATGGCGTCTGTGCTCCAACAAGGAATTAGAAAAAATGAGAATATCGTCTAAGTATATGACCACAAATCTACCGAGATACTCTCTGAAAATATCGTTAACAAAATCTTGAAAAACGGCTGGCGCGTTACAAAGACCAAAAGGCATGACCAGGTACTCGTAATGGCCGTCTTTCACATTAAATGCGGTTTTCCACTCGTCCCCCTGTCGGATGCGAATAAGATTGTAAGCCCCTCTTAAATCCAACTTGGAAAAAATTTGGGACCCAGTGAGTTGATTGAACAGATCCCCGATCAAGGGCAAGGGTTATCGGTTCTTTACCGTGATTTTATTCAAGGCTCGATAATCTATGCATGGTCTCAAGCCGCCATCTTTTTTCTCTACAAAAAAGAATCCAGCCCCGGCAGGTGAGGTAGAGGGGCGAATAAATCCCTTCTTTAAATTTTCGGTGATGTACTCCCTCATTGCTTGCTCTTCCGGCAGGGTAAGATTATAAATCTTTCCCCTCGGGGGAATCGTGCCAGGCAGCAAGTCAATAGGGCAGTCATAAGACCGATGTGGAGGAAGGGTATCCGCAGAACGTTCAGAAAAGACATCAACCCAGTCTGCGTATGGTTGAGGTAATCCCTGAGGTAAAACTTGCATACTTCTAAGGCCTGTAGTAAAGCAGTGACTTTTACAATGGTCACTCCACTTGATCAATTCTCCAACCCGCCAATCTATCACCGGGTTGTGGAGTTGTAACCAGGGGTATCCCAAAACCACCGGAGTCTCTGGACAGTCGAAGATGAAAAATTCTAAAAACTCAGAGTGAGAAGAGCCAACAATTAACCGAAGAGGTGGGGTCTTGGTGTTTATAGGTCCCCCCTGGATGGCCTTCCCATTGATGGCCAATACTTGTAGGGATCTTTCAAGAGGAACTAACGGAATACCTAAAAGGGAGATCATGCTCCTATCCAGAAAGTTTCCCGCCGCACCGCTGTCGATAAAGGCGGAAACTGTTTGCTTGGAAGAACCCCAAGATAGGTCAATGGGTACTAACATTTTATTTTGGCGAGAGTTGCAAAGTGACTCACCCAGATCAGTACTCTCTACCTGGTCTGGGTGCGGAAGTTTTCCGCTGGTTTCCCCTTGTTGGGACAGGACCCTGCGAAATGTCCCGAGTTCCCACAATATAGGCATAACCTATTGGACCGCCTACGCTGCTTTTCCTCTTGGGATAACCGGGTTCTCCCTAATTGCATGGGTTCTTCCTGGGAAGGAGATGAGGTATTTTCCCCACGGGTAGCGGGGGAACTAAGACTCTGGGAAGACCTGAAGGACGTGGGAGCCCTGGCTCTCTCCCTAGCCCTCTCTCTAAGACGCCTGTCTATTTTAATGGAGACCTGCATTAATTGGTCTAGGTCTGCGGGTGGAGGAAAATTTACCAAAGCATCCTTGATGCTTTCCGACAGCCCCACCCTGAACTGACTACACAAAGCGGGATCATTCCACCTCGATTCGACGGCCCAGCGGCGGAATTCAGCACTATAATCTTCAGCCGAATTCCGTCCTTGTCTCAAGGCCCGAAGCCTATTTTCTGCCGTAGATTGTTGATCAGGGTCAGCATATAAGACGCCCATAGCAGTAAAGAATGCTGTAACGGATTGTAGGGCAGAATCATGAGATGGCAAACTGAACGCCCAGGACTGCGGGTCTCCTTGAAGCAAAGAAATGACTAGGCCTACTCGTTGGGACTCTGTGCCTGAGGAGATGGGTCTCAGCTTGAAATACAGTTCGCAGGCATTCTTAAAATTGGAGAATCTAGCTCGTTCTCCAAAAAACGTTTCCGGCAATGGAATCTTTGGTTCTGAGATATGAGGTGGTACAGAGGATGCCGGTAACTGTCGAGATTCTTGAGTGGCCACTCTTTGAGCGAGCTGGTTTATCGCCGTAGCCATAGCTTGTACCTGCTGTACCAGGTCATCCATCTTCGGCCTGTGATAATGTCACGCTCCGGGTACTACAGCTATCCACTTAGATAACTCCGGTCCTCTCAGTAAGACCTCAACCCCCAATCTCCGCAGCCAGCTTCACCTTTAGGAGCCCCCGCTTGCCGGGACGCAGAGCACGCCTGCCCGGGATCGGTTGCCCCCAGGACTTCAATGGCTCAAAGATTGGAGTCTTACTGTTCAGAGGCCCGGAGAACCCGCGGCTGGAAGTGGTGCCGAGCAGCCCGATCGCTGAGCGTATAACGGAAGTCCAACAGGCAAGGGTCAGCAACGGAAGTTCAGAAATGGCAGCGGTACAAAGGATTGGACAAGACGTGGTCGAGGATCAAGCAGAGGTCGGCAACAGGAGATCGGATCGGGGATGGTCAAACACAAGCAAAGGTCGGCAACAGGAACACGGATCGAGGATAGTCAAGACAGGCGGTGGTCGGCAACGGGAGTTCAGAATAAACACTAGAGACAAGCAGCTAACAGGGTACAAGGCACTATCACAGGCGCTGAGCAACTGAGTGAGCGAACCTTATAAAGGGACAGACAGATGGGAGGTGAGTGTGTGATTGGTGCAACTGGGATCTAAGTTCACATTGGGCCAGAACCTGAAAAGGGCGTGTAGCCCAGAACCTCTCGCTTGGGCTCATTGGCCCAAACAAGGAGGGCTCATAGGCCCTTCAAACCGAACCAGGGGGCGTGCCAGTGCCCCCTGGCTAATCTACAGCCTCCGGCGGGCGCGCTGAGCACAGCGCCGCCGGAGGGAAAACAGACCTCGGGCACGCGCGCGCGCCCGGGAACAGATGACGCGCGCGCGAGGGGGGAGAGAGGCCGTGCTCGGCGCCGCCCGAGCAGACGCCGCACGGCGCGGCCGCCGGGCCGGAGCTGCTGGGGCCGGCCGGCCGCCAACGCTGGACCGGGGCCCAGGTAAGTGCCGATTGCTGACAATGACCCTCATAAACCCATGCTGCCTCATGACCCTCATGAACCCATGCTGCCTCATGACCCTCATGAACCCATGCTGCCTCATGACCCTCATGAACCCTGCCTCATGACCCTCATGAACCCATGCTGCCTCATGACCCTCATGAACCCTGCCTCATGACCCTCATGAACTCATGCTGCCTCATGACCCTCATGAACCCATGCTGCCTCATGACCCTCATGAACTCATGCTGCCTCATGAGGCTCATGAACCCATGCTGCCTCATGACCCTCATGAACCCATGCTGCCTCATGACCCTCATAAACCCATACTGCCTCATGACCCTCATGAACCCATGCTGCCTCATGACCCTCATGAACCCATCCTGCCTCATTACCCTCATGAACCCATGCTGCCTCATGACCCTCATGAACCTATGCTGCCTCATGACTCTCATGAACCCATGCTGCCTCATGACCCTTATGAAGCCATTCTGCCTCATGACCCTCATGAACCCATGCTGCCTCATGACCCTCATGAACCCATGCTGCCTCATGACCCTCATGAACCTATGCTGCCTCATGACTATCATGAACCCATGCTGCCTCATGACCCTTATGAAGCCATTCTGCCTCATGACCCTCATGAACCCATGCTGCCTCATGACCCTCATGAACCCATGCTGCCTCATGACCCTCATGAACCCATGCTGCCTCATGACCCTCATGAACCCATGCTGCCTCATGACCCTCATGAACCCTGCCTCATGACCCTCATGAACCCTGCCTCATGACCCTCATGAACTCATGCTGCCTCATGACCCTCATGAACCCATGCTGCCTCATGACCCTCATGAACCCATGCTGCCTCATGACCCTCATGAACTCATGCTGCCTCATGACCCTCATGAACCCATGCTGCCTCATGACCCTCATGAACCCATGCTGCCTCATGACCCTCATGAACCCATGCTGCCTCATGAGGCTCATGAACCCATGCTGCCTCATGACCCTCATGAACCCATGCTGCCTCATGAGGCTCATGAACCCATGCTGCCTCATGACCCTCATGAACCCATGCTGCCTCATGACCCTCATGAACCCATGCTGCCTCATGACCCCCATGAACCCATGCTGCCTCATGACCTTCATGAACCCATGCTGCCTCATGAGTTTTATGAATCCATGCTGCCTCGTGACCCTCATAAACCCATGCTGCCTCATGACCCTCATGAACCCACACTGCCTCTTGACCCTCATGAACACATCCTGCCTCATGACCCTCATGAACTCATGCTGCCTCATGACCCTCATGAACCCATGCTGCCTCATGACCCTCATGAAACCATGCTGCCTCAATACCCTCATGAACCCATGCTGCCTCATGACCCTCATGAACCCATGCTGCCTCATAACCCTCATGAACCCATGCTGCCTCATGACCCTCATGAACCCATGCTGCCTCATGACCCTCATGAACCCATGCTACCTCATGAGTCTCATGAACCCATGATGCCTCATGAGCCCCATGAACCCATGCTGCATCATGAGCCTCATGGACCCATGCTGTCTCATGACCCTCATAAACCCATACTGCCTCATGACCCTCATGAACCCATGCTGCCTCATGACCCTCATGAACCCATCCTGCCTCATTACCCTCATGAACCCATGCTGCCTCATGACCCTCATGAACCTATGCTGCCTCATGACTCTCATGAACCCATGCTGCCTCATGACCCTTATGAAGCCATTCTGCCTCATGACCCTCATGAACCCATGCTGCCTCATGACCCTCATGAACCCATGCTGCCTCATGACCCTCATGAACCTATGCTGCCTCATGACTATCATGAACCCATGCTGCCTCATGACCCTTATGAAGCCATTCTGCCTCATGACCCTCATGAACCCATGCTGCCTCATGACCCTCATGAACCCATGCTGCCTCATGACCCTCATGAACCCATGCTGCCTCATGACCCTCATGAACCCATGCTGCCTCATGACCCTCATGAACCCTGCCTCATGACCCTCATGAACCCATGCTGCCTCATGACCCTCATGAACCCATGCTGTCTCATGACCCTCATGAACCCATGCTGCCTCATGACCCTCATGAACCCATGCTGCCTCATGACCCTCATGAACCCATGCTGCCTCATGAGTCTCGTGAACCCATGCTGCCTCATGAGCCTCGTGAACCCATGCTGCCTCATGACCCTCATAAACCTATGCTGCCTCATGAGCCTCATGAACCCATGTGGCCCCATGTCCCTCATGAACGCATGCTGCCCCATGACCCTCATGAACCCATGCTGCCCCATGACCCTCATAAACCCATGCTGCCCCATGACCCTCATGAACCCATGCTGCCCCATGACCCTCATGAACCCATGCTGCCTCATGATCCTCGTGAACCCATGCTGCCTCATGATCCTCGTGAACCTATGCTGCCCCATGACCCTCATGAACCCATGCTGCCCCATGACCCTCATGAACCCATGCTGCCCCATGACCCTCATGAACCCATGCTGCCCCATGACCCTCATGAACCCATGCTGCCTCATGAGCCTCATGAATCCATGCTGCCCCATGACCCTCATGAACCCATGCTGCCCCATGACCCTCATGAACCCATGCTGCCCCATGACCCTCATGAACCCATGCTGCCCCATGACCCTCATGAACCCATGCTGCCCCATGACCCTAATGAACCCATGCTGCCTCATGAGCCTCGTGAACCCATGCTGCCTCATGACCCTCATGAACCTATGCTGCCCCATGACCCTCATGAACCCATGCTGCCCCATGACCCTCATGAACCCATGCTGCCCCATGAGCCTCGTGAACCCATGCTGCCTCATGACCCTCATGAACCTATGCTGCCCCATGACCCTCATGAACCCATGCTGCCCCATGACCCTCATGAACCCATGCTGCCCCATGAGCCTCGTGAACCCATGCTGCCTCATGACCCTCATGAACCTATGCTGCCCCATGACCCTCAAAAACCCATGCTGCCCCATGACCCCCATGAACCCATGCTGCCCCATGACCCTTATGAACCCATGCTGCCCCATGACCCTCATGAACCCATGCTGCCCCATGACCCTCATGAACCCATGCTGCCCCATGACCCTCATGAACCCATGCTGCCCCATTACCCTCATTAACCCATGCTGCCTCAAGAGCTTCGTGAACCTATGCTGCCTCATGAGCCTCATGAACCCATGCTGCCTCATGACCCTCATGAACCCATGCTGCCTCATGAGCCTCATGAACCCATGCTGCCCCATGACCCTCATGAACCCATGCTGCCCCATAACCCTCTTGAATCCATGCTGTCCCATGACCCCCATGAACCCATGCTGCCTCATGACCCTCATAATTCCATGCTGTCTCATGAGCCTCATGAACCCAAGCTGCCTTATGACTCTCATGAACCCATGCTGCCTCATCACCCTCATGAACCCATGCTGCCTCATGAGCCTCATGAACCCATGCTGCCTCATGACCCTCATGAACCCATGCTGCCCCATGACCCTCGTGAGCCCATGCTGCCCCATGACCCTCATGAACCCATGCTGCCTCATGAGCCCCGTGAACCCATGCTGCCTCATGATCCTCATGAACCTATGCTGCCCCATGACCCTCGTGAACCCATGCTGCCCCATGACCCTCATGAACCCATGCTGCCCCATGACCCTCATGAACCCATGCTGCCTCATGAGCCTCATAAATCCATGCTGCCCCATGACCCTCATGAACCCATGCTGCCCCATGACCCTCATGAACCCATGCTGCCCCATGACTCTCATGAACCCATGCTGCCCCATGACCCTAATGAACCCATGCTGCCTCATGAGCCTCGTGAACCCATGCTGCCTCATGACCCTCATGAACCTATGCTGCCCCATGACCCTCATGAACCCATGCTGCCCCATGACCCTCATGAACCCATGCTGCCCCATAACCCTCATGAACCCATGCTGCCTCATGAGCCTCGTGAACCCATGCTGCCTAATGACCCTCATGAACCTATGCTGCCCCATGACCCTCATAAACCCATGCTGCCCCATGACCTTCATGAACCCATGCTGCCTCATGAGCCTCATAAATCCATGCTGCCTCGTGAGCCTCATGAACCCATGCTGCCTCATGACTCTCATGAACTCATGCTGCCCCATGACCCTTGTGAACCCATGCTTCCCCATGACCCTCATGAACCCATGCTGCCCCATGACCCTCATGAGCCCATGCTGCCCCATGACCCTCATGAACCCATGCTGCCCCATTACCCTCATGAACCCATGCTGCCTCATGAGCTTCGTGAACCTATGCTGCCTCATGAGCCTCATGAATCCATGCTGCCTCATGACCCTCATGAACCCATGCTGCCCCATAACCCTCATGAATCCATGCTGCCCCATGACCCCCATGAACCCATGCTGCCTCATGACCCTCATAAACCCATGCTGTCTCATGAGCCTCATGAACCCATGCTGCCTTATGACTCTCATGAACCCATGCTGCCTCATCACCCTCATGAACCCATGCTGCCTCATGAGCCTCATGAACCCATGCTGCCTCATGAGCCTCATGAACCCATGCTGCCTCATGAGCTTCATGAACTCATGCTGCCTCATGAGCCTCGTGAACCCGTGCTGCCTCATGAACCCATGTTGCCTAATGAGCCTTATGAACCCATGCTGCCCCATGACCCTCATAAACCCATGCTGCCCCATGACCTTCATGAACCCATGCTGCCCCATGACCCTCATGAACACATGCTGCCCCATGACCCTCATGAATTCATGCTGCCTCATGAGCCTCATGAACCCATGCTGCCTCATGAGCCTCATGAACCCATGGTTCCTCGTGAGCCTCATGAACCCATGGTGCCTCATGAGCCTCATGAACCCATGCTGCCTCATGAGCCTCATGAACCCATGCTGCCTCATGAGCCTCATGAACCCATGCTGCCTCTTGACCCTCATGAACCCATGCTGCCTCATGAGCCTCATAATGCCTCATGAGCCCCATGAACCCATGCTGCCTCATGAGCCTCATGGACCCATGCTGTCTCATGACCCTCATGAACCCATACTGCCTCACGACCCTCATGAACCCATGCTGCCTTATGACCCTCATGAACCCATCCTGCCTCATGACCTTCATGAACCCATGCTGCCTCATGACCCTCATGAACCTATGCTGCCTCATGTCCCTCATGAACCCATGCTGCCTCATGACCCTCATGAACCCATGCTGCCCCATGACCCTCATGAACCCATGCTGCCCCATGACCCTCATGAACCCATGCTGCCTCATGAGCCTCATAAACCCATGCTGTTTCATTAGCCTCATGAACCCATGCTGCCTCATGACTCACATGAACTCATGCTGCCTCATGATCCTCATGAACCCATGCTGGCTCATGAGCCTCATTAACCCATGCTGTCCCATGACCCTCATGAACCCATGCTGCCCCATTTCCCTCATGAACCCATGCTGCCTCATGAGCCTCATGAACCCATGCTGCCCCATGACCCTCATGAACCCATGCTGCCCCATTTCCCTCATGAACCCATGCTGCCTCATGACCCTCATGAACCCATGCTGCCCCATTTCCCTCATGAACCCATGCTGCCCCATGACCCTCATGAACCCATGCTGCCCCATTTCCCTCATGAACCCATGCTGCCCCATGACCCTCATGAACTCATGCTGCCCCATTTCCCTCATGAACCCATGCTGTCTCATGAGCCTCATGAACCCATGCTGCCTTATGACTCTCATGAACCCATGCTGCCTTATGACTCTCATGAACCCATGCTGCCTCATGAGCCTCATGAACCCATGCTGCCTCATGAGCCTCATGAACCCATGCTGCCTCATGAGCCTCATGAACTCATGCTGCCTCATGAGCCTCGTGAACCCATGCTGCCTCATGAGCCTCATGAACCCATGTTGCCTAATGAGCCTTATGAACACATGCTGCCCCATGACCCTCATAAACCCATGCTGCCCCATGACCTTCATGAGCCCATGCTGCCCCATGACCCTCATGAACACATGCTGCCCCATGACCCTCATGAATCCATGCTGCCCCATGATCCTCATGAGCCCATGCTGCCTCATGAGCCTCATGAACCCATGCTGCCTCATGAGCCTCATGAATCCATGCTTCCTCATGAGCCTCATGAATCCATGCTTCCTCATGAGCCTCATGAACCCATGCTGCCTCATGAGCCTCATGAACCCATGCTGCCTCATGAGCCTCATGAACTCATGCTGCCTCATGACCCTCATAATTCCATGCTGTCTCATGAGCCTCATGAACCCAAGCTGCCTTATGACTCTCATGAACCCATGCTGCCTCATCACCCTCATGAACCCATGCTGCCTCATGAGCCTCATGAACCCATGCTGCCTCATGACCTTCATGAACCCATGCTGCCCCATGACCCTCGTGAGCCCATGCTGCCCCATGACCCTCATGAACCCATGCTGCCTCATGAGCCCCGTGAACCCATGCTGCCTCATGATCCTCATGAACCTATGCTGCACCATGACCCTCGTGAACCCATGCTGCCCCATGACCCTCATGAACCCATGCTGCCCCATGACCCTCATGAACCCATGCTGCCCCATGACCCTCATGAACCCATGCTGCCCCATGACTCTCATGAACCCATGCTGCCCCATGACCCTAATGAACCCATGCTGCCTCATGAGCCTCGTGAACCCATGCTGCCTCATGACCCTCATGAACCTATGCTGCCCCATGACCCTCATGAACCCATGCTGCCCCATGACCCTCATGAACCCATGCTGCCCCATAACCCTCATGAACCCATGCTGCCTCATGAGCCTCGTGAACCCATGCTGCCTCATGACCCTCATGAACCTATGCTGCCCCATGACCCTCATAAACCCATGCTGCCCCATGACCTTCATGAACCCATGCTGCCTCATGAGCCTCATAAATCCATGCTGCCTCGTGAGCCTCATGAACCCATGCTGCCTCATGACTCTCATGAACTCATGCTGCCTCATGACCCTTGTGAACCCATGCTTCCCCATGACCCTCATGAACCCATGCTGCCCCATGACCCTCATGAGCCCATGCTGCCCCATGACCCTCATGAACCCATGCTGCCCCATTACCCTCATGAACCCATGCTGCCTCATGAGCTTCGTGAACCTATGCTGCCTCATGAGCCTCATGAATCCATGCTGCCTCATGACCCTCATGAACCCATGCTGCCCCATAACCCTCATGAATCCATGCTGCCCCATGACCCCCATGAACCCATGCTGCCTCATGACCCTCATAAACCCATGCTGTCTCATGAGCCTCATGAACCCATGCTGCCTTATGACTCTCATGAACCCATGCTGCCTCATCACCCTCATGAACCCATGCTGCCTCATGAGCCTCATGAACCCATGCTGCCTCATGAGCCTCATGAACCCATGCTGCCTCATGAGCTTCATGAACTCATGCTGCCTCATGAGCCTCGTGAACCCGTGCTGCCTCATGAACTCATGTTGCCTAATGAGCCTTATGAACCTATGCTGCCCCATGACCCTCATAAACCCATGCTGCCCCATGACCTTCATGAACCCATGCTGCCCCATGACCCTCATGAACACATGCTGCCCCATGACCCTCATGAATTCATGCTGCCTCATGAGCCTCATGAACCCATGCTGCCTCATGAGCCTCATGAACCCATGGTTCCTCGTGAGCCTCATGAACCCATGGTGCCTCATGAGCCTCATGAACCCATGCTGCCTCATGAGCCTCATGAACCCATGCTGCCTCTTGACCCTCATGAACCCATGCTGCCTCATGAGCCTCATAATGCCTCATGAGCCCCATGAACCCATGCTGCCTCATGAGCCTCATGGACCCATGCTGTCTCATGACCCTCATGAACCCATACTGCCTCACGACCCTCATGAACCCATGCTGCCTTATGACCCTCATGAACCCATCCTGCCTCATGACCTTCATGAACCCATGCTGCCTCATGACCCTCATGAACCTATGCTGCCTCATGACCCTCATGAACCCATGCTGCCTCATGACCCTCATGAACCCATGCTGCCCCATGACCCTCATGAACCCATGCTGCCCCATGACCCTCATGAACCCATGCTGCCTCATGAGCCTCATAAACCCATGCTGTTTCATTAGCCTCATGAACCCATGCTGCCTCATGACTCACATGAACTCATGCTGCCTCATGATCCTCATGAACCCATGCTGGCTCATGAGCCTCATGAACCCATGCTGTCCCATGACCCTCATGAACCCATGCTGCCCCATTTCCCTCATGAACCCATGCTGCCTCATGAGCCTCATGAACCCATGCTGCCCCATGACCCTCATGAACCCATGCTGCCCCATTTCCCTCATGAACCCATGCTGCCTCATGACCCTCATGAACCCATGCTGCCCCATTTCCCTCATGAACCCATGCTGCCCCATGACCCTCATGAACCTATGCTGCCCCATGACCCTCATGAACCCATGCTGCCCCATGACCCTCATGAACTCATGCTGCCCCATTTCCCTCATGAACCCATGCTGTCTCATGAGCCTCATGAACCCATGCTGCCTTATGACTCTCATGAACCCATGCTGCCTTATGACTCTCATGAACCCATGCTGCCTCATGAGCCTCATGAACCCATGCTGCCTCATGAGCCTTATGAACCCATGCTGCCTCATGAGCCTCATGAACTCATGCTGCCTCATGAGCCTCGTGAACCCATGCTGCCTCATGAGCCTCATGAACCCATGTAGCCTAATGAGCCTTATGAACACATGCTGCCCCATGACCCTCATAAACCCATGCTGCCCCATGACCTTCATGAGCCCATGCTGCCCCATGACCCTCATGAACACATGCTGCCTCATGACCCTCATGAATCCATGCTGCCCCATGATCCTCATGAGCCCATGCTGCCTCATGAGCCTCATGAACCCATGCTGCCTCATGAGCCTCATGAATCCATGCTTCCTCATGAGCCTCATGAACCCATGCTGCCTCATGAGCCTCATGAACCCATGCTGCCTCATGAGCCTCATGAACTCATGCTGCCTCATGAGCCTCATGAACCCATGCTGCCTCATGAGCCTCATGAACCCATGCTGCCTCATGAGCCTCATGAACCCATGCTGCCTCATGAGCTTCATGAACCCATGCAGCCTCCTGAGCCTCATGAACCCATACTGCCTCTTGAGCCTCATGAACCCATGCTGCCTCATTAACCCATGACAGTGCCCAAGGCCGTGAGAAAACATGCCCCATGGGAAGCACCTTAAGCAAATTTAAGCTCACTTAGTAGCATTTGGAGCGCCTTTAGAGTTTGCCTGGTGCACATTTTTAGGCCCTCCAACAACACTGCGGTCTTCTTTGCAAGCAGTCAGCATACTCTGTTCACTCAATCAATCTCTATGATTAAAACTTGATGATGGTTATCGGCCCCATTTTTTTCCCCTGCTATCAGAACCCCAAGTTTTCTCTGATCACTCATGGGTGCACATGTGTTGAGCGCAGATTGTATCTCACTGAAGACTTAGGTGTGGAAATTAAAACTATTGATCCACACCTGAGCCATTATTCATCCGGTAAGCAATTTAGTCATGGTAGATTTGCCTCTAGGCTCACTGGCATCCTCCCATTGTTCAAAAGGTATTCCTGCTAGCTTAGAATTTGAAACAGCATTTGGTCCTACAATAATATGGCCTTGGCTGTCGGTTGGAACTGGTTTACCCAATTACGCCCTAGCCAAATATGTTTCTGCAGTTTGGTCATACCCAGTTATTTTTACCTTCTACAGTGTCTGTGTGTCTCTCTGCAGCTACCAGTTCATAAGAGTGTTACCATTAGAAGCTCTTGTTTAGATCAAGCCACTTCTTATAGTCTCCACTCTAGCACTATCTATGGTTACACATATTTCATATGACCTGGCTTGATTGCTGGGCATTAACTCCAGGAATTTATGAAGACTCCAGATTTCTGACAACTGGTCATAGTCTAATTTCATTGAACAGCCACCACATCCACCAAGACATTCATAGTTTCCAACTGTATCCATCATGCATCATTGCCTTTAGATTGATCATATGACTTAAGAAAGAAACGTCTAAAGAATGTGGAAGAAAAGGATTAAATTTATCATCTTTTAGTTTGACCTGATGGAATTGATACTGATAAATGCAAATTGATGCTCGTCTACAGACTTTTCATTGGATTGATCAATGAAATCTATCTTCTACATCAATTAAGCATCTATTATTTACAGTAGTATATTTTAGGAAGCCTATCTCAAGAAAAAAAATGATTTGAAGGCAGAATTGCATTATTATTCATACTATAAATAGAATGTACTTCCCAAAGTGGCTCAGCCTCTAGGTTTTACCTCCAAAATGCCATGAGCGTACATCAAAAGCACTCAAATGGTCTTGACCCCTGCCAGGGGCCAATGCTGCTTAGAACACAAGACAGGGATTTCAGTGAATGAAAGAACTCCTCATATAGACCAGATGAGTAAATTGTTGTTGGGTTAGCTGGGGCAGTATAGGACTGCTTTACCTTTCCAGATCAGGAGCACTAAGCAGAAAATGTGACCAAAAGGTGGTGTTCAGCATAACATCTGTTCTTGACATTGACACCTGTCTAAGTTCCTGTGGCTCATGCCACTTTTGTTAGATGAACTTCCTTTTTGCTTTCTGAAGAAAGTGACGTGAGGCTAAATCTCTAACATGGAACACAGCAAAAAAAAAAAAACAATAAAGACGCAATAAATGTCTCATATTCTATCCAAACCAAAAATAAAATGGAGTGTTAAAGGATTATTTTTACTAACAATAATAATAATATAAATAATACTCTCTTCTAACTGTGGCTGCTAAATATTCCTTTGTGTGATAGCGACTTTTACTGAGAAATAAAGGCGTAAAATTTGTGTTATGATTACTCTGTCTCATTTGAATCACTCTCTAGACTTTTGATTGTCACTGTTTTTTTTTTCAGTAAAGGCTGTAAACAAAAATCCGCACACGCCATAAATGTTTCATCCCTCCCACCACTAAGTTTTCGCATTACTCTGCTGTGACAAGCAGTAGGATGACAACTGATTAGGGTAAAAGAAAAAACACAACAAACAACTGTATAGCACAAGAGCGTCATTCTTTTTATCATTATCTATTTAGATGTATGCAAAAATAGAAACTTTATTGAGCACCAATAAAAAGCATAAATTATAATAAATTCAACTATCACAGCTTCTTGCAGCTAATCGAATTTGTAAACAGGAGTGATCTAGACAACAATATGGGGGACAGAATAGTCATACCGATATGTATGCATACCTCCCAACTACCTCTCATTTGGAGGGACTGTCCCTCTTTTTAGTCCATGTCCCCCTGTCCCTTGTTCTTCTCATTTGTCCCTCTCTGAGGTTTAACATGCAGATCTGCATCAATGATCCATTTGCCTCTGTGTTTATATTGTTGTAACTATTACAACCTATCTTCTAACCATCTCTCAACGAGGGGACGTGGCTTAGTTTAAAAATGGGCCCTCTTTCCCACCCTGAAAAGTTGGGAAGTATGTGTATGTGCATAGTGTGTAAACATGAAACAGGATTATTCCAAAGTATAAACTGCATCAATATAAATATATACTAATCAACAAAGCTAATAAAGAGCTAGGTATGAGGAAGGGCTAGAGCCTGAAGCATGTCACCTCTGTCATCACAGTGTGTGTCCCTATTTTCAAGGATCACCCTTTTGGATTTTATTTTTAATTGGAATATTAAAAGTTATATTTTATCTAAATTACTTTGAGTGCCAGAAACTCAACCCGTTTCTTATCTAGTATATGGGGGATATGGGGGATACTCAGGGTAGGAGGATTGGCAGTCTCCACTGGCAGGTCCAAGGGATGGGGTGGCTCCTAAGATGGGTGGTCTCCCTGTAGAGACAACAGGATAGGGTCAGGCTGGGATGGCTAGTGTAGCAGGGACTGGTTAGAAGGGAGTGGCACCTACCTATCCTGGGAAATCTTCAGTAACTTTAAACAGTGGGCTTGTGGGGAGGTCCGGGCGGAGAGATGGATGATCCTTTGACACTCTGTGTATATAGATTAAGCCAACCTAAAAGGGATATCTATCCCACTAATCCCTTAGAAAGGATAAAGTGGGATCTACGGCCCTTTTGCTACCAGGTCATTAGTGCTCAATATTCATTCCTCATTATAACTGACTTGTGAAGCTTAATTGGTGTTTGTCATGCAATAAAGTTAAAGCAGAACCCTGTGGTTAGAGTCTGTAGAGCATTTGTGTCTCACTTATTTTGGATTATCTTCTTAAAGTGGAATGCACTTCTGATTCTTCTAGACTTCTACAACTCTACTCAGTATTTTACTCAGTAATCTCTTAGAACAGTCTCAGCATGGTTCCCAGTTTACATTCAGCAACTAACTCACTAGCACAATTGGTCTCTACTTCCAGAATAACATTCGCTCAGATACCTTAATGTGGGCTCCTGGGACTTACGCTTCCACAGGTTCCTTGATGATGACACCTAGGTCTTAGGCATTTTCACTAGGTTTTCAGAAGCTTCCTCTTGGCTTCTCTTAGGTCATTTGTTTGGATACTATGCGGACCCCCTACCCTGTTGCACCACAAAACATCAAACCTTCTTCCTGGCTCCCTCGCCGATGTAAACATTGGGCGGCTGCATCCCTGCATATCTGGGCTGTGAGCGGGCTCCAGCCCCAAAGCCATGCAGATAGACTGGGGGTGGGAGCGTGCCTGCCGCTAGAGATGTGGCCTCTTGAGACTCTGTAAGCAGAGCCATTTGCTGAACCTTTAATATGCACAACAAACAGCTCTGATTCAACGACAGCTTGCATCGGAGGCAATCGGGAGGGTTGCACACAACGGAACATCAGGATGCCCGTGGGCAAGCAACAAAATCCCACTTTATATAACTTCTGTTACCTCCCCTTTTTTACCCCCAGAATTACTGCTCAGTTCACCAAAGTTCTGAATAGAGGAGTATTCTTACTTAAAGTGGACCAACACCCAGGGGGGATCGACCTGGGAATCTATAAGATTCCCGGGCCAATCAGATCCCTCCCAGCGGGGCATCCAAAATCGGGATGCCGCGCGGGGTGAAACCCCCCAAGACGCCCAGAAACCTTACCTTATCCCCGTTCCAACGGCGCATGCACAGGCCACAGCCACATCTCGCTCTTCCTTCTAGCAGGGCGCGCACCCAAGCCGGCCGTTTGTGAATGTTAGAAGGAAGCGCGAGACGCGGCCTCCAGCGCGCTTAGAGCCGATCTGGTTGTCCGTCGCTTGTCCGTACATACCACAGCGGCTCTGAGCGCTCTGATTGGACGAGCGCTCACGTAGGAGCGGGGTGAGGTGAGTTATTTAGGGCGATCGGGGGGGTTTCACGATTGGGGTGCCCCGCGGAAGTGGACCAAAACCCAGGATAGTGAAAATCCTGGGTGTTTGTCCACTTTAAGCTACCTTTATAATGCTGTTAGTAAATATCCTAAACCATTATTTCAGGCAAATGCTGTTATTACTTTAGGGGTCTTGACACTCCAACAGTTTCACTAGCTAGATTCCCCTCCCCTCTGGAAATCTCCTTTAGCCTTTCATGAAACTTGAACCTTCCTCGCCACAACCAAATAGCATTAATGTATTTCCAAAGGTCCTATTTCCAGAGCGAGGCTTGGAAAATGAATATGGCGAGGCAGGGTGTTTATAGTGCTATAGAATATATTTATGAGGCGCAATAAAAGCGTTGTTAGTTCTGACGCTGAAACGGTGAAACAAATCAACCGAGCCGAGGTTCAAACACACACATCGCCTGGTAGCGCTGCTTTAAATTGTGTTTCGGGTCTCAGTGCAAACTCGTTAATTGCAAATTACTCAACGTGAAAATGTTCTTTAATGCTAATCTAATGAAAAGGAATTGTGTAATTACACAGCAAGCGTGGAGCCAGCCAATCAATATCTGAATATAGACAGCTATCTCATCACACGCACAACTAATCAATCATCCTACCAATTACAACTTTATAGTCATTAATTATTTTCCCAATCCCGTCTTAATTACTAAAGGCTGCTGTCCCTCGGAGGGTGCGTTAGTCATTGGGGATTGGAGGGGAGCTTAAGAATTTGCCTGGACAGCCTCGGGGAGTGAGGGAGGGTGATTATATTTTATAATTAATTGAGCTGCAGACCTGTTTCGGGAAATTCTGGTGGTGTGGAGGAGTCGAGCACGATCCTTTCACCTTTCTTTCTACCTTCCCCCTGCTTCTCTCTATGATTTGTATATTATAGTAACCCTGCAGTCAGGAACAATACATTACATGGCAATATAAGTTTGCTGCAGGTGCTGTTGGGATGAAGAATATTTGTTAAAGCGGACCAAAAGTCAAAAATGACTTAAACCAGACCAACACAACAAACAGTGCTCCCTGGGGCCATTTAGATTGTTGCACATAAAAATTCATTTACCCTTTTCTAACTCTTGCTGGGGTCAATTTTAAAAACAAGATGGCAGTTAATGGACCTGCAGGCCACCTGCAAACAGGAAGTGATGCTGGGTTTCCTATTACTGTGCATTGTCAGTTATGTAGGTTGAATCCAGGCAGCAAAACGGCCGCTACCTTTCTTTTTCAACTGTACCAGGCTGTTGGTCCAGTTTAAAGTTTTGGTGGCGTTAAGGTATTTTTTTAGAGGGGGTGTACCTACACCTATGGAGTGTTGAAAGGAATCCTGCCATTGTGAAACAGAGCCAATACCGTACTTGGGAATGCCTCAATTGAGGTAAAATCTTGTTTGGAATTGGTTTGGGCGCGCTTGAACCACGTGTCAGAAAAAATGCTCTGCCTAGTCAAGGATATATGAATTATCCACACAGGACAGATATTCTCTGATGTGTTGATATATCTGCCAGGGTAAACTTTAGTACCGATTTATCAGTATATGACTAGCAGAATAATAATTTCACATATAACTGCTTATATCATCCATAAAAGACAAGATATTAATGTAGTACAATATTATGAAACAATGGTTTTGTTTGGGCACTTACCGCCGCGGCCCGGGGGTTCGTAACCTTCCCAGGGCCTCTGATGGTGTGTGTCTCAGGTAAGTGCAAAATCGCAGTGTGAAGATCCATTTTAGTTGGTTATGCTTTCAGGTGTCTGGACGTCTGGATAATCCTTAGATGAATTGGTGGTTGATTTTTACCTTCAATGACAATCCTGCCATTGCCTGACAACCCCCATCCGACCAGAAGATAGAAAAGCCACCAACTCCTTCTATTGAAAGAGGATCTGCCCATTTCAGTGTGTTGTGTTGCCATGTCTCCCCCACTAGTGGGCAAAGACCATTTTGGTGAAGAGGAGCTGTGGTCAGCAGGAATGGGTTGTTTGTGCTTACAGAGCAATTGTAGGCCAAGAAAAAGTATTTTTATCCTACCTTCAATTCTGTTGCTGTAAAACATACCCGGCTTGAGGATCAAGGTTTGTCTTCCTCTACTTACCCATCAGCTCTTCTAGTCATTCCCAGTGGTTAGAATGCACACTTTCATTTACTGTGTAATAGGTGGCATGGCCGACACAGCCTCAGTGTGTTCTCTCTGTAATGACATGCACAGTAAAAGGACCAGGATCAGGAGCATGTTAGTATCTGTACTATTGGGTTTAAGTCTACAGACTTGAGGTAAAGATCTTTTTTGCATTTGGCAATAATAGCATCCTTTGAGCTATTCCGAAAAGTTCAGAGATGCCCGCAAGGCTTGGAGAGCTACACCAAAATCTATCTAGATACCCCCTAGACCTGCAAATTCTACGTCTCACTTGATGATCCGCCCTAGCAGAGCACCCATTTAGGTGCAGGAGATATTTTTCATTTTATTGTTGTAACGCTTTCTCATGTGTTGAGCGGGAAGGGCTCCAAACTCATAGTTCAGGTCTCCAAAAAAAGTGAGCCATAAAGATTTTTCTTTCACATTTGGTAATAATAACATCCTATGAGGTATCCAGAAAAGTTCAAAGATGTCGGCAAGGCTTGGAGAGCTACGCCAAAATCTATCTAGATACCCCGTAGACCCGCATATTCTACGTCTCACTTGGTGATCCGCCTTCTCATTTAGGTTCAGGAGATATTTTTTAATTTACTGTTGTAACGCTTTCTTGTGTGTTGAGCGAGAAGTGCTACAAACTCATAGTTCAGCCATAGTTCAGCCATGCCTCAGCAACTCTTTTGGATTACCCCTAAGACTGATGTATGTATAGCATGTAGGTAGGGTTTAGTGGAGAACCCCTAGTTTAGACATCTTAAGATAAATGCACCCCCATAGGGACTCTATAGTCATAAACTGTATTCATCTATGAGATAACCTGCTTTAGCCGTAATACATTAGTGTAGTTAAGAGTTCTTGAAAGGTTAGTAAATGGACTAGCCATATGAGCCTCAAGCTAATGATCACATAATATTTTAAACGGAAAGGAACCAGGACATATATAATTAGGGCTCATTACAACCAGTTGAGTAAATTGTTCTGGTAGTGGAATCAAGATGCACTGAGCAGGAGGAAAAAAACTGAAATAGTAATTCAGGAGCCTAAACTTAGGTAGGAGATATCACAAATTTCACAGCAGAGAAATCCCCTATTATAGAATGACCAGTAATTTAGAGCTGCGAGACATGGGGCCGATATGTGTTTAATGGTGATAAACAGAAACGTAAAGTATACATAGCACACACCAACCAGGCTGCTGTACAAATACACAAGTGAACATAATACCATACACGTGCTGAGGTAACTGTACAAGAATACAGATGAACACTGCATGCTATGGCTGCTGTGCAGAAATTAAGGTGAACCCGGAAAACATACACACATTTAGCCTGCTGTACATATACACAGGTGGAGTCTGCAAACATACATGCATAGGGATCTAGTTAAAGTCCAAAGTCAAAAAGTGGATACAAGGCTGAGACAGGGAAAGCAGATTACAAGGCTGTGGCAGGCAGCGGGGGGGGGGGGGGGGGGGGGGTCTACTGACAAGGCAGCACAGCCGAGGAAATAATGCTGTCTGCCTTGCAAATTGGCAGCGGCCCGCCACGGATACTGGCTGCGTGTCAAAGGCACATGTAAATGTCGTGCCCAGGTCGGACTGGGCCACCGAAGGATCCCCCATTGAGCCCCAGGGAGTGACAGGTTTGCCGGGCCAGCAACAGCGGGGCCCAGTCAGCAGCGGCTGGGCTAAGATCAGCAGCAGTGGGGTCAGACTGGAGACAGGCAGGTGGGCCATCAAGAGCCAGGAAAGAAGGGTGAGGTAAGATTGCGTGTCAGCACTGTCACAGCGGCACACTCCGGCACACAGCTCGATGCTGACCGGAACTAAATAAACAGGGCAATGTTTCCTTGCTGTCTGATAAAGCCAGCACAGAGCATGGGGGCTGTGTGCAGGAGCCCCTTCCCCTCACCACGCTGCTGCACAGAGCTGCTCGGCACTGTGAGATGTCAGTTTTAAACTGATTCCAGTTACATTTATTATGTAGCACTGGTTATGGATGGATTGGTTAGTTCCGTATCCAATTTTAATGAATCACAAAAAAAAAAAAACAGGTAACTTCTTCTGCCATTCAGCACAGCCTTCAATCATCTTCGGCTGTTGGGCAGCATCAAATAGATATATTCCTTACCACAAATCGGCAAGAAATTCTGACTCAGATTAATCAAATTTCAGAGCGAATTCTGCTTCATCCGAATTGGTTCACTCATCCCTACTTCTAAGCAAAGAATAGTAAAAATAGTTACAGTTGTAAATATTAGTACATCACAATGCGCTAAAAAACTTTATAACAGAGTGGCACTGGCCGGAACCGGGGCATGGCAACGTGATCTCTAAGATTTCCCATCTGGCCGATTCGTACTTGTCTCTAGTCCGGAATATTAGCACGGGATTTGCAATAGCTGGAGTCATTTTGTGTGCACGGAGTCTAAAACTGGTCCCGCTGAGATTTGGACCTGTATATCCTGCGGCGAGACAGCGCCTTAAAGGGGAATCTGCGTGGAATTGATTGCAGTCACTTTTGGCATGCATTGAAGCTATACTCTATTTTGCAGTTGTTAAGCATTTGCACTTTTGGTGGAGGATTGGACTCTATCACGATTTTGCTGTGAAGTGCACGCGCAGTGGGACTTTCATCTCATCTACAGCTTGCTTTGGCGCTCTGTATATTATCTATAATTTTGCATCCCTACTTCTAACTTATTCTATCTGAACAGTTATTAACTGATATTATCAGTTATTAACTGCTAAAACGTGCCCGTTGGGCAACGGGCAAAAAGGTGTGGGCAGCACCGACCAGTGTATATATAGGTGCACTGCTCTGTGGGTTATTGCCCAAAAAGACCCAATTTATTATGTAGGGTGACCTCTAAACACCCTATCAATTACCCACACAGAGACTCACTATTGCACTCAAAGAATACATTTACAAAGCCATTTTATTATGATACATGTTAAGACCAAATTAAAAACAATATTACTGAGCCATATGCATGATTAACCACCGGGGGCGCACTTCCTTACAATCAATACAGTCTAATACAAAATATACTCTATAGTGATTTTGTGAACATTAATAAAAATACATATCATATGTACAACCTACCCTGGCTATAAATTAATATATCAACTAGTAAATCCTAACCTATACCTAATAAAGTGTCAGTGCTTCCATCACAATTAGAACCTGTGCAAAGTATTCAAAACCACTCAGGGTAGGAGAGCAGACACAGACAACGCATAACAAAGAAGTGCTTACTTTGGATCAATCAATAGGAGCCCCCCCCCCCCCCCGGACTGGAACCAACGCGTTTCGAGTCCCGGATGGACTCGCTCACGCTCACGGCCAGTATTTGCTGCTCAAAGAGGCCTGTGTCTGCTCTCCTACCCTGAGTGGTTTTGAATACTTTGCACAGGTTCTAATTGTGATGGAAGCACTGACACTTTATTAGGTATAGGTTAGGATTTACTAGTTGATATATTAATTTATAGCCAGGGTAGGTTGTACATATGATATGTATTTTTATTAATGTTCACAAAATCACTATAGAGTATATTTTGTATTAGATTGTATTGATTGTAAGGAAGTGTGCCCCCGGTGGTTACTCATGCATATGGCTCAGTAATATTGTTTTTTATTTGGTCTTAACATGTATCATATTAAAATGGATTTGTAAATTTATTCTTTGAGTGCAATAGTGAGTCTCTGTGTGGGTAATTGATAGGGTGTTTAGAGGTCACCCTACATAATAAATTGGATCAGTTATTAACTGATATTATTAACTAACTGAGACAGTGACCATTCAGCGTATAGTCTAATTGTTACAAGGCATGTTTAAATAGGGGTATATTCTTAGGAATTCCCTCTGGTGCACACACTCTCCACTTGTACAAATAACACTTATTATTTACATGTCTCAATTTCAATCATAGTCACTGAGTTTGTTTATAAGGATCAATTACAGCAATGTGCAGCCGGAAGACGCAATGTGATGCTCACCTATCATCCTCTGCCATTCTAATCACACAAAGCTCTTCAGCTCTCTCGCCATCTCTGCTGTTCATTTCCAATATTGACGGCGGGAATATCATGTTGCGTCTCAGCATGGCGGCTGCACCTATCATAGATCTGATTCGACATTCTTAAAGCGAATTAGCTGCATATGGTGCAAGATTATTGTGGAGAGCAATGCAAGGCTCAGCTGCCCTAGCAGTGTAATCAGTAGAGGATTATCAGAAACATCAAATACTTATGTTAAGAAGGAACTCAGAACAAGAGTTCAGGTCCTTAAAAAAAATTAAGGATCCTGAAAGTTTCAGGATTCTATTTTTAAAATGTTCTTGCCATAGAATAAAAACAAAATGCCTATACTTACCTTATCTTCACACAGCAACTTCCTCAGACTCCAGGGCTGCAAGACTATCAGCGTCAGATGCCTATTATTCTGAGTTGGGCATTCATTTGTGTTTCTATGTCAAATGCAAACAAAATTAAATTGATTTAGTATGAATATTAGGGATGAGCGAACCGGTTCGGACGAACAGGAATTCGCTCCGAATTTCAGGGAAAATTTGATTCGGCACGAACCCGAATTTTTTTGGGTTCGTGCCGATCGAATTTTCCCTGAAATAAAAAAAAAAATGCCGGCGTGGTGGGAGCGGGCAGGCCGGCTACGCTGCCAGTGGGCCGGTGCCGCTCTCAGGCGCCCTCTGATGACACGTCCTCTGATGACGCGTCCTCTGATGACAGCTGAGAGCGGTGCCGGCCTCCACGCTCCGACCATGCAGGTAAGTGTTTGCTTAAAAAAAAAATGCCGGCATGGTGGGAGCGGGCAGGCCGGCTGCGCTGTCAGGCGCCCGCATAGCCTAAATGGCCCAGAGCTCTTCTGCCCTATCTTTGAATTTTTTTTTTATACTTACCTCCCATCCCTCCCCATGCACTGTCCCACGCTGATCACTCTAGCTTCTGCTCTCCTGCTGCTGCTGCTGGAAGCCTTTTATACCTGCTGGGTGACCATCTGCTGGTGGACCATATTTTTGGGGAGAATTTTAAGGGCTAAAAACCCCTAAAAATTCCCCTAAAAATGACATGGGGGTTCCCTCTACCCAGCGTAACCTGCCTGGGGACCAGCTATGCAGGGCTTGTAGAACAGGGCACAAGGGCAAGCCTCAGTGGTCCCCCACCCTGCAGGCTACAAGCCACTGTAGCCTTTTGGGGCACCCAGGCTCTTCTGCCCCCCTCTCCTGGGCTTTGTGGGGGCATATAATTGGGGGGGCTTGGGGTTAATGGTAAGTGACCGTGCCTTGCCAGCCCCCAAGCCTTGTCAACTGGTATAGGCATCTCAGTTCACAAAAGGTGAATAAGGTAAATGTAAAAAAGACACAGAGAAAAAATTGCATACATTTTTTTCTTTACTCAGCCAGTTAAGCGTGTTTCTTTTTTTCTCTCTCTTCTGCACATTACATTCAACATTTTCTGTCTCTGTCTCCAGAATTAAAATTTTTCTCTTTTTTCTACATCCCCACTTCTCTTCATAATAATTTCTATCTACCTGCCCTTTTCTTGCCTCATTCTTTTTTACACGATCCCTCTATCTATATCTCTTTTTTACCTCCTGGTTTTCACTTATTTTTTCCACGTTCCTTCAATCACTCTCATTTCCACATTCTCCCCTCCAATGTCCTTTCCTTTCATACAGATGAGGATTCCCTTACCCGTGCAGCGATTTGATGGCGATATTGTGTAATTCACGGTTTTCCCTATTGTGGAAATAACATGTAGTTTTTCATTTCCACCACCAGGTGGCACTTTAAAGGCTCTTTTTTGCTGGTATTCGGCCGCAATGCCATGGCCTAGCCACAACACCCCCCCCCCCAATCACTCAAGTTTCAGTTTCCAAAGCTGGTTTGACAGGACTTTTAACTCTAATCCCTATGAAATCCCTGTTGCCTTGACCCTGCTACAATTTATGAGGAAACTTATATAACAAGCATCAGCGCCACACAGCGCCACTTTTTTTGTCTCAGTGGCACTCAAACAATTTAACAACTAAAAAATGCTGACGCATATGCGGCCGCCGGCTAGCTTTTTATTTAACACTAGCGCCGAAAAGTATGCAGCACCAGGTGCTCTGGTTGAAGCAGCGTCAGATGAAACCTGGAGCTGTTGCTCAAGATCCCATAGAGCACAATAGGCAGAACTAGATTGTAGTGTTTAATGCTTATAATTAATATTACACACATTTTTTGTACAGACTTCGGACTTGTCAATAATTGAAATGCAGGACCTAGATGTCACACAAAATGTGTTTTTTTGGGTTATTAAAATTGATTTTAATGGCTTCTTTTACTTAACAATGTGTAATTTGGACACCAACATCTAAAATGCAGCTGAAACGCACTGTAAAGTTTGTCCCCTTGGTTCCCAGCAGTGATATCTTGTAAATGTAATGAATGGTGGATAGAGCAGCCCAAAAACAGAAACAGGTTCAATCCTGTGCAGCTGCAGCTTAATCTATCAGCCCCAATGCTGACAGCACCCTTCTGGTCGGCTTCTGTGGAGATCATGGAGATCAGGGGCTAGAGCAGCATGCAGCAGTTCAAAGCAGGCCAAAACTCTCTCCGCCTGGCCCTAAAGTCTGAATGATTTTAGGACTGGGATAAAGCCCTTCCCAGGGGTATTCCAATTGTGTATTCTCCCACTGTGTGAGCCCCCCGTGCGCCATCATAACTGTCGATCACTTACCCCCATCCATGCTCCCATGATCCATGTGCATAGCAACAAGCTCACTGCTGTGTATCCGGAAGCCTGTCCAATCCCCATGGCTGTGTGCACTAAGCGGCAGCCATTTAAGGCTTCCTGGAGTGTGGTACACAGTGTGCAGGGGATGCAGAGGAGACCCACACATGAGCCATGGGAGCATAGAGTGAGGTAAGAGAGCAGTGAGGGGAGTGATCAAATGCTCATGTAATAAATGGCCTATCCAACATACAAACACACATACTCCCCTGAAAGCTTGGCTTTGACTGCCCACTCAACTCCCCTTTTTGCCATTCCCACGGTGCATGTGAGGGCTCTCGTCCAATCAGTGCTTTATATCGTGCTTTAGTATGGTATAGTATTTTTAGAACTGAGCATTGGCACACGGAGTGGGGTAGCCGAATACCCAGTTTCCCTGCAGAGTGCACGGTAGGCTGGGTGTGCAAACGTGCCTCAGCTGCCAAGATGCCGCCATGGTGAGGGACCGGTCAAAAACTAAGCGGTTGTGGGCCACTGAAGGCTGTTTACACAGTTGGGCATACTGAATCAGACTGCCCCGGGGGCACTGAGTTGGAGAAAGAAAAATTCAAGAAGAATAAAAAAGTTAAAAGAGAATATTAAAGAAAAGTACAAAAAAATAGATTTTTGGAGAGAGGCCGGCAGCTCCTTGCGTCCCTTAAAGTGAACCAAAACCCAGGATTAAGACTATCCTGGGCTTTGGTCCTTGCCCCCTGGGCACCCCCAGGTTGCCCGAACAAACTCACCTCTTCCCGGTCCTACGACGTATCCCTCACTTCCCAATAACAGGGAGCGTGCCTGTGATGGCCATTCACAAATGTATGGCAGAGGTACATGCCCTGCTAGAGGGAATATCGAGGATCCGACCGTTGCTTGCGCATGCACCATTGGACCGTTAAAGAAGGTGAGTTTATGGGCGACCTAGGGGGTTTCACACAGCGGGGCATCCCGATTCTGGATGCCCCCGGTCGGGGGGAGGGAATCAATCTATCTATAAGATTCCTGGGCCAATCTCCATGGGTTTTGGTCCACTTTAAAGACAGGTTGGGATGGCGCCCTGTGCGACCGCACACCTCGCATACCCCAAATGCTGGCCATGCATATAATATGATTTAATTTTCTTGGCTGTTTAATGATAGTTGTCCTTTAAAGGCTCAATAACATGGTGTTACAGTAGTGTAGTGTAGTCTGATTCCTGTAACACGGGAGGTATAAATAGTAAAGGGCGCAGGCTGCTCTCCACACTACAGACTTGTCATCCTGATGCACTTACAAATTGCCGCCGTTTGGCAGAATAGCGATTACCATCCGGCAGCCGGGCAATTGCCCCCTGTGATCAGCCTCCGAGTCCTCGGCGCTGCTGACATTTCCGGGAGGACACTATTCCCGCCTGGCGTATTAAGCATCTAGTAATTATGCTCAGTGACAGCATTTCCACATAAATGAAAGCCTTATTAAAACATTACTCCAATGCTCACCTTTCAAGGTGACCCTTCGATCGTTCTAATTAACTCCTCCACCCCCTGACTTATGTTCCTGGAGTTACCAACGCCACCATCCATCAACCTGCTAAGAGACCCATTTAGTGCATAAAATGTGCAGCCATTGAGATTGTTTTATTTTTTTTTCAGCTTGGCAATGTAAATTTCTTCCTATACGTGACATTGTGCAGTTCCTTACACAACCCTAGCTATGGGGCCTGGAAGCGGGGTAGGCCCTGTTAAAGAGGAACAAAACCCTGGATTTCAACAGGGTTTTGTTTCCTGCCCTGAAAGCATCCCAATTTGGGACGCCACAGTGTGTGACACCCCCCAGACTACCCCAAAAACTCACCTTTCCTCTGTCCTATGGCACATACGCGAGCTCTTATTCAATCAGAGCCATTTGCCTCATGTATGTAATATTAAGCAAATGGCTCTGTTTGTGGCAGGAGCACGAGCAAGTGCATCCCCAGCCTATATGAATGGAGTGTGTTCATAGTCCAAAGATGCTGGCGATGTGGCCACCTGTGTTTAAATCAGCAAGGGAGCCAGTTAGAAGGTGAGTTTTGCGGTGTCTTGGGGGGGCGGGGAATCAGACAGCAGGGCATCCTGATTTGGGATGCCCCAGGGAAAGGCTTGTGGCCATCGATTCCAGGGCCGGCCATCCTGGGTTTTGTTGGGGGTATGGCATTTTAAAATTAAGTACTGAATTTACCATTGGGGTTATCCTTACCTTTCTATCTACCCTGAAAGATTGCAAGTGTTTCCTCCTTCTCTACACACAACAAAAAGGACAGGTCTTATATTAATTTTTGTACCACGAGATGGCGAAGTCTTTTTCTTTCGTAAACATTTGGAATTCATTTTAATCTACAATTTAATTACAATTTAATAACAATTGAGATAACGCTACAGAAATTTGCCCCCCCCCCATGTTCATAATGGGTACCACTCCATAATAAATGTTAATATTCTCTTTAGACGCTACGGGCGTGTGCCACTGCAGAGTGTGCATCATGAGGCGCAATGTATACTTAAAGGAGCACTATCGAGAAATTGTGTAATATTAAAAATCCATATAAACACTTTAGCTAATAAGGGGAGGGGTCACTTATACACCCAAACTAATTAAAACTCCCACCAAGCTTGTGGTTTTCTTCCCCTGGTAGGAATAAAATCCTGGGGTTACAGGTTTAGTCTATGAGGGGTGACAGAGTCTGTCACCCGAGATGCCCTCTTCCTTCCATTAAAATAAAAAAAACAAGCCTGACTGGATATTTCTCAATTATAATATTAATGGAAGGTTGAAGCACACCAAAAGACAAATTAGTACACAAGGAAATATGTCAGATCAAAATATAGAAGGGGTTCTGGTATTTCCATGTGCATCCACTCTATGCACATCCAACACATAAACATTAATATGAGAATGGAAAACCGAACACCCGGAGAAAAGGTACTTGCATTCAAAAAGATTTTTAATGCTGGTGAAAATACATACGTGAACCAAGATATTTACATATATGACAGTATAATGCACTATATACAGAATTATGGACCACTATGTAAAGATTTATAAAGTATGGTAACCAGCATATACATATCACTAAGCTGCTATAGAGACAGAATCAACTAGATATCCAATATTCAGGTATGATAAGTATAACAGAAAAGAATTAAGTCTATGCAGCTAGTGAACAATCAATGCAGTACATCATGAGAAAGCAGCCAAAATGACTTACAAGGCAAAGCAAACAAGCTGGAATACCGTGAAGACAGAAAAATAACCTCGACGTTTCGGCCGGTATGGCCTTTTGATAAAGGCCATACCGGCCGAAACGTCGAGGTTATTTTTCTGCCTACACGGTATTCCAGCTTGTTTGCCTTGCCTTGTTTGCTCCTTTAAACAGCCTGGCTCCTGCATGCCACTCTCTATCATTGGTGCTGGTCCAGAGTATGATATGGGCTGTCACATCACACCTGGGTCATATTGGTATGGCGGGTTGCTAGCGTGCAGGGGTGTCTTGCCCCCTGGGCAAGAAGTTAACCTGACCTTGACGGAGACCTTCTGGTCCTTGTGCACTTCCTTATTTGCTCTGTTACTGTAACTAGACCTTTTTTTGTGCGAAGGGCTTATATTTAAAGCATCCTAAAAACTCATGCTTTTGGATTATTTTGGGGGTAAGTCTTATTTTTGGGGGAAGAGCTTTGCACAGTTGGAAAAACTCCCCAAAACTCCCTTGCTCAATCTGCATGCATTCAAGCTGAAACGCCGCCTCACCCTGGTAGCGGCCACTTTGGAGCTTCCTTTCCCAGAATTCCAGTCACACTGCTGCCTAGATTCAACTGATATAACCCCACAATACACAGCGTCAGGAAACCCAGCAGCACTTCCTCTTTGCAGGCGGCCTGCAGCTCCATAGGATGCAATTTGCTTTGTAAAGTTGAACACGGCAGGAGTTACAAAATGGTAAATGAATTTTTATGTGTAGCAATCTAAATTGCCCCAGGGAGGGATTCATATGAGCGTTTCTTGAAAGGGTGTTGCTCTGGTTTAAAGTGGACCAAAACCCAGGATTTTTACTATTCCCAGATTTGGTTCTTGCCCCCAGGGCACCCTGATCAGGGGTTCCCCGCTGTGTGAAACCCCCCAGGTGGCCGAAACCAACTCACCTCTTCCCGGTCCTACGGCGCAAGTCCGGCCGCTTGTCCTATCAGCGGGCTCAGATCTGCTGACGTGACGTTGTCTAAGCCTATATCTAAGTCAAGCGGCTGCGAGCGCACTGACTGTCGCATCCCCTGCTACCCTCTAACAGGGAGGGTGCCCGCGCTGGCCATTCACACAAACGCCTGGAGTGGGCACGTGCCCTCCTAGAGGGATTACAGAAATGCAGCCGCGACTTGTGCCGTTGGACCGGGAAAGAAAGTAAGTGTATAGCCAAGCTGGGGGGTTTCACACAGCGGAGCATCCCAATTTTGGATGCCCCGGGGGCAATCGATCGGCCCAGAATTTTATAGATTCCCAGACCGATCGCCATGGGTTTTGGTCCACTTTAACTTCAACACCATCCCCTTTACTTATCCCAGTAGTTAATTTAATGTTTTTATTTCTGTTGTCATTTCTTCCATCTTGTCTTTCCCTAATCTATCTCTAATATATTGTAAGAGTTTCATTTTCTGTTTTTCCCAGTTACTTTAAAACAGACCTCCAGTCAAAAAGATCAAAGCTTAGTAAATTGCTCACAAAAAGCCCCTTCTCTAGCAATCAGTGATGAAAGCTATTTGAGATTGTGTAGTAACCTCATGAGGCTGTTATGGAATAGCAGGCAAGTTCTGTTCCCCTGAACTGCATGGGAGCTGCCATCTTGCCGCGCACTTTAGAGCCCTGTTTCTCAAAAACCCAGACCCACAGTCAAAATTGCCTAAAAAACGCTGTGCATTTCTAGCCAGTTAAAAAGCCATCACCATCTAGACAACCATCTAGAAAGCCATCTAGAAACAAACTCTTATTGGCCGGATGCACAGAAGCCTATCAGCAGAAGCCTGACAACTAATGCCCCCTAGCTATGGTGAAAATGGTACTGTTCAGGATCAAGACTCCAGGAGGTCAGTTTAGAAAGGCTATATATTTATTTTTTTGGCCACAGATGCTTTTTATCTTTATGTTGCTTGCTTTTCTTTACAAAAACTTAAACATTTGGAAATTAGCTCCTCTAAATTTGATTTAAACCAAGATGTTCCAACTATAAAAAAAACAAACATATGGAGAACTCTCACAGAAAATCGTGTTGATGTGAACCATTGAAATTAGAGCATTTTATTTATGAAACTGGAAAGGAGGGCAGCAAAGCTAACTTCAAAGTTGTGGCGAGCTGTCTCCAGTAGAATATAGCGCTGTGATGTAATGGCCCTCCTTTCCCAGCTAACAAGCATCCCTGGGAGCGAGCATCTCCCACAGGAGGAAGACAAACAAAAATAAAACCAGAGGCATACCTTGTCATTTAGAACAATTGTTTCCCGAAATGGCACTTTTATACCGAGTCACATAAATAATCTGGAGTATAGGGGACCAGAGAATGAGAAAAACAAAATGGTGATGCCTGATGCACAGCATCCTATTCCTAAGCAATGTGTAACATCATTATGTGGGAAGCCTCCGGCAGGTTAGCAGATTGACAGCACAATATGTACATGGGAGCCATCTTACCATCCACAGCAAGGGTTTAACTCCTAAACAGCCAAAATATAACATACAGGGGGGGAAATACTAATAAACATTACAGGATCTTACTAGTATCAGGTCCTGGGCCATGATCAGTACCATAGTGAGCCAGTGGTAGAAGCCCAATCTTAAAGACGCCAGTTTACAGGGTGCTGGGCCTGGTGGGGGTATGTAATAATAGTGGCCATATTCTTCACTATTACAGAAACTGATACTAAAAATACAAAGCTTGCTCTCATTGGGCTTGATTCAACAAAGGTAGAAAATAGATCTTTCGTGTGTTTTGTGCTTAAAAAGTTGCGATTTTGTGAACGTTTTTTTTACGAGTGATTCAGCAATCTGAAGCCATTGTAAAACACGAGTCACTCAAATTAAATTCGATTGCGATTGTAAAAGTGCAAAATAAATTAGTGGGTTGAAATATTTACTACTGCATTTTGCGATTCGAAAATTTTAATACTGATTCAGGTGGACTTGATGAGCCACACACATGATATAAATTAGAGTGTTTCACACTAGTTTTTTGATGCAGCTTTCAGCAGGAGAAAACTCATTTTGCTCTTTCTCAGAATGGAGCCCTTCTACTTTCTTTGCATTGACTTCGAACATGTTGCAGATGATGTGGCACAGAGAAGGCACAGACAGACAGGCACATTCCCAAGTATTTTCTTTGAATGTGGATCAGCTGCCAGATCAAGCACTTTTCCAGCTTACCAGGCTAAATCTAATAGTTTTGGAAGACCTCTATAGCCTGCTGCATCCATATTTAGCACCATTAACTGGTAGAAGACATACAATTTCTGGAACGATGAATCTGATAGTTTGCTTGCAATTTCTGGCCAATGGCTCATTTCAGCGCCTGGGTGGTATGGCGGTTGGCATGTCCCATACTTCTGTATGCCGTGCTGTAGATACATTTTCTAAAGGCAATGCGTGCCATTTTGCCACGGTATATGCATTTACCCTCCTCACCCCAGGAATGGACTGTAGTAAAATGGGATTTTTATCGCATTGCTGGCATGCCACATGTCATGGGGCCTGTGGATTGCACCCATGTTTGCTTTATCCCACCCAGTGTGGATGAATATATCTACTGTAATCGCAAGATGGGACATTCACTGAACTTACAGATGATTAGTGGTCCAGATCTCAAAATATTTAGCTTTGTGGCTGGCTTTCCCGGATCATGCCATGATGCCCACATTCTGTGAAATTCATACATTGTTCGACTATTTGAGGAGGGGTATTTATCTGGTGAATGGCTTCTTGGCAAGTGTTTAAACATTATTGCCTAACTTTCTGCAGAGTGCTTGTGATATATTGGAAAGCATGTTTAGGCCCTTACCTGACCCTTGTGGTACTCCGCTAGTAATGGTGACCCAATCCGAGTATGTACTGTTGATAACCACCCTTTGTTTACAATCATTAAGCCAATTACTAACCCACAGAGACATGTTTTCCCCTAGTCAAAGTATTTTCATCTTCTGTACCATTCTTTTATATGGCACGGTATCAAATGCTTTTGAAAAATCAAGATATATGACATCCAATGCCTCACCCTGATCTAATCCTGAACTTACTTCATAAAAGCTGGTTTGTCTTGCAGGAGCGATAAATCTATGGTGATAAGGAGTAATAAGGTAATTTTCACTGGTATATCCCAGAATAGCACCACATTTGCTAATTGTCAATCCAGTGGAACAACCCCCACCATTATTAAATATTAAAAATAGTACTTGTCTATTAATGCATATAATTCCCTTAAGACACTGGGATGAATGCCATCTGGTCCTGTGGATTTGTCTATTTTATTTGTCTAGTTGCAGCCTATTAAGTTAAAAGAAAAAAACTGTATGAGCCTTGGCCCTATTTAATGTTCACACCAGGGCCCCATCACATTTAGTTACACCACTGGTCCACAAAGGGGACCTTGAGAATTCAAAAAATACAATTATGGGGATCGACCTTTTTATATGTCTTTATGTTCTCATTTTGTAATTATGTTGTCATTGTATATGAGATGTAGGCCTTTCTGAGGTGTGATGTCTATGTTTAGCTGTGCCAATGTTTTAAACAAATGCACAGCTAAATATGGTACTGAATTGTATGGAGGAAAAAAAATCAGAAAAAGAGATTTCTCTCAAAAAAAGTATAAAAGTATAAAAATGTGTTTGTTTACCACAAAGCAGTGTGTGCGTGTGTGTATGATTCTACTTCTGTCTGAGGGCCTGAGCGGCTTCTTTCATTTTTATGTAGCAAGCAGCTCACTGGATGCCTGTCCCTTGTGACTTTTCTCCATTTCCTGCAGCTGCATAACAGGGCTCCCGATTTTGCCCTCCTTTCAATTTAATTCCTCCAGGACAACGCCAGGACAAATGGCCATTCCCTTCCTTGGTGCTCTTAGCATGAGCAAGCATGGTAAGCCACAGTGGCCCTGCAGATGTCTCTGACCACAGCAGAGCATGCACATACAGGCTGTGTCATGCCTCATCCTGCTCAACACAGCCCCAACCGTGTGTGTCTGGATAGGGACTATTCAGTAGGCCTGGGGTTATCTAAAATAGAGCCACTAAAGTAATTCATACATTGTTATCAAGTTCTACAGACACTGTGCGGACATGCTGATTTTCCAAATGCTGTAGCAGCCATGGACAAGGAGTACATTTTTTATTTGTGTTTCAGGAGAAGGAAGCAGCCATAGCTATACATTTAGTGCATTCTCAATATATACTGTATATATATGTATATGATGCTTGGACCCTCCATCAGCTTCAATATTTTTGTATTAAAACACAAAACTAGAACCATCTTATTAATACAGATGTCCTCTGGCAAAGGTTCAGGCAGCTGGTTTAATTCCCCAACCTCATCCTCACTACGATAGCCGGTGATCTGTCTCCATAGGAAATAATGGATTGTGAGATTCCAAATGATTTATCTTTCTCTGCTTAATACAATGCCGTCCCCTGTTGTGTCAGACTTCCACCTAGAGGAGCAATACAGGGGCGCGCTCAATAGCCTTAGGCTTATTAAGTTGATTTTTCCCATTAGGTGGGTTATAGCAAATGCTTAAACCCAAATCATAGATTAGAAGGCTATTAGAATTCTCCAAAGAATCCACAACCTTATAAAAGAACAAGGACACACACCATGCACCTAGCAGATGACTAATAGTACGCTTGAAGTTTTTATAGTATAAGATGCATCACTGTACTGTATTTAAACATAACTGCAATACTGCAAAAAAAAGCTCCGGTGATCCTGTACACAAGTTATATAATCAAAGGCATTATCAAGGCAAAAAAAAACAAAAACAGCTATAATCACATATTTTCCAGCACAGCTACACTGCCCAGAACTGATGGGACCCACTGATTAAAATCCAAAAGCTTGGCCCTAGGAGACTCCAGGACTTGGCTCGGGATGTCCTGCTGTGTGAAGCCCTGCTGATGGCTTACAAATGTTTCCTTTCACAGGTGTCCCCCAGCAGGCTTCAGTTTTATAAAAATAACTAGCCTGCGGATTTGAGGTCACTGATTGGCTAATGCGAAATGTGTCAGCTGCACAAGCCCACTGGCCCCATCCTTGGCTTCCCTTTAGCTGAGACGCCCTCCAGTACCCAGCCATTCACATAGCCAGGGGTACTCGGGAGGGGGGACCTGTGGGGGGTATAGGGGCTCAGTTTGAGGGTTTGGGCCCTCTTAAAGGCTCGCCGCATCGGTCCTCTCCAGTCCAAGATGGCAGCTGTGATTGTGTCTAGTTTACATCCCTGTAGCATGCCTGTGGCGGTGGGGCAGTGCTGTGACTGGGTCATGTGTGTTCACCTCGGCACGGCACCTCAATTGCAATGAATTAAGTGAGTGTGCTGCAGGGGAAAAAACTAAATTTGACCATGGCTGCCAAGTTGGACCGGAGAGGACCTGCTCTCAAAAAATTTAACATCAACGGGTCCAATAGCAGGAAAAGCAGGGATAGATGAACCAGAACCTCAACCCAGAAATCATCCAAACTTCACTTGTAACTGCTCCCTGCACGTTGCCCACCCACTGGTCATCCGTTGTCCAGCACTACCTCCACACATGTGCGATATAAAACAAAAAGGCCACTAAGCTCACCAGAGCACCCTGCACTGATGTTCAAGCTCTGGTTCCAGTTGGTGGATGGGCGTGGCCTGTGTACGGCCTGCGTCTATTGTTTTCAATGGAAGTTGGTCTTACACAGGCCATGACCATCTGTTGAAACCAGAGCTGTAGGAGTTCCGGTAAAGTAAGTGGACTTTTCCTTTACCATCCCCATATTCACAACATGAGACACACAGGCATTTTTCACCCACTTTTGGGGAAAAATGTGTCTTATGGAGCGAAAAATACGGAAACTCATTCCAGAAAAGAATCCTATGGTCAAATTCTGATGGGACTCACAGTCAGATTCTAACAATTTGTCTGAATCCATTCTGGACTGAAACGTTTCTCATGGTCTCATGGTTATCTCTAGTGGCACATTATGTAAAACCCAAATGAAATATAGAGACTGTGCTTGTACAAACAGTAAACTAAAACATTTCTATCATACTTGCAGCTAAGACTATTAAAGTATAAACATCTATATTCATATTTATTATAGAATATAAACAAGACAACAAAAATCAATGTAACTTGCTAAAGTTTAGAGGAAAGCACTCCATGACCTTCAGCAAGATGCTTCTTTGCAGACTGTCATTTAAATAATTGATTATGTAAGATTGTGGAGTAAAAATGATCAATCCTCTTTCATTTAAATTCTAAAAATTGATTTTATATTAATTTGGGGCTACACTTGTTGATCTTTTTGAAACTGAAGGATGGTAGATTTCCTTTGAGGGACTCTAAAGCTGTTGGAAAGCTGGAGTGACCCTTTAAGTTTCTGCTTTTGACTAGAATGAATTCAGCACCAGACTTCCATCTCTTTGTAATGTCTTGATCATTATAACCCCATGTGGAGAACGGTGCCAAATGTTCCCTTTGAGATGAATTTACAGCCTGTTCTAGCAAACCTATGACGGTGCCTTGGCTGTTTACCTTTCGGCCTAAAAGAATGGAGAAGCTTCAATGAATGGCCCAATCCAATTATACATCAAAAGAGGAATACTAACGAGAGTCCCTCCCAAAACCAACTGTACACTGACCTCTAATGAAACCCCGAAGCTCTGGGATGTTACCCAAGTCTGCTCTCTAGTGTGGTTGAGTGGACATTATCTGTTCAGGCTTCAAGCATCTGTGCCCTGATTGGATAGAGGATAATGAAGAGGTGTACTGTATATGGAATAAGGAGGCGGTACCTGGGGCGGTGTCTGGAGACAAATAGATCTCACCCTAAGGAAGACAGGACACCTAAGCTTAGATCATTCCATCATCATAAGCCATGAACTATATCTGCTTAATGCTATAGCTGGACCTGGAGCTCTGAGAAGCGTCTGGTACCATTTTGATCCTGCCTGTTACTTATTCCTCAAGGACCATACAAAAAAGTGGTCCTACAGCCACCTTGTCTTTGGTGTGTAAGCAAGCAAGCAAGCCAAAGTGGTCCCACAGATGTTACTGACCATGGCACAGCATGTTTAAAGTGGACCAACACCCAGGATTTTAACTATCCTGGGTTTTGGTCTACTTCCCCGGGCAACCCGATCGGGGGTGCCCCGCTATGTGAAACCCCCCGGAGCGCCCAGATCAACTCACCTCACCCCGCTCCTACGGCGCATGCGTGGTCGCTCGTCCAATCAGTGCGCTCCGAGCCGCTGTGGTATGCGCGTCAATGAGCCATCTTACCGCAGCGGCTTCAAGCACGCTGACGGTCGCATCTTGCGCTTCCCTTAAAACAGGGAGCTCACCCGCGCCGGCCATTCACAAATGGTACGCACGCGCCCTGCTAGAGAGAAGCGCGAGATGCGGCCACGGGCCGGGCATGCGTCGTTAGACCGGGAATAAGGTAAGGTTTACCAGCGTCCTGGGGGGTTCGGGCCGCGGGGAGGGATCGGGCCGATCCGCCTGGGTGTTGGTCCACTTTAAGACTCATAAAGTTGCACCATGGCATGCACTTCCCAGATTAGCCACAAACCTTGACATTGAAGCAAATCAGTTTCACCTGGAATACATGAGGTATGTACATACAATCAGACATTTTCATATGCTTTGAAATGGCTCATAATTTACTGTTTCCAAGGGGAATGAGGTGGGAGAAAGTTAGTGTTTGCCTGGACAGGGACTTTAAAGAACCTCTTTGAAAAATGTGTATAAACATTCTAGATAGCAAGAGGAGGGGGTTAGTCATACACCCCTTGTAAAAGATAGAAACATAGAAGGTTGATGGCAAAAGGAGACCATATAGTCTATCTTGTCTTCCCTTATGTTTATACGGCATGTTCTCTTTATCGTAAGGTAGATGGATGCTTATTCCAGGTGTGTTTACATTCACTAACTGTTGTCCTTTTCAAATACCTGCAAGTTTGTTCCAAGCATCTACTACTCTTTCTGTAAAATAATATTTTCAAATGTTGCTCCTGATCTTCCCCTTGACTAGCTTCAGATTACACCTTATTCACTTATTAAAAGGTTCAAACCATGTCCTTTCTCACCTTTCATTCCTCCAGACTGTATAATTTAAGTTCTTTAAGTGTCTCCTAATTTGGTTTTGAGTTTGTCCTTCCTCCATTTTTGTTGCCATCCTTAGACCCGTTCTATTTGAATAATGTCTTTTGCGGGTAAGGTCTGCAGAGCTGCACACAGTATTCTAGCTGTGTCACCAGGGCTCTATACAGCAGCATCATAACCTCCCTCTTCTTACTGGTGATGCCTCGAGCTATGCAGCCGAGCACCCTGCTTGCTTTTTCTACTGCCTGGCTACATTGTCCAATCACCTTGAAGCTCTCAGTATCATCAGCAAACAGGCCAACTTTGCCTACCAAGCTTTCTCCTATGTCGCTTACCAACATATTAAAAAGAATGGGGCCCAGGACAGAGCTTTGTGGACTCGTACCTCCCCTTTGTTCAGATTGCACTGTACTTTTCTGTAAAAGCGAGATCCAAAATTATGTTGCTAAAAAAGGAGCATGGGTTTATGAAACTAGCTGTTGGACTAAGGGCATTGCAGCAAAACAGTATGTGCTAACATGGATGCTGGAGGTGCAGGCTGTTGGATATATTGTGCAATAGCCTACAACTTAGTATTGGATCAACATCTATATTGCTAGGTTAATGCAGTTTACATGTATGACAGTAGATGGCGCTGTTACATATGCTATGTGTAGTCTCTCTATGCATTCTTCTGCTGTGTTGTGTTTCCTGTACATTGGGGTGATCTCTATGACTGTACTGTCTATGTTAGCCTCATTGTAAGGTTACCTTCTCTTATTGCATTCATGTTCCAGTAAAACCAGCTCCTGGTACACCACAAATGTCTATCTGGATTTGACGCTGCTGCACCCAGCACTCTGCAACAATGTGCTTTTTTTGGATTTCACTAAGTGACTTGATGTTGTCCACATATTAATCTGGTATAATGGTTGTAAATGCAAGTGATAAGGAAGAATGTATGTATAGGAAAAAACTGGAGGAAAAGGAAATCTGTAATTTAACATGATTCATTAAGGGTATATGGCATTAAAAGCTATTTAGCACCATGGAAGGAAGAAAAATTCTTCTAAACCGCGCTAAAAATATTACAGTGTGTTAAGATTAAATTGAATCATATTATAAAGGCAATCCTTTCTTCCGCTGGAGTTAGTAAAACCGTATTGGTGCAGTCTTCAAACAATAGTAGTTTTGTGTATTAATACACTAATAGCTCCGCGGGAAATGTTAGTAGTAAAGTATTTCAATCAACAACACCTTCAGTGTGGACAATCAATTGCAGGCTTTGTGAGTCCCAACACCAGCTGGACATTTTACAGAAAACATTAATAAATTTATACATTCAAAAACAAACCATTAAAAAAATATCCAATTATTTAAAATACTATAATTTCCAGCCTAAACTTTTTTATTATTAACACTTGGGACCTAAATAACACATTATCTAAGTATTATGTATATACAATTTTTTAAAACTATGATTAATTTTCTCCAATAAAACAATTTAAGTCAAACTCAATATTTAGGCCTTTTGGGGCCATAGTTTTGAAGTTAAAAATCCACTTTGACTCAAGTTGTGATAATTTCCTAATAATGTTACCCCCTTTAGGGGGTAATACCCTTTTAGTGTATTAATACACAAAACTACTATTTAGCACCATGGCCTTGATTCATCAAGAGTTGAACAAATTATCATGGTAATAAAAAAAAAAACTAATTTAATGAGAATCAGAATTTCAGTGTTGATGAATCACCAAATAGGAAGACAATGGAAGTCAATGGCATTTTTTACTACAGTTAAAAAGAGGTAAAAAGTTCAATACTCTTCTCAGGCGTAAAAATGTGCCATTGACTCTCATTGGTTTCCTATCTGGTGATTCGCTAAAAGTGAAATTCTCAGGCTTTTTTCTCATGAATTTCTAGTGAATCAAGGCCCAAGTGTTTTTTCACATCGTCTCTTCATTCCTTATTTAAGAAGTGAATGTGTGTGCCAGATAGAGAGAGATAAGTATATGACTTACACCTTCTTTACTGAGCAGACCGGCGCAGTTGTATAAGCAGCGCCAGTTTTTAGAGCCGCTGAAGCCTAAGCTGCCATAGAGCAAAATGGCATGAAAAGTATTAAAGTGTTTTATAATGAAAAAAATGTTGAAGAGAAACACACAAAAAGGAAACTGTTTTAGTCATTAATACCAACGTATGACTTATATGTCACCACCTGCTATTCTTTTACATATTAGGGTTGATTCAGAGCCCCTTTCTCATCTTTTTTTTGCGTGAATATTTCCATTCTCGTTCATTTTTTCCCCTCGTCTGATTCAACAAAGCCTTTTTTCTGCGAAAACTTTAGTGTGAAATGTTTTCATTTTTCCATGATTTTTCGTTTGGTAGCAAGACCTCCATAAAAATGATGAGAAAGGGGCTCTGAATCAACCCTCTTGTCAAGAAACACTTTTTTCCTCCTGATTTTCACAACAATGTGTTTATCAATCCTCAATAGCTAAAAATAAAATTAAAGGCACTGCAAATTTTGCCACATTTTTATCACAACAGTGTTTTCAGACTTTATTTGATGACATTTGATTATATTTCTACAAATGCAAAAAATACAATCTCACAGGCTGATTCATCACTAACGCCAGGTAGCAACAGATGAGCGTCTGTAGCAGGCATTTTCAGAGCGCCCGCTAGTAGTCACTGTGCTCAGCCGTGGGTCGCTACTTCATAGCTGTTCAGTAATGTTGAATACATTGTGAGGAGTCGCTATTTGACCAGTACAGCGCTGTATGGGAGCGCATGTTAGCGACTGCTCATAGCGACCGACTCCATATTCAGCAAAAAAACAGCCTCACAAATCTCTGGCGCTGAAAAATGCTTGTTTGAAGCCCAGAGTGCAGGAGGCGGTGTGTTTAAAGTCTGTTTTCCAGCATCTATCTAGTAAAAAAGCGAAAACATATGGAATTACATTGTAACAACATTGTAACATGAACACTTTAATGGCAGACCTGTAATGTCATTTCTGAAGAAATATATAAAAAATGAAAAAATTGTGGAAAAAACTGCTTTTTCAATGCTAGAATAGGTCACAGAATTATTTGTGATTTTTGGAAAAAAAATAAACAAAAACCCCGTTTAAAGAGAAGAAAAGGATCGTCCATTGAAATGTATGGGAGAGCGACAGGTAGCGATAGGTCATACCTGGCGCTGTGCAAGGCTGAACGACGGCGCTGTTCGCTGAGGCTGTGAAAATGATGAATCAGACGCTACATGCCGCTATCCCAGTCGCTAAACAGATTCTGCTTGATAAATGTGTAATTGCGTGCCGTGTCCGGCGTTCACCAGTCGCTACCTGTCGCTACCTCTCATTAACCAGCCACTACCTGACGCTATCCCTTCTTAAATAAGGGCCTCAGTTGAATTGAATGATTATTACAGATCGACCGTGACCCAGATAACTAAAAACCTTCACATTGACACAGCATTTTTTTTTCCTTCTGCTCCCTGCACCTTATCTAAAATCTATTACTTATCATTGTTTTTAAAATATTCCAACGTAATCACATTATTACAGATGCCTCCATTTTCTGCACAGTACGACATACTGAAATCTCTGTAATGTTGTTTTTTTCGAGCCCCGTTCAGCTCTCTTGCACGTTCTGTCATCTGGAGTATAAACATCAAATAACTATCCAATACTCACCCCCACCCTGTAATTAGAGACTGCAGCAAGGAAGCTGTTTGAACACTTGTCCAGTCCGATTTTTTAATAGTGATATGTTTTTACTTTGTTTAAAGCCTGAGCCAGATCAAAAGCCTTGTAGAATCCAGGTGGTGTTTGTTGTGTATGCCGGGAAGGTCATGTCTCCTGGTGAGCAGACCAGGGCCGGGAAAGGGCATATAGGAGGCAGACATTTTGACATGCTGTATTTATTATTTTTTCTAGTCAGTGGATGACAATCTATTATTTTTTGGTGTTATGGGTAGTTCACAAATGATAGCAAGACAGCTGTGTAATGATTTACCCCCTAACTGTGAAATAAAAAAAAATCCAAAACATACAAAAATGTGTCTCCACACGCACAGTGTAGGGCAGGGCCGGCGTCAGCACTGGGCGTTCCTGGGCAGGTGCCGGGGGCCCCTGTACCTTGGGAGGGCCCAACTCATCCCCTCTACCCTGGGCAGCCCCTATGCAGGATGCAGTAACCAGGACTAAGGACTGTCAGTGACAGGTTGGACATTGGGAGATTTGGCTACATTGAAGCTTTTTGTCAGTTTTTCTATTCTTTGTTTTTTCCTTCTATTCTTTTTTTCATTCTTTCTTTTTTCCATCCATTCTTTGTTTCTTTTTGTTTCTGTTTTTCTGCCATTCCCATTCTGCCATTCTTCTTTCCATCAATTATTTTTTCTTTCATAATTTATATACTTTCTGGTATTCCTCCTCTCTTTTTTTCTGGCAGTCCTATTCTTTCTTTTTTTTCTTTCTTTTTCTTTCTTTCTTTCTTTCTTTCTTTCTTTCCATCTTTCTTTCTTTCCTTCTGCCTCTTCTTTTTTCTCTCTTTGCTTTACTGCTCATTCCTTTTATTTTCTGTTTCTGTCATTCATTCTATGGGCCTTATTTATCAAGGAATAGCGATAGATAGCGACAGATAGCGACAGATAGCGACTGGGGAGCCGGCCAGTAAAGCCAGGTATCGCAACTAGAACGCCGGCTCCCCTCCACAATCACACATTTATCAAGCCGATACTGCTTAGCGACTGAGATAGCGCCACCTAGCAACTCATTCATCATTATCCCAGCCTCATCCCACAGCGCCAGCGAACATCCTTGAACAGCGACAGGTATGACCTCTCGCTACCTGGCGCTCTCCAATGCATTTCAATGGCAGAATGTATTTTAATTAATAATTATTTTTTAATATATATATTTTTTTTAAATTTCAAAAAAAAAAAAAAATCTGTGAACACTTCTTCCTTTGAAAATGTATTTTTTGGGGATTTAAAAATTTTTTTTTTTTTTTTTGCAGAATTGATATTACAGGTCTGATTTTAAACTATTCAGGTTTGAATATTATTTCAAAATCATTCCATTTTTTTTTGGGTGGTTAGGGGGTTAAAAAACTACTTTTAACACATCGCCTACTGCGCTCTGGGATTTAAACATGCATTTCACAGCGCTAGGAATTTTTAAGGCTGATTTTTTAATGAATATGGTGGGTGCCGGTCGCTATGTCCAGTCGCTATCATGCGCTCCCATACAACAGCGAACCTGTCAAATAGTGACTCAGCATCTTGTATTCAACATTACGGCACACCGACTGAGTCGCTATCATCCACCGAACAATGGCCAAGCACAGCGACTACTAGCGGTCGCTGTCAAAATACCGCTACAGTCGCTCAACAGTCGCTATCTGTCGCTATTAAATTGATTGAATCAGCCTCCCCGTCTTTGTTTGTTGTTTATTTCTTTCTATTTATTTTTATCTATCTTTCCTTTTTTCATTACTTTTCTCTTTCTTTCTTTCCTGCTTTTTTCTGTCAATCCTTTTAATCGTTCCTTCTCTTTCTGTTATTCCTTCTGTACTTTGTCATTCCTTCTATTATTTTTTTTTTTCTTTCTGTTCTTTGGCAGTAGTCACCATACGTGCAACTTTATCACTATATATGGAGTATCATACCACACGGCAAGGGGCCAACTGAGACACTATCGCCCAAGGGCCCACATAAACCTGGTGCCGGCCCTGGTATAGGGTGTGGGATCCTGGGACACAGAGTGAGATGGCAGAAAGGATCAGCAGCCGACTCAACCAAACCAACCAACCCTAAAGCTTCTTTTATCAGAAAGGAAAAACACAGGCAAAACAATTAGAAGCTTAAAGTGGACCAACACCCTCCCATGATCGGCCTGGGAATCTATAAGATTCCCGGACCGATCAGACCCCTGACTGCGGGGCACCCCGATTGCTGTGTTGTCCGTCGGCGGGGATTGGCAGCGGCGGTCACGTGGGAGCGAGGAGAGGTGAGTTTTTCGGGGTTTCTGGGGGGTTTCACACAGCCCCGAAGTGGGCCAAAACCCAGGATAGTCAAAATCCTGGGTGTTGGTCCACTTTAAAGTAAAACCTTCAGCCTAAATTCCTGTGCACAACAACCCCAACCCAATGGTATCCTGAATTGAGCCAGCTAGAGGTCCACTCACAAATGGTAACCGGCAAAACTAGTCATGGTCCCCTACCATTTAAGCATTCTATGACCACCAGTAGCTAATGACACAAGGGTTGTTTTTAAAGTGGACCAACACCCAGGATTTTCACTATCCTGGGTGTTGGTCCACTTCCGCGGGGCACCCCGCTGTGTGAAACCCCCCAGAAAGCCCCAAAAACTCACCTGACCCCGCTCCCACGTGACTCGCTCCACCAATCACCGCCGACGAACAAGCAAGGTCCGTCGACGGACAAGGTGAGAGCGCCCGCCGCCGCCTCTCGCGCGTCCCTCTTACAGGGAGCGCGCCCGCGCCGGCCATTCACAAACGGCCGGCGTGGGTGCGCGCCCTGCTAGAGTGATGTGCGAGAGGCGGCGGCGGCCCACGCGAATGCACCGTTGGAACGAGGATTTGCGGGCGTCCTGGGGGGTTTCACACAGCGGGGCACCCCGATCGGGCAGGGAGCTGATCGGCCCGGGAATCTTATAGATTCCCGGGCCGATCAGCGGTGGGTGTTGGTCCGCTTTAAAGAATTGACAGTTAACGGGGAGGCTGATTTATTAATAGCGACATGTAGCGACAGTTGAGCGACTGTAGCGGTATTTTCACAGCGCCCGCTAGTAGTCGCTGTGCTTGGCCGTTGTTCGGTTGTTGACAGCGACTCGGTGTGGCGTAATGTTGAATACAAGGTTACGAGTCGCTATTTGACAGGTTCCGCGATGTATGGGTGCGCATGATAGCGGCTGGTCAGAGCGACCGGCTTCCACCATATTCATCAAAAAATCACGCTCAAAAAATTCTCGCGCTGTGAAATGCATGTTTAAACCCCAGAGCGCTGGAGGCAATGGGTTAAAAGTAGTTTTTTAACCCCCAAACAACCATATTTTTGGAAACTAAAAAAAAAGTATTTTAAATAATTTAGTAATATGAATACATTAATATCAGACCTGTAATATCAATTCTGTACAATTTTTTTTTAATTTTTTTTTCCCTTAAAAAATATATCTAAAATGGCAGAAGTGGTCACAGAATTTTTCACATTTAAAAAAAAAAAAAAAAAAAACATTAATAACAATTAATTATTAATATTTAAAGATTGTTCCATTGAAATGCATTGGAGAGCGCCAGGTAGCGAGAGGTCATACCTGTCCAAGGTCGGACGCTGGCGCTGTGGGCTGAGGCTGGAATAATGATGAATGAGTCGCTATATGGCGCTATCTCAGTCGCTAAGCAGGATTGGCTTGATAAATGTGTGATTGTGGTGGGGAGCCGGCGTTCTCGTGGCGGGGCCCGTCATTACCGGCCGCTCACCAGTCGCTACCTGGCGCTATTCCTTGTTAAATAAGGGCCTCAGTCGCTAAGCAGGATTGGCTTGATAAATGTGTGATTGTGGTGGGGAGCCGTCGTTCTCGTGACGGGGCCCGTCATTACCGGCCGCTCACCAGTCGCTACCTGGCGCTATCCCTTGTTAAATAAGGGCCTCAGTCACTAAGCAGGATTGGCTTGATAAATGTGTGATTGTGGTGGGGAGCCGGCGTTCTCGTGGCGGGGCCCGTCATTAGTGGCCGCTCACCAGTCGCTACCTGTCGCTATTCCTTCAGAAATAAGGGCCTAAATGAATTACCCTTTTAATGCCCAAGGAAGGGTTCATGAAACTATGAGAAAGGGAGATTGTTTGGGATCATTCTGTTCAAGGCCTGGCAATATCAGCTCTTTTTGCCAACTCAACATTTCAAAACCCCCTGTGTTTATAAAAGATGCCTGTGATGCCCATCGGGACACCTGCCTTTCTGTAAGCTGACGACCCTCAATCTCCACCGCTGCTTCCGCCTACAGACAAGCCCCCACTCGGACTTAAAAGGCACAAAGGATGTCAGCTTACGGTGAAGGCAGATGAACCACAAGGGGTATCCCAAAGCCGAGGTCATACATGGGTAGTCAGTCCGAAGGTGCGTCTAATCACAAGGGTAAGTATAAAAAGAATATTTTGCACTACCAATAATTTTATTCGTATATTCTATGTGGCCATGCATATACCCAGGGTCATAATATCAAATCTCAACTCCCTAAGTGATGGCCCCAACAACCACCCAAACAGCGCCCAAAGTACAGCACCTCCTCCACAAACAATCAATCAAGATATATTTCAAGAATTCATCTCATTTATTGGGCTTTCCATCTAAAATCTACATACAACACATAAAACAATATACATTCTAAAAATGCCCAAGGTTATCCATTAGATAGGGCATCCCGTGTTGACCAGCAAAAATATCATAATCTGTGCAAAATCCATCACAATAAAAAGAAAAAAACCCAATACAAATATATAAAGTGCTATTAATAAAGTTAAAGTACTAAAGTGTGCAAACTGCAATTTGAATCAATCATCTAATATCCCAAAAGACAAAAAATGGCAAGAGGAGTAAAGTGCACAGTGATCACAATAAAGCAATGGTTCAAAAAACATCACCTAAATAGTGGCGAGTCCCCACGGTGTCCCCCACATGGAATAGCCTAGAAATGGGCCCCCACGCGTTCCGCAGTCAGGCCCCCGACTGCTTTTTCAAGGTAGAGAGTCACAAGGGTAAGGCAGAAGAATGGTCAGAAACAAGCTAAGACCCTTATTTAACAAGGGATAGCGCCAGGTAGCGAATGGTGAGCGAACGGTAATGACGCTCACTGCCACGAGAACGCCGGCTCCCCTCCGCAATCACACATTTATCAAGCCGATCCTGCTTAGCGACTGACAGAGCGCCAGATAGCGAATCATTCATCATTATTCCAGCCTCACCCCACAGCGCCAGCGAGCGACCTTGAACAGCGACAGGTATGACCTCTCGCTACCTGGCGCTCTCCAATGCATTTCAATGGAGCAATCTTTAAATATTCATAATTAATTGCTATTAATTTTTTTATTTTTTTATTTTTTTTTTTTTTTATGTCAAAAATTCTGTGACCACTTCTGCAATGTTAGATATTTTTTTTAAGGTAAAAAAAAAAAAAAAATTTGTGCAGAATTGAAATTACAGGTCTGATATTAATGTATTCATATTACCAAATGTTTTGAAAAACATGTTTTTTTTTTTTTCCAAAAATATGGTTGTTTGGGGGTTAAAAAACTACTTTTAACCCATCGCCGCCAGCGCTCTGGGGTTTAAACATGCATTTCACAGCGCGAGCATTTTTGGATCGTGATTTGTTAATGAATATGCTGGGAGCCGTTCGCTATGGCCGTTCGCTGTCATGCGCTCCCATACAGCGCGGAACCTGTCAAACAGCGACTCCTAACCCCGTATTCAACATTACTGCACGCCGACTGAGTCGCTGTCAACAGCCAAACAACGGCCAAGCACAGCGAATACTAGCGGGCGCTGTGAAAATAACGCTACTGTCGCTCATCTGTCGCTACCTGGCGCTATTAATGAATCGGCCTCTAAGGGTCAGGCCGGGTGATCAAAGGTACGCAGTATCCAAAGCGTCACAGACGAAGTTCAAGGTCGGGTAGGCAAAGGTTTGGTTCGGGCAGCAAAACTGGGATTGTCAGACGAAGCTGGGTCAATCACGAGTAAAGCACACACACTGGCAGGCTGATTCACTATTAGCGGCAGGTAGCGACAGATGAGCGTCTGTAGCAGGCATTTCAGAGCGCTCGCTAGTAGTCGCTGTGCTCGGCCGTGGGTCGCTAGTTCAGAGCGCCTCAGTCGCTGTGCAGCAATGATGAATACATTGTGGGGAGTCGCTATATGACCATTGCAGCGCTGTATGTTAGCGACTGGTCAGTGCGACCGACTCACAACATATTCATCTAAAAAAACAGTCTCACACACCTTCGGCGCTCAAAAATTCTTCGCTGTAGCCCAGAGCACCGGAGACTGTGTGATTAAAGGCTGTTTTTTAACATGTATCCACCAGTAACAAAGCGAAAACATATGGAATTACATTGTAATAACATTGTAACATGAACACATTAATGCCAGATCTGTAATGTCAATTCTGCATAAATAAATAAATATATAAAAAATGGCTTTTTCTAGGCCAGGAGAGGTCACAACATTATTTGAAATTAATTACAAAAAAAAATAAAAACACCCTGTTTAAAGAGAAATTAAAGAACGTCCATTGAAATGTATGGGAGAGCAACAGGTAGCGAGAGGTAAGACGTGGCGCTCTGCAAGGCTGAACGCCGGCGCTGTACGCTGAGACTGGGATAATGATGAATCAGACGCTACATGGCGTTATCCCAGTCGCTCAACAGATTCTGCTTGATAAATGTGTAATTGCGTGCCGTGTCCGGCGTTCACCTGACGCTACCTGTCGCTACTTGTCATTTACAAGGCACTACATGACGCTATCCATTCAGGAATAAGGCCCTAAGTCACACCCTTAGCAATACTGGCTATAACGGGCAATGGGGCCAGGGCTGGACTGGCCAATGGCAATACAGGGAATTATGTGTAGTGATTGGTGCATATGAGATACACTGTATGTTTGGAACTGATCCCAGGGGCTGGACTGCCCTGACCACTCAAGCTGTCCAGTCCCTGAGACCCTCAGGTGTGCTCTAAGAACTAGACAGAGCGGCATCAGCTGTGAGCAGCTCTGTTAACCAGCAGGGCGCGCGCGCGTGCACCCCCCGTATTACTACAGGGCAGCGAGGGAGGTCGGCGGGGCAGCGAGCTGCGCTCTCCGGCTTCCGGGATCGGCGAGCGCGCCTTGCTCCAGACAGTCGGGGAATGATGTGGCGGCTGCCAGACGCTTGTCGCGGGTCTCCCGAAACAGGTGATTTCCTCATAATGCCTCATCCTTGGCACGCCCTCTCCATTGCTGAAGCATGTAAGTATTAAGCACCAAACATGTCTAGCAATGTGGAAAGACAGAGATTTGGTTGCACATATCTGCAGATACATGTGGATCTCTCCCTATGGAGTGTTCTAAAGGGAGGCTGGCAGCTTCCCAGGTGAGTAGCTCTGGCTGCATTGCATGTCCCAACTTTGGGGACTCAAAGATAAGAGTAGGGACCACACTAAACACAGAGTGCCTTGCCGGCAGTGTGGCTTTCACATGTATCTGCAGATATATGCAACCAAATCTCTGTCTTTCCACATAGCTAGACATGTTTGGCGCTTAAAGTGGACCAACACCCAGGGGTGATCGGCCCGGGAATCTATAAGATTCCCGGGCCGATCACCTCACTCACCGCGGGACATCCGAGATCGGGATGTCCCGCGGGGTGAAACCCCCCAAAAAACCCCCACACTCCTTACCTGATCCGCCGCCGCTTCCGCCGCCTCCCGCCGCCTCCCGCGCGCCCCTCTAGACGTGCACGCGCCCGCCGAGAGTGATGCACGGGAGGCGGCGGCGGACGCGCTGTCTTGGACGCCGCTGTCACCCGCTTGGACGTCGGCGGGGATTGGACTGGAGTTTTTTGGGGTTTCTGGGGGGTTTCAGAGAGCGGGACACCCCCGTTCGGGGTGCCCCGCCGAAGTGGACCAAAACCCAGGGTAGTCGAAATCCTGGGTGTTGGTCCACTTTAATACTTGGATGATGAGAGGGTTAAACTGGGCGGTAAATTGGTTCCCAGGCCCTGAATAATAATGATAATAATTTTGTATAAATAGTGATGGAGCTACTCCCACCCCCTTTGCTCATTCTGCTGAACCAGCCGGGCGACTACACTACCCCCCCCCCCCCCACCCAGAATGGCAAAGCAGGAGTTCCCGAGCAGCACGCACCCGCACAAGGGGGGCACAAGGGACTCGATCTCATGTTCTAGTAAGTAAATCAGTTACTTGGTTAGACTATTATTTTATAGGAAAAAAATACTGTATCTGAGTTCTTCACCAGATTCTGTGCCCAGGGGCCTCCATCACACTTATTCCGGCCCTGACCCCAGAGGAGTAGATAGTCTTTCTGGCATCCGGGGCAAAAGTTTGAATTGACCCCCCACCTATTTTTAGGCCCCCCCTTTGTCACCCACCTGACCTGCTGCACCCAGGGCAAGTGCCCCCCCTGCTACCTCCTAGCTACGCCCCTGCCTGACCCTATTACCCACACCATCTTTGAAGGGTTCATTCTGAAGAAGGGAATTATTTTCCCATGGTGCTGAATCAACCCTCTTGTGGCTCTCTCTTGTGCCTCTTTGTCTCACCTGATATCTCTTTCGTGTCCTTTCCGTGTGTTGCGTCTCATATCTCTCTCTCTCTCTTTCTCTCTCCTGTCTCTCTATCTTTTCTGTCTCTCCTGTGTCCAATCCTCTTGTGTCTGTCCCTCTCCCATCTCTCTGTTTCTTTTCTCTTTTCTTCTCTCTCATTCTCTGTCTCCTGTGTCCATCTGTCTTGTGTCTGTCTCTCTCCCATCTCTCTCTTTCTTTTCTCTTTTCTTCTCTCTCATTGTCTGTCTCCTGTGTCCATCTGTCTTGTGTCTGTCTCTCTCCCATCTCCCTCTTTCTTTTCTCTTTTCTTCTCTCTCATTGTCTGTCTCCTGTGTCCATCTGTCTTGTGTCTGTCTCTCTCCCATCTCTCTCTTTCTTTTCTCTTTTCTTCTCTCTCATTGTCTGTCTCCTGTGTCCATCTGTCTTGTGTCTGTCTCTCTCCCATCTCCCTCTTTCTTTTCTCTTTTCTTCTCTCTCTCATTCTCTGTCTCCTGTGTCCATTGTCTTGTGTCTGTCTCTCTCCCATCTCTCTCTTTCTTTTCTCTTTTCTTCTCTCTCATTCTCTGTCTCCTGTGTCCATCTGTCTTGTGTCTGTCTCTCTCCCATCTCTCTCTTTCTTTTCTCTTTGCTTCTCTCTCATTCTCTGTCTCCTGTGTCTACCTGACTTGTGTTCATCTCTCTCCCATCTCTCTCTTTCTTTTCTCTTTTCTTCTCTCTCATTCTCTGTCTCATGTGTCCATCTGTCTTGTGTCTCTCTCTCTCCCATCTCTCTCTTTCTTTTCTCTTTTCTTCTCTCTCATTCTCTGTCTCCTGTGTCTACCTGACTTGTGTTCATCTCTCTCCCATCTCTCTCTTTCTTTTCTCTTTGCTTCTCTCTCATTCTCTGTCTCCTGTGTCTACCTGTCTTGTGTCTGTCTCTCTCCCATCTCTCTCTTTCTTTTCTCTTTTCTTCTCTTTCTCATTCTCGGTCTCATGTGTCCATCTGTCTTGTGTCTCTCTCTCTCACATCTATCTATTTCTTTTCTCTTTTCTTCTCTCTCATTCTCTGTCTCCTGTGTCTACCTGTCTTGTGTCTGTCTCTCTCCCATCTCCCTCTTTCTTTTCTCTTTTCTTCTCTTTCTCATTCTCGGTCTCATGTGTCCATCTGTCTTGTGTCTCTCTCTCTCCCATCTCTCTCTTTCTTTTCTCTTTTCTTCTCTCTCATTCTCTGTCTCCTGTGTCTACCTGACTTGTGTTCATCTCTCTCCCATCTCTCTCTTTCTTTTCTCTTTGCTTCTCTCTCATTCTCTGTCTCCTGTGTCTACCTGTCTTGTGTCAGTCTCTCTCCCATCTCCCTCTTTCTTTTCTCTTTTCTTCTCTTTCTCATTCTCGGTCTCATGTGTCCATCTGTCTTGTGTCTCTCTCTCTCCCATCTCTCTCTTTCTTTTCTCTTTTCTTCTCTCTCATTCTCTGTCTCCTGTGTCTACCTGACTTGTGTTCATCTCTCTCCCATCTCTCTCTTTCTTTTCTCTTTGCTTCTCTCTCATTCTCTGTCTCCTGTGTCTACCTGTCTTGTGTCTGTCTCTCTCCCATCTCTCTCTTTCTTTTCTCTTTTCTTCTCTTTCTCATTCTCGGTCTCATGTGTCCATCTGTCTTGTGTCTCTCTCTCTCACATCTATCTATTTCTTTTCTCTTTTCTTCTCTCTCATTCTCTGTCTCCTGTGTCTACCTGTCTTGTGTCTGTCTCTCTCCCATCTCTCTGTTTCTTTTCTCTTTTCTTCTCTCTCATTCTCTGTCTCCTGTGTCCATCTGTCTTGTGTCTGTCTCTCTCCCATCTCTCTCTTTCGTTTCTCTTTTCTTCTCTCTCATTCTCTGTCTCCTGTGTCCATCTGTCTTGTGTCTGTCTCTCTACCATCTCTCTCTTTCTTTTCTCTTTTCTTCTCTCTCTCATTCTCGGTCTCATGTGTCCATCTGTCTTGTGTCCGTCTCTCTCCCATCTCTCTCTTTCTTTTCTCTTTTCTTCTCTTTCTCATTCTCGGTCTCATGTGTCCATCTGTCTTGTGTCAGTCTCTCTCCCATCTATCTCTTTCTTTTCTCTTTTCTTCTCTTTCTCATTCTCTGTCTCCTGTGTCCATCTGTCTTGTGTCTGTCTCTCTCCCATCTCTCTCTTTCTTTTCTCTTTTCTTCTCTCTCATTCTCTGTCTCCTGTGTCCATCTGCCTTGTGTCTGTCTCTCTTCCATCTCTCTCTTTCTTTTCTCTTTTCTACTCTTTCTTTCTCTCTCTCCTGTGTCCCTATCTCAGCGATACACAAGTGGCAGAGCAGGATCTGATTGTGGACCTCAGCTCTAGATTTCCGGCCCCTGCCCTGACAGCCCTGCACTCAGGTGCTTCTGTGTTGCTGTGCTCAGAGCTGCCCCTGTGATTGGCAATGTAGTGCTCAGTCTCCTGCCAGTGTCATGTCTCCTTGGCACCTGGCATTGCAATATGATGTACTGCACGGGAGGAAAGTGGCATTGCAAGGTACAAGCAGCATTTTTTAGTTTAGCCTGGGGAATCTATAGCCCCTCCCCCAGTGTGCTGATCAGGACTGGCGTCAGCACCCGGCAAGGTGGGGCAGCTGCCGGGGGCCCCCACCCTCCAGGGGGGCCCACTGACAGGACCAGCCTTTGGGATGTGCGACGGCACTGGATCGGCAGCGGACTGGAAGGACACCGCCACAGCTGGTGCCCACATCTCCTCGAATGGCGGGTTTCCACACAACAGGGCGTCTCGTTTTAGATTCCAGGGGAGGAAGTGCTGGGTTTTGTTCTTCTTTTAAGTTGCCCATCCCAGCTGAGCATCCCAATCTGTGATACCCTACTGTGTGAAACCCCCTGGGATCGCTGGCATACCCACTATGCAAGCAATTCCACCCCTGAGTTTTGGTCCGCTTTACAGAGGAATCTCAATTTGGGATTCCTCTGTTTGTGAAAGAACCCATGAATAAAGGGGGGGGGGGGGGGGGGGGTGGGAGCAGCTCAATCACAATTATTTATACAAAATTATTATAATTCAGGGCCTGGGAACTAATTTACCGCCCAGTTTAACCCTCTCATAATCTAAATATCAAGCAACAAACATGTCTAGCTGTGTGGAAAGACAGAGATTTGGTTGCATATATCTGCAGATACATGTGGAAGCCACACTGCCCCGGCAAGGCACTCTGTGTTTAGTGTGGTCCCTACTCTTTATTTTGAGTCCCCAACATTGGGACATGAAATGCAGACAAATATTTATTAGCTACTCACCTGGGAAGCTGCCAGCCTCCCTTTACAACACCCCACAGGGAGAAATCCATGGTGGCTGAATCCCTCCCTGTGTGTGCTCATGGCAATTCAACTGAATAAAGGGGGGTGGGAGCAGCTCCATCACTATTATTTATACTGCATATATATATTTGTTTCATTGCATATCCCAATGTTGGGGACTCAAAATTAAGAGTAGGGACCATACTAAACACAGAGTGCCTTGCCGGGGCAGTGTGGCTTCCACATGTATCTGCAGATATATCCAACCAAATATCTTTCTTTCCACATAGCTAGACATGTTTGTTGCTTAATATTTAGTTGATGAGAGGGTTAAACTGGGCGGTAAATTAGTTCCCAGGCCCTGAATAATAATAATTTTGTATAAATAATAGTGATGGAGCTACTCCCACCCCCCCTTTATTCATTTTCTTGTGAAAGAACCCCCCTGGTTTGGCCTCAAACTGGCGACCCCACAGTGTATTCACCAGTTTCAGGAAAGTAATGAACAAAGGGGGGGGGGGTCACACACAGGGGCATCCAAGATCAGGAGGATCTAGATTCATTTCACTCCAAGGTCAGGTTTAAAGGGCTTTGGTGCACTTCAAAGTAGACCAAAACTACAGTTTTGGTCCAAATAGCCTGATCCTTAGGGGGCATCCAGATTTGGGACGTCCGTGATGTCACGTGACTCTTCACCAAAAAGGGGCTCACTGAGACCATGCCGCCCAAGGGCCCACATAAACCTGGAGCTGGCCCTGGTGCTGATTTCTAACTATCCACCCCCTGCAACAGCCCTCTTTTCAAGAAGTGGTTGAGTACCACTGCTCTATCTCGTGGGTCTATTTCTCTCCACATACTGCTCACCTGCTGCTGAGAGTGACGTCAGTCACAGCAATGCTCCTCAGCACCCTGACAGCACCGCACTAGCTACTGATTTACAACACAAATGGTTGGGAGCCCGGGAGATAGAGGGCCTGGGGCTATACACTAACAACCAATGATTTAAATAGAATATACCACCCCGTAAAAATCTGCCATAGTAAATCATGTGGTGAATGGTGCTGGGGCCCCCTGATATTCCGATAATTCAGCCTTGAGACTAAGGGCCTTATTCATGAAGGGATAGCGTCAGGTAATGCCTTGTAAACAACAAGTAGTGACAGGTAGCGACAGGTGAACGCCGGACACGGCAGCAATTACACATTTATCAAGCGGAATCTGTTGAGCGACTGGGATAACGCTATGTAGCGTCCGATTCATCATTATCCCAGCCTCAGTGTACCGCACCGGCGTTCAGCCTTGCAGAGCGCCACGTCTTACCTCTCGCTACCTGGCGCTATCCCATACATTTCAATGGACTTTCTTTTTCTTCTCTTTAAACAGGGGGTTTTTATGATTATTATTTTTTTTAAATCTCAAATAATGTTGTGACCTCTCCTGGCCTTGAAAAAGCCATTTTTTCAAAAATGTTTTAATTTTTATATATTTATGCAGACATGACATTATCAGGTCTGGCATTAATGTGTTCATGTCACAATGTAATAACAATGTAATTCCACATGTTTTCGCTTTGTTACTGGTGGATACATGTTCAAAAACAGCCTTTAATCAGTCAGCCTCCGGCGCTCTGGGCTACAGCGAAGCATTTTTGAGCGCCGGCGGTGTGTGAGGCTGTCCAGTCGCTACCATTCGCTCCCATACAGCGCTGTACTGCTCTTATAGCGATTCCCCACAACGTATTCATCAATGCTGCAGAGCGACCAAGGCGCTCTGACCTAGTGAACCACAGCCGAGCACAGCGGCTACTAGCGGGCACTCTGAAATGCCTGCTACGGATGCTCATCTTTCGCTACCTGCCGCTAGTAATAAATCAGCCTGCCCGACTTAAATTGTATGGCTTCTCATTCTATTACAGTGTTCAGTGGATTTCCAGTTGGCTGAGGGATCGGTATCAGAGCGTTGTTGTAAATGGCGTGCAATCTGAACAAAGGCGAGTTACAAGTGGTGTGCCGCAAGGCTCTGTCCTGGGCCCCATTCTTTTTAATATATTTGTACGTGACATGGGAGAAGGCTTGGTAGGAAAAGTTTGTCTGTTTGCTGATGATACAAAGGTTAGTAATAGGGTGGATATTCCTGGAGGTGTCTGCAACATGGAAAATGATTTAGCTTTACTGGATAGATGGTCAAAACTGTGGAAACTAGAGTTTAATGTCTCTAAATGTAAAATCCTGCACTTGGGTAGAAGGAATCCCTGCTCTGAGTACCGTATGGGCAGCACTGTGTTAGCCAGGACCTCGGAGGAGAGAGACTTAGGGAGACTGATTACTGATAGCTGCAAGATGAGTGGACAGTGTAGCCAGGCAGTGGGAAAAGCAAGCAGGATGCTCGGCTGCATAGCTCGAGGCATCACCAGTAGGAAGAGGGAGGTTGTGATGCCGCTGTATAGAGCCCTGGTGAGGCCACAGCTAGAATACTGTGTGCAGTTCTGGAGACCTTACCTGCAAAAAGACATTATTCAAATAGAAAGTGTCCAACGAAAATGGTGGAAGGACTTAAACTTAAAACTTATCAGGAGAGACTTAGAGAACTTAATTTGTACAGTCTGGAGGAAAGAAGGGAGAGGGGGACATGATGGAGACCTTTAAATATGTGAAAGGATTGAATAAGGTTCAGGAGGGTGTGTTAAAAAAGTGTTTTTAATAAGAAACTTAATGATAGAACAAGGGGCACAACCTGAAGCTAGTCGGGGGGAAGATCAGGAGCAATGTTAGAAAATATTATTTTACAGAAAGAGTAGTAGATGTTTGGAACAAACTTCCAGCAGAGGAAGTTGAAAAATCAACAGTCACTGAATTTAAACATGCCTGGGATAAGCACACATCTATCCTAAGATAAAGAGAACATACAGTATACACATAAGGGCAGACTAGATGGACCGTATGGTCTCCTTCTGCCGTCACCCTTCTATGTTTCTATGTTTCTACTCAAAAGCTAGCGGTGGAGACTGAGGGTTGTGGACTCACAAAGAAGACAAGTGTCCCCTGGGTCTAACAATGAGAACTAATGCCCACATTCTGTCCTAAGGGACTTCTGAGCCGTGCTGAGGACAGTCATGGGGTTATGTCTGCTTTAACCTTCCTAGCGTTGCGATATAGACAAATGCAATGGCAACGAAAGCGTTGCCATTGCATTTGTCTCTCACGCACGGCTCCGCCCCCATGAGCCTCTGCGGCTCACAGAGACGGAACCCGGAAGAGGAGAGGGACGCCACAGCCCCGGCTCTCACCTGCGATCGCGGCGGAGACATCGCTGGATCGCAGGGAGAAGGTAAGGAGGCTGCGCCGCCCGCTCTTGCTCCCAAATCGATCCCGAGCGTGACTCGGGGTCACCGCCACTTACAGCGCAAATTGACCCCGAGTCACGCTCGGGATCGCCGCCAAGGGGGTTAAGGTCTAACCATTTCACAAGTAGGACCCATTAAAAAAAATAGCAGGTAAGATAAAACGGAACTGGCATATAAGAAGGTCGTCAATACCGAGTGTTCTCTCTCAGCCTTGATATACCTGCCCCTCCTGTCTCACCAAAAAGTTTCTCTTTGCATAAAAAGTTTTTAGCTGTCATGGTCAAGCCCGTTACTCAAACTAATCTCTTCTTGTAAAGTGGCCTCTTTTTCTTTTAACTTCGTGCTTTAGTGACTGTGACATTTAGGGAACGCGGGGGAAAAGCCTAACATAAAATCCGAGTGGTGATTGTGTCTGTGGACATGAGTTATAGTTTTCCACAAGTTCTATTGAGGTGTTATTAGTTACTGTTGTCTTCTTATTTTCATAAAATGCACATTGAGCGGGCACAATATAGCCAGAGACATTTATCAATCTAAAGGGTATTCTCCTGTCTTGTCACAGCAGATTCATGAGCCATCTAGAAAATAAATGTACTCCACAGACAAATCTGAAAGTGCGCGGGGGATAAGAGCTGGGGCTGGAAGATGATGGTTCTCAGGTAACATTACAGAAGATTATACAATATCCCATAAAAGGAACAGTGTGTGCTCCCGCCAATGCTGCTACCGCTCGCTATTCCACAGCAATAAACAGTCCGGTGTTAACCCCCTGACCCTGTACCGGCTCCACTTTCTACGCTTCCTGCGGGGTCATCTATTATGGGAACAGACAAGAGGGTAATGGAAAGTGGAAGATTAAAAACATATACTGCAAATAAAAATCGCAGAGAACATTTTGCAGCAAAGAGCCGAAGAGCGGCTGCCTAAATGCCGAGACTCGCCATATTAGTCACTGAGGGCCTATTCTATAAAAGTGGCTGGCTGTCCTTCATATCGAGCAGCTTATCCTAGCTGCCATCCTTTTATTGGTATCAATAATTGTATTACTGATGATGTCACTGTGATCTCATCACAGTCATGGTGCATGTAATACCTTGAGAACATTTTAGTTCAATCATGTAGGTCACATGTGTCAAACTCAAGGCCTGGGGGCCAGATATGGCCCTACAAACCTTTTTATGTGGCCCCTTTTTTTTTTTTAATATTCTTTATTTAAAGGTTTTGCAGTTTTATACAAGCATACATTGAGACATACAATGTCAAACAATACAAGGTAAAAAGGGTATAGGTGGGGAAAGACGGGTTCACTGCTCGCTAAGACTCAAACGGCACAAAGCAGCAATAACAATGGTGTTCAAATTCTGCTCTTTTAACACATTGTAAAGCGGAGAGGTAGCTGCCACCGCTCCCAGGCTGGGAGACGAGGCGCTCATATGGATAGGTCTTGATCTCCACTGATCAGCGACCTACTGTTCTGATCTGCCCAGATGGGCAATGTCCGCCATGCGCAACCACGTCACTGACCCATGAAGGGGGGGGGGGTGAGCAATAGGGGGGCGGACGAATCAGGGAATGAAGGGGGTGGGGAGGGAAAGGTATATGGCGTGTGGGGCTCAGCACGTGAACCGTCATCCATCTCCGCGTGTCCACGGATGGCAACGCGGCGGATGCGCCCGCTTTATGTGGCCCTTTAACAGTGTTGGCTGTGCAGCGCCCCATTTAGCTGGCCTGGTAACTCCAATGCTTCTAACATCGACAGCATTGTGTATTTGTCAGGGCAAAACTGTTCTGCTTCTGTCCTGGGCAAACTAATTCAGCATCTGCATCTGTCCTGGGCAAAATATTTCTGCATCTGTCCTGGGCAAAATATTTCTGCATCAGTCCTGGGAAAAATAGCTCAGTGTCTGCTTCTGTCTTGGGAAAAATAATTTAGCACCTGCATTGCCTTGCCTTGCCTTGCTTCTTTCCTGGGCAATCTAATTCAGCATCTGTATCTGTCCTGGGCAATATAATTCACAGTCTGTATCTGCCCTGGGCAAAATAATTCACAATCTGCATCGGCCTGGGCAAAATATTTCAGTGGCTGCATCTGCCCTGGGCAAAATTATTCAGCTTTTTCCCTGGGCAATCTAACCCAGTGTCTGCATCTGTGCTGGGCAAAATAATTCACAATCTGCATCGGCCTGGGCAAAATATTTCAGTGGCTGCATCTGCCTTGGGCAAAATTATTCTGCTTTTTCCCTGGGCAATCTAACCCAGTGTCTGCATCTGTGCTGGGCAAAATAATTCACAATCTGCATCTACCCTGGAGAAAATAATTCAGCAGCTGCATCTGTCCTGGGCAGAATAATTCAGCGTCCACATCTTTCCTGGGCAATAAAACTTTTTGCCCTTATTTATGAAGGACTAGCGACAGGTAGCAATTGGTGAGCAGCCGGTAATGACGGGTCCCGCCACGAGAACGCCGGCTCCCCACCACAATCACACATTTATCAAGCCAAACCTGCTTAGCGACTGAGATAGCGCCATATAGCGACTCATTCATCATTATTCCAGCCTCAGCCCACAGCGCCAGTGTCCGACCTTGAACAGCGACAGGTATGACCTCTCGCTACCTGGCGCTCTCCAATGCATTTCAATGGAACAATCTTTAAATATTAATAATTAATTGTTATTAATGTGTTTTTTTTTTTTATGTGAAAAATTCTGTGACCACTTCTGCCATTTTAGATTTAAGGGATTTAAGGGGAAAAAAATTAAAAAAAAAAAATTGTACAGAATTGTTATTACAGGTCTGATATTAATGTATTCATATACTAAATTTTTTAAAATACTTTTTGTTTTTTTGGGTTCCAAAAATATGGTGGTTTGGGGGTTAAAAATTTACTTCTAACACATCGCCTCCAGCGCTCTGGGGTTTAAACATGCATTTCACAGCGCTTGAATTTTTTGAGCGTGATTTTTTGATGAATATGGTGGAAGCCAGTCGCTCTGACCAGTCGCTATCATGCGCACCCATACATCGCGGAACCTGTCAAATAGCGACTCGGAACCTTGTATTCAACATTACGCCACACCGACTGAGTCGCTATCAACAACCGAACAACGACCAAGCACAGCGACTACTAGCGGGCGCTGTGAAAATACCGCTACAGTCGCTCAACTGTCGCTACATGTCGCTATTAATAAATCAGCCTCCCCGTGTCTGCCCTAGGCAAAATCATTCTGTGTAATCATTTAAATGGACATAAATATAGATTAAAAACACCACACACACAAATCTTCATAAATAAAAGCAATTATTTCTAGATTAGTCTGAAACGCTGCTATGTGCTGAACTTTTCATCCTAATTAAGTCCAATCCAATTCAATATGAATCCAATCCAAAAAAGAATCCTCACGCCGCCGCCACACCTAGGGTTGCAGAGTAACAGCGCCCCTAACTTCCACGAGCGGCCGTAGTGGATGAATTGGAGGTGGAGTGTTTCTCATACTGCTTTATCCCTGCCTTGAAGCATTTTGGAATATGTGAGTGCATATATTTTATTCTTATTAAATAAATGTAATTACTACTGCAGAGTTGCACTAGATATATTTGTGCTCTCTTACATGCCACTGTCCCAAACATTTTTATAAAATCATTGAGAATAACTGTGGGAACCATAAGGAGTTTTTGGCGTGACTTGGAGGAATATATTGGCCCAAGAACAACATATGTTTATTCTATGATAACATATACAAAAAGAAAATATTTTGCACCACCAATAATATTAATTCAATATTATATGTGGCCGTGCCTATACTCAGGGTTGTAATATCCAATCTCAACTCCAAAAAGTGGTGGCTCCCAACAACCAGTCAAACAATCCCCAAAGTATAGCACCTCCTCCACAGACAATCAATCCAAATGTATTTTTCAAAAAGTCATCATATTTATTGGGCTCTAAAATCTACATACAACATATAAGACAATATACATACTAAAAATGCCCAAGGTTATCCATTAAACAGGGTATCCCGTAAAATCATAATTTGTGCAAAATTCATCATAATAAAATATAACACAATTGTATAAAGTGCTATTAGTAAGGTTAAAGTGCTAAAATGTGCAAAATACAGTTATACCCAAAGACAATTTTCAACAATTCAATATCCCCAAATAGAAAAAATGGCAAAAGGAGTAATGTGCACAGTGATCACAATAAAATTGTAAAACATCACCTAAATGATAGCGAGTCCCACATGGAGTCGCCTGAAAATGGGCCCCCACGCGTTCCGCAGCCAGGCCCCCGACTGCTTCCTCAAGGTATTCTATGATAAAGCGTGTTTACATCATTATCCGGTAAGCGGACACCCGAAGGTGGTGGGCACGAGTGTCTTTGCCGGCGCATGCATTTTGGGACAGTACTGTTTGGTGGCAGCTTGAAGAAGTTATGCTTACGCTCTGTGCTAATAATTGATATTTGAATGGACATATTTGCCCTTTGAAAGTGACCAGAATGCTGATGTGAAAATGTTAAGTTTTACACCCTTGATGTAGGTTGTTATTATAATGACTAAATACTTAAAGGTTAATGTCAGTCTGAGGAATATGGGAAATGTTATATTCCATTTCTGATACACCCAGGTCCCTTTTTCATGAAAGAAAACCTTTTTAACAATAGCCTTTCAGGAAGAGGGACAACTATATATGGTTGGGGTAAGTTGCTCCTTGCCATGAGAGATCAGTACACACGGCAGGTAATCCTCCTGCTAATTCATTTTACACCTCCTCTGGTCGGTTGGCTACAGTGAAATCTGACAGGACTATCTGCTGTGTACCGGCCTTCACAGAGAAACTTGAAAGGCTAACCTCAGCTGTGCCAGAGCCAATAGTTAAAGTGGACCAATACCCACTGAATTTGTGAAATGCATTTGGCCAAAGCATCTGCAGATATTCCCTTCTTAGAACTAGAAATGGAATTTTTTGATTTACGGATAGTCCTGGAAAACTGTAATTTTTGTTGTCTCTCTCTGTAAGGTCATTGCATAGGTGTGGCAATGACATACCGTATATACTCGAGTATAGGCCGATCCGTGTATAAGCCGAGGCACCTAATTTTACCCCCAAAAAGTGGAACAAGCTATTGACTCGAGTATAAGCCGAGGCATTAAACATTCTTGGGGGGAAAGCAGGGACAGGCAGGGTTAATGCTGCTGTGGACAGGAAAGGCATCTTGCACCATGCCACATTTTTTGGCCCTGCCCCTGCTCTAAAGGACTGGGCATAGAGATGAGAGGGAGGTCAGCATGAACCAGCGCGCGCGCACACACACACTCACACACACACACACAAACGGTACCTGCTGCTGCTGCTGCCGCCACCAACCTCCTCCTCCAGCCGGTCGCTCTCTCCATTCAGCGCCGCCGCTCCCTCCGCCGTCATCCGCCTCCGCTCCCTCCGCCGTCGCCGTCAGCCGATCCCTCCGCCGTCGCCGTCAGCCGCTCCCTCCGCCGTCGCCGTCAGCCGCTCCCTCCGCCGCCGCCGCCAGCCGCTCCCTCCGCCGCCGCCGTCAGCCGCTCCCGCCGCAGCCAGCCGTTCCCGCCGCCGCCAGCACTTCCTGGCTGTTGCGCGCTGGTCGTCGGTGGGCGTGCCCCATATGGCCGGCGTCCAATGTTTTCATTGGACGCCGGCCATATGGGGCACGCCCACCGACGACCTGCACGCAGCAGCCTGGAAGTGCAGCTCAATTACCGTATTGACTCGAGTATAAGCCGAGGTGGCTTTTTTCAGCCCAAAAAGTGGGCTGAAAAACTCGGCTTATACTCGAGTATATACGGTAATTGCCACACATAGCAGTGGCAATGAATGAAGGAAGCATCGCTTTACGGCTAACACAGGCAGCGTTATCTGAAATTAGAGTGAAGCAGGAGCAGTTATATTTAGCAAAAGGTCCTATTCACGGAGGAGAAATCCAGGGGATGCTAGTTAAATATGTGGATTTTGGTCCAGGAATTATGAGGTTTCAGTGCACATTTCCCCATGATTTCATAACATATTTACAATCTGATACAACAAAGTGGTGCACCGCCCACAATTAATAGTTCTGTGCTACACTGCAAACATTAAAATACTACAGAAAATTAGGCTCATGGGACCTGGCCCAGAAACCCAAACAGCAGGAGCACCAATTCAATCGATTATAATACAATTTCTTTTATTCAAAGTCACATCAAGAAAGACAAAAACACAACACACAATACAAAACACATTAAAAACACTGCATATCCCCAAAATACATCCAGTGCTGCATACGCAGCAAAAATATCTGGGAAACTCCTAGAATATCAGTACGTGTAAGAAAATCCCCAAATATCCACTCTTTTTGTGCCGGCACAAACCCCCCCCCCCCAAAAAGAGACCCCCCACTAACCACTCAATTAATTAAAGTGACAGTGCATAATCAACATAGCAACAATACATATAAAATTCATATCAATCTTACAATCTCAATATTTACAATCTGCAAGTCATAACGCATTTGTACATAGTTTTAAAATAAGCTTAATGGAGAACTCAGGATCCAAACAATATCAGACAACCTTGTGTGGACTCTGACTCTGAGTTATTGGGCAGGCTGATTCATTAATAGCGGCAGGTAGCGACAGATGAGCGTCTGTAGCAGGCATTTTCAGAGCGCTCGCTAGTAGTCGCAGTGCTCGGCTGTGAGTCGCTAGTTTATAGCGACTCAGTCGCTGTTCAGTAATGTTGAAAACTGTTGTGAGGAGTCGCTATTTGACCAGTACAGCGCTGTATGGGAGCGCATGGTAGCGACTGCTCATAGCGACCGACTCACACCATATTCAGGAAAAAAACAGCCTCACAAATCTCTGGCGCTGAAAAATGCTTGTTTGAAGCCCAGAGCGCAGGAGGCGGTGTGTTTAAAGTCTGTTTTCCAGCATCTATCAACTAGTAACAAAGCGAAAACATATGGAATTACATTGTAACCACATTGTAACATGAACACTTTAATGGCAGACCTGTAATGTCATTTCTGAAGATTTTTTAAAAAAATCATAAAAATGTGAAAAAACATCTTTTTCAATGTCAGAAGAGGACACAGAATTATTTGTGATTTTTTGGCAAAAAAAAAAAAAAAAAACCCGGTTTAAAGAGAAGAAAAAGTTCGTCCATTGAAATGTATTGGAGAGCGACAGGTAGCGAGAGGTCATACCTGGCGCTGTGCAAGGCTGAACGCTGGCGCTGTTTGCTGAGGCTGTGAAAATGATGAATCAGACGCTACATGGCGCTATCCCAGTCGCTAAACAGATTCTGCTTGATAAATGTGGAATTGCGTGCCGTGTCCGGCATTCACCAGTCGCTATCTGTCGCTTCCTCACATTAACCAGGCGCTACCTGATGCTATCCTTTCATAAATAAGGGCCTAAGTGTCCTTCAAATTTCCTACCAAAAGTTATGCTCCATAATCGTTTTAGGAATTTTTATACTGAGGGCTAAGGGGAGGGGACAGCAACTCCTCCCAGTGTGGGGTGACCAGCCCAGAGTTAAATGTCCAGGGCTGGAGTTGCTAAGATCTTTCAACCGGGGGTCACCTGATGAGGGGAGGAAGTACCATGATCCAGCAGACTCCACATGCTCCATTTTGGCTGTCTGCATAATTTTGTATCTGCTGTTTGACTAAGGTAACTGATTTCTTTGCTCACTGGGTGTGTAACTACTGACTTGTAACTTGCCCTTCAGATTTGTATAATAATTTGTTTATTGCATGTGTATATAGTTGTTTGGTGTGCTCTTATACCAATTAAATATATAACGGGGAGGCCGATTCATTAATAGCGCCAGGTAGCGACAGATGAGCACCAGTAGCGTGATTTTCACAGCGCCAGCTAGTATTCGCTGTGCTTGGCCGGGGTTTGCTTGTTGACAGCGACTCAGTCGGTGTGCGGTAATGTTGAATACGGGGTTAGGGGTCGCTGTTTCACAGGTTCCGCTTGTATGGGTGCGCCTGACAGCGAATGGCCAGAGCGAACGGCTTGCTGCAGATTCATTAAAAAATCACGCTCAAAAATTTCTCGCGCTGTGAATTCCTTGTTTAAACCCCAGAGCGCTGGCGGCGATGTGTGTAAAGTAGTTTTTAACCCCCAAACAACCTTTTTTTTATATGTAAAAATTATACAAGTTTTTCTAAACATTTTGTAATATGAATACATGAATATCAGACCTGTAATATCAATTCTGCACATTTATTTATTTTTTTTTTTTTTACTTTAAAAAAAAACCTAACATTGCAGAAGTGGTCACAGAATTTTTGACATTAAAAAAAAAAAAAAAAAAAAAAATACAGAAATAGCAATTAATTATGATTATTTAAAGATTGCTCCATTGAAATGCATTGGACCACGCCAGGGAGCGCCAGGTCATACCTGTCGCTGTGATGGGATTAGCAGCGGCGCTGTTCGTTGCAGTCGGCTACATGATGAATCCCGCGCTAGCTGACGCTCTCGCCGGCGCTAGCCTCATTTAGCGTGATAAATGCGTCATTGTGACCGCCGCCGGGCGTACTTGATTCAGTAGCTGCCGATAGCTGGCGGTACCTGGCGCTCGTCAGACACTACCTGGCGCTAGCCCTTGATAAATAAGGGCCTTAATCTTGAGCTGCTTTTTCTACTGATCCCAAACCCATCTTCTTTGCTTTTACTTTTATATTACATGCTACTTGGGCTGACTTCTGACCCCAAATGTTTCTGCTAAAGGACTGGGATGTATCAATAGAGCTAGTGACAGAACATCGGACCTAAAATAAAAAGGGGCCGATTCCACCCCCCATCGGCCCATAATTGCCTTTTGGATGTCGCCGCTGCCTCAGCTGCTTCAGTACCCGATCCTCACCCCGCTGCCCACGTAGCCATCTGTTAATGACAAGCACTGCTTAAGCCACAGAGAACGGGCAGTGGAAATGTGCCCACTACGGGCCTGGGGGATAGCAAGAGGGGTTGTTTAAAGTGCTAATGAGGCGCCTGTTGCTCTCTCTTTATCCATAGTATAAAGGTACTTTAAGCAAGTTTTTTTAGAACATCAATTACCCAGTCAATTAATTACCTGTTTATTCCACAAAATTAAATTGCTGCATTGCATTACGAAAAAAAACTCTGCAAATTGATTAAACATTTCTTCTCTGTAATTGCTCACCTTGAAGACAATAAATTACAAGCTGCATATTCTCTCCTAAAAATTAAAGGCTCAGTTCTCTATGCAGTTTTTTTTTTTAAGTGCAGGTGTGATGCAGAGAGATTAACCATGTAAATCTGAGGTTAAGCCCCAATAGGAATAATCCAAATAGGTGTTTCTGGGTGTAGAGGTGACAAGACGATACAAAGCATGCAGGTCCGGTAGAATTCTGTCTCCCAAGACCGAATAATTAATATGCAGAGTGTAGGCGGGCTCCTTCAGCTCCCATAATTATAAAGCAAAGCACCACAGATTCCCCCGAAACCTAGTATTACGTAGAGCACCAGAGGCCTCCCCAACCAATAATTAATAAGCAGAGGGCTGACAGATCCCCACAGACCCAGTATGTAAAAGGCAGCATGCCAGGAGACCCCCCAGACCCTATAATTAATAAGTAGAGTGCCATCGGAGCCCCTAGAACCCAAAAATAGACAGTGTGTCATAACCCACCCACAAAACACACTTAACAGACAGTGTGGAAGAAACTGCCCCCAGGAACCCAATATCAAGTTAGATAAAGGGCCAGCACACCAATAGTTAAATCAAATAGACTTGTATTAAATGATATCCAGCAAGATGAGGTACATACATACCATTCAGCTGCATCAAAGTCCATAAGATAGGGTAGGTGATAGCAGAACAGTGTCCATAAGCCGACGTTTCGGGGGTGTAAAAAACCCCCTTCCTCAGGGCAGACAAACAACAGTGGCAAGACCGCAGCTTGCCTTTTAAAGGTCAGAGGTGCTGTGATTACCACCTGACGTGGTATGACGTCAGAGGGTCAAACTGTAGCACACTAAATGGACAAAAAACACAAATTGTTAATCAAAAGAATGAAAAATACTCACCAAGCCGTCGGAGCCTATCCGGTCGCCCCTGCTGCCCTGTCACCAGTTACTGGGCAGATTTGGAGCCCAGCGTCATCTCCCCTTCCTGGGCAGACAGGAACGTTGCCGGTCACTATGTGATCGGTCTCTGGCGGTGACGGAGTTGTGCCCCAGTGGCACGCTCCGACGGCTTGGTGAGTATTTTTCATTCTTTTGATTAACAATTTGTGTTTTTTGTCCATTTAGTGTGCTACAGTTTGACCCTCTGACGTCATACCACGTCAGGTGGTAATCACAGCACCTCTGACCTTTAAAAGGCAAGCTGCGGTCTTGCCACTGTTGTTTGTCTGCCCTGAGGAAGGGGGTTTTTTACACCCCCGAAACGTCGGCTTATGGACACTGTTCTGCTATCACCTACCCTATCTTATGGACTTTGATGCAGCTGAATGGTCTGTATGTACCTCATCTTGCTGGATATAATTTAATACAAGTCTATTTGATTTAACTATTGGTGTGCTGGCCCTTTATCTAACTTGTTGTAAAGCGGCGCCACCGCGGCCTTGGCACCCGACATACTCAAGGTAAGTGTGCACCTGCCCTCCTGGACTGTTCAGGAACCCAATAACAGGAAGTGTGGCAGAACCCCCCACCCCTAAAACCCTTAACAGACAGAGTGGAAGAACCCCCCAAAAAAAACCCATAACAGGAAGCGTGACAGAACCACCCAACCCCCAGAAACCCTTAACAGAGAACTTGGAAGAACCCCCCCCCCAAAGAACCCCATAATAGGAAGTGCGGCAGAACCCCCCAAGAACCCCATAGCAGGCAGTGTGGCAGAATCTACCCTCAAGAATCCCATAACAGGCAGTGTGAGAGAACTCCCCCCCCAAGAACCCCATAACAGGCAGTGTGGCAGAAGCTACCCCCAAGAACCCCATAACAGGCAGTGTGGCAGAAGCTTCCCCCAAGAACCTCATAACAAGCAGTGTGGCAGAAGCTTCCCCCAAGAACCCCATAACAAGCAGTGTGGCACAATCTTCCCCCAAGAACCCCATAACAAGCAGTGTGGCAGAGGCTTCCCCCAAGAACCCCATAACAAGCAGTGTGGCAGAAGCTTCCCCCAAGAACCCCATAACAAGCAGTGTGGCAGAGGCTTCCCCCAAGAACCCCATAACAAGCAGTGTGGCAGAAGCTTCCCCCAAGAACCCCATAACAAGCAGTGTGGCAGAAGCTTCCCCCAAGAACCCCATAACAAGCAGTGTGGCAGAAGCTTCCCCCAAGAACCCCATAACAAGCAGTGTGGCAGAAGCTTCCCCCAATAACCCCATAACAGGCAGTGTGGCAGAAGCTTCCCCCAATAACCCCATAACAGGCAATGTGGCAGAGGGAACAGCTCTATTTGTGGTGTCCTGTTTAAATTTGAAGTGCAATTGACACTACAAATGGATAGATCACATAAGCTTAACCAGGAACAGTCGAATAGCAGAATGAATAGACTTCCAGTGCAAGAATGTCGCTTAGCTCTAGTTCCACCAGAGTAAGAATAGGCTCCACTGCTTACCTTCTGAAATATTACTTAACAAGATACAAGGATCAGCCGAATCATTTAGCTGCATCATAAACTTTGTCCAAATATAAATATTATACATTTGGTCCACAAGGATATGATGAAAATTTAAAGGAACACTACCGCAAAATTGTGTAATAAAAAATCAATATAAACATGTCAGCTAATGAGAGGATGGGTCACTTATACACCTGCACTGAATAAAACTCCCACCAAACTTGTGGTTTATTCTCTCATGGTAGGAATAAAATCCAGGGGTGACAGGTTTAGTGTATCAGGGGTGACAGAACCAGTCACCCCTGATTTCCTCTTCCTTCATTAAAATAAAAAAAACAAACCTGGCTGGATATTTCTTGATGTCGGGTGTGTAAGTGACCCCTCCTTCCACCAACCAGCATATTTATAAGGATTTTTATCATTGGGCCGATAGTGCTCCTTTAAATAAAAACCTACAGTATAGCAGCCAATGAAATCTCTAAAGCTCTTGCAGGCAAGCATGCTGAAATGGCTCCAAACCCTGCTATATCTTAGATCAAACTATTACATTGTCAACAACCACCAGCTAACTGTCTAAAAGAATCCTCTGCAAATGGGTTCCTAATAATCGGGGAGGGGGGGCTGCGTCTGTCCAACACAAGGCGCCATGATTTGGGATGCCCTGCTGAGCTAGTGATAAAACAAAACCTACCATTAGGCAGAACTGCTCAATGGGTTGTCTCTCCCACACTGGTTTCAAGCCCCATGTGATCGGCAACTGCCAGATGAATAAAGGAAAAAAAGAAGGGATCAAGGATCAACAATGCTACAAAAAGATCTATAGGTGTTTCATGCTCTTCTTTTCTCAGATCTTAATAGAGCTTGATTTCTTCTACAATAAAATGGGACAGCCATTAGCTTACATACTGTATTTAGATCTTTTAGCACTTGGTTGGAAGTACTATTTAAGAAAATCAAAGAGAAAATGAAAGTGCAGACGAGCGCACTGATTAGACAAGAACCCATGCATGCCTCATAGGACAAAGCAAAGGTGAGTTTACTGGGCGGCCTGGGGATTTCACATAGAGCTGCCTTCTGAATTGGCTCTTGGCTCTTGCCAATCCTGCATTCATGACTCTTGCGAAGCCTGCATTCATGACTCTTGCCATTCCTGCATTCATGACTCTTACCAAGCCTGCATTCATGACTAGAGATGAGCGAACTTTTGAAAAATTTGATTCGACTGATTCGCCGAATTTTCCGACAAAAATTGTTTCGACCGGAATTTATTCACGATGAAACGCTATTAAAAACGGCTATTTCTGAGCCTCCTAGAGCCTCAATAGGGTTGTAAACCATTGTGCCTTGCTGTAACACGCATAGGATGCGTGCTGGGTTACTGAAATAATACTGTAAATAATTATCACATGCAGATCAGAGGCATCGCTAATAGAATTGCAGAGCGGCACAATTGCAGAGAGTTGAAGTGGCATCACTATGAGGGGCCCCTATAGTGCCTGAAAACCACACCCTGGAGCTGGCAGCAGCAGGAGCCCAAAAATTGGATGAATCACATCCTGGAGTTGCAAGCAGCAGCAGCAGCAGCAGCAGCTGCAGGAGTCCAAACATTGTTTTAAAGAGACACTGGAGTTGGCTGCAGGAGCCCCAAAATTGGATGAATCACACCCTGGAGTTGCAAGCAGCAGCAGCAGGAGGAGCACAAACATTGCTTTAAAGAGACACTGGAGTTGGCTGCAGGAGCCCAAAAATTGGATGAACAACACCCTGGAGTTGCAAGCAGCAGCAGGAGCCCAAACATTGCTTTAAAGAGACACTGGAGTTGGCTGCAGGAGCCCAATAATTGGATGAATAACACCCTGGAGTTGCAAGCAGCAGCAGGAGCCCAAACATTGCTTTAAAGAGACACTGGAGTTGGCTGCAGGAACCCAAAAATTGGATGAATCACACCCTGGAGTGGCAAGAAGCAGCAGGAGCCCAAACAAAGCTTGAAAGAGACACTGGAGTTGGCTGCAGGAGCCCAAAAATTGGATGAATCACACCCTGGAGTTGCAAGCAGCAGCAGCAGGAGCCCAAACATAGCTTTAAAGAGACACTGGAGTTGGCTGCAGGAGCCCAAAAATAAGCTGAATTACATCCTGGTGTTGCAAACAGCAGCAGCAGCTGCAGGAGCCCAAACATTGCTTTAAAGAGGCACTGGAGTTGGCTGCAGGAGCCCAAAAATTGGATGAATCACACCCTGGAGTTGCAAGCAGCAGCAGCAGGAGCCCAAACATTGCTTGAAAGAGACACTGGAGTTGGCAGCAGGAGCCCAAAAATTTGCTGAATTACACCCTGGAGTTGCAAGCAGCAGCAGCAGCCCAAACATAGCTTGAAAGAGACACTGGAGTTGGCAGCAGGAGCCCAAAATAAGCTGAATTACACCCTGGAGTTGCAAGCAGCAGCAGCTGCAGGAGCCCAAACATTGCTTTAAAGAGACACTGGAGTTGGCTGCAGGAGCCCAAAAATTGGATGAATCACACCCTGGAGTTGCAAGCAGCAGCAGCAACAAGAGCACAAACATTGCTTTAAAGAGACACTGGAGTTGGCTGCAGGAGCCCAAACATTGGCTGAATCACACCCTGGAGTTGCAAGCAGCAGCAGGAGCCCAAACATTGATTTAAAGAGACACTGGAGTTGGCTGCAGGAGCCCAAAAATTGGATGAATCACACCCTGGAGTTGCAAGCAGCAGCAGCAGGAGCCCAAACATTGCTTGAAAGAGACACTGGAGTTGGCAGCAGGAGCCCAAAAATTTGCTGAATTACACCCTGGAGTTGCAAGCAGCAGCAGCAGCCCAAACATAGCTTGAAAGAGACACTGGAGTTGGCAGCAGGAGCCCAAAATAAGCTGAATTACACCCTGGAGTTGCAAGCAGCAGCAGCTGCAGGAGCCCAAACATTGCTTTAAAGAGACACTGGAGTTGGCTGCAGGAGCCCAAAAATTGGATGAATCACACCCTGGAGTTGCAAGCAGCAGCAGCAACAAGAGCACAAACATTGCTTTAAAGAGACACTGGAGTTGGCTGCAGGAGCCCAAACATTGGCTGAATCACACCCTGGAGTTGCAAGCAGCAGCAGGAGCCCAAACATTGATTTAAAGAGACACTGGAGTTGGCTGCAGGAGCACAAAAATTGGATGAATCACACCCTGGAGTTGGCAGCAGCAGCAGCAGCAGGAGCCCAAACATTGCTTGAAAGACACACTGGAGTTGGCAGCAGGTGCCCAAAAATTGACCTAAAGACACACTGTTGCAAGCAGCAGCAGGAGCCCAAAATTGCCAGAAAGACACACCCTGGAGTTTTTTCGGCACATATATCTTATCCGAAGAATATCAATAAAAAGTAAGAGTAACGTAAAGCATTTTCTCAATAATTACTTGTGGTCTGATGCGGAGGAATGTATGTAACTGGAGAGCAGCGCCTTAAATCTGTTTTGCATGATCCATATTTCTTTAGTGTTGGTCTGGCCCCATCATCAATCTACTCTAATGCATCAGGCATTGGTGGGTGGAAATCTTGGCTGATCCATGCACGATTCATTTCCACGCAGGCCAGTCTCTGAAAAAAAAAACATGGAGAGTGACAGATTAGTAACATAGTAACATAGTAACATATAAGGCCTCATTTCATCAAGCAGAGGTCTCTGCAGAATAGGGGTGAGTGGCAGCAGGAGTCTCAGTGAGAGGCCTGATCTCCCGGGATCAGCTAGCGGTCATGTCTTGAACAGCACCCCATCTGCCGTCATCCATTGGTTAACAAGATCATCCACTGCATCACAAGTGACATCTGACACCCCAAGTCAACTGTCTGTTGTATGCTATGCTTTGGGTTCAGCTCCACTATTCAGTGAGGATGATCTGATAATCAGAAAAATCAGCAGCTACTGCCCAGCCAAGAAGTGGAGGAGACACTTGCCGCTTCTTCCACTAGGCGGGCAAGTAGTGATAAGGAGAGTGTCATGGGAGGAGGTGTTGCAAGCGTTTTGGCTCCTTAAGCAGACACTGTTGAGGAACCAGAGGAGGACATCACTGAGTTTTGAGGGCACTTTTAAAGGCTTGGAGTGATGGAGAGTGACAGATTTAGCAGCCAGCATGGTGGCAGAAGGGGAAAGTATGGAGGCAAATGTGCTCGGTGTAGAACACTTGCATGGCAGGCTATCTTCCCAGGAGGTAGTGGAAGAGGGTCCCTGGAGTTGGCGGCGGCAGCAGCATCAGTGAATTAGTGCGGTCTGTTGGTAGGAGAAATCAGCTACAAGCCCATGTTGCAGTTTTTCATCAAGCATCCGCAGGAGGTTAACATGGCTATATGAAAGATGTGTAGGCAGAAGGTGAAGTGTGGCCAGGGTCCCAATGTTGGACCCACAGCCCTGCGTCAACATTTGCAGCGTCACCATAAAGCGGCTGGGAGAGTTGGCTCCAAAGTGGTGGTCCAGCCTGCTGCATTACCCAGTGGCACACCGCTCTCTGTTCCAGCCAGCCAAGGCTCCACCACCTCCTGTGTGTCATATCCATCCTCTGTCACTCCAGATGCTCCTCCTCCTCTTAATCCGAGTCAGTCATTCCGCCAGCAATCCATTGCCAAGCCATGTCCAAGAGACAACAGTATGTGCCCACTCATCCAACGTGGTGCTCCTGTATACGTTGCTGGTGCTGCAGTCCCTCCCTTTTGAGTTGGTGGACCTTTCAGAGAACTGATGGCTTGTGCCGAGCCGAGGTGGAGAGTCCCATGCTGTCATTTCTTTGCGAAGAAGGCAGTACCAGCCCTGTACAATTTTGTTGAACAGAAGGTGGGGCAGTCCTTTAGCCTGTCAGTGTGTACCAAAGTGCACAGCAGTGCCTACGTCTGGAGCTGTAACTATGGTCAGGGACAATAAATATCCTTTTAGAACCACTGGGTGATTGTGGTTCCTGCACAACCACAAAAGCAACTTGGACAGGTCCCTCCGCTGTGGCCTCCACGCTCCTAGGCCTTTGTGCCTGTAACAGTGCACATGCACTTAGCAATGGTGTCACAGAAAAAAGTGGCAAATTGTCAATTACATATTAATAGTTAACATTTATCTTATTTGAACATATTTATAATAATAACATATAATAACATATAACAGCATTTTGTTAATTTTATATTTTTTTTTTTTTATATTTTGTATTTTTTAGAAACATATATATATATATATATATATATATATATATATTTTTTTTTTTTTTTTTGTTATTTTTTTTTTTCGATTGCCTTTTAATATTTTGTGAATTTTTGTACAAATTATTTTTTTAATTTTTTTTTTTTACTTTTTTTTCTAAATATTTATTTTTTCTTTTTTTTCCCAGTGCCCTTCCAGCCTACCATGTGTGCAGGACACGGCAGTTTCACGCTGTTCTTCACATGGTTTGCCTTGAGCAACAGAGTCACACATGGGAGGAACTGCTAAAAATGAGTACTCAATACATGAAATCATGGCTTACTCCTCGAAAACTGCAAATGGGACCCATGGTGACTGAAACTGGGAAGAACATCTTGCGCTGCGACAAGGAAGCCTGAGCCATGCGTCCTGCCATGGCACACATGTTCAATCTAGTTGTCAAGCGTTTTCTGAAGTTTTCCCCCCATCTGAAAGACATCCTAACAACGGGAAGGAAACTTTGCATGCACTTCAGGCACTCCTACACCGCCAAGCACACCCTTCTTGAGCTTCAGCGTCAGAACGGTATCCCCCAACATAGTCTGATTTGCGATGTTTCCACCCGTTGGAATTCCATCCTCCATATGCAGGATCGACTATAGGAAGAAAAGCCATCACGGATTTCTTGATGATCCAAACGGATAGGGGGACTCCCCTGTGTAACTTCAATGTAAACCAGTGGCAGCTCATATGTGACACCTGCCGTTTGCTCAGGCCCTTTGAGGAAGCCACTTTATTAATCAGTCGCCAGGACTATGAGATGAACGATGAGATTCCACTGCTTCATGTACTACAACACATGTTGGAAACCATGGCTGGTCAGGGCACTAGAGACATGGCGCATACATTTCACAGCCACATGAAGTCTGTGGGGGCTGAAGTTGAGGAGGAGGGGGGTGGGGCACAGCGAAGCACAGTTTAGGTTTGACAAAATGACCATTTTATCTAGTCATCTGACAGGAGAGGAGGAGCAGGAGCAGCCAGAGGAGCTAGAGGGTTGTGAGGAAGGCGAGACAGAGGACCCAGACACACCGTGGCAGTTTGCAGTGGAGATGGAGACAGGTAGCCTCTCCGAGTCACTTGCACAAATGGCACGATGCATGCTCACGTGCTTGCGTAGTGACCACAGAATTGTCTCCATTTGTCAGCGGGATGACCTCTGGCTCTCCACTTATTGGACCCTCGCTTCTGGCACAAAATGGGGGCATTTTTTACACAGGGCCTGCTCTATATTATGCTGCAAAATACACAGTATAAGCTATTGCCCCTCAGATTTACATAGGAGCTGCTCTACAGAATGCTACAAAACCAAGAGCCGATTTAACTCACACAATATAACCTATTTCTCAAGTTTATATAGGGACTGCTCTATGTAATGGTGCAAAACCATGAATTTACCTCATAATATAAACTATTGCCCCCCAGATTTACTCAGGGGCTGCTCCATATAATGGTGCAAAACTGGGCAAATGTATTGTCCAATATAAACTATTGCTGCTCTGATTTTCACAGGAGGGCCACTCTAAAGAATGGGGCAACATGGCGAATTTAGCTGAGGCTGTAGACGCTTATTTAGTATTACAGATAGGGTGCAACATGGTGGTTTGGGATACCCTGCGCCTGGTGTATTGACAGCAGAACAAAAACCAATTCAAACTGCAATAGCTTAATAAAGCTGAGGATGAACAAGCTTATTTAGTATGACAGATAGGGTGCAACGTGGTGGTTTGGGATGCCCTGCGGCCTTGTTTTTGTTACAGGACGCACAAAACCAATTCAAAATGCAATAGCTTAATAAAGCTGAGGCTGTAGACGCTTATTTAGTATAACAGATAGGGTGCAATGTGGTGGTTTGGGATGCCCTGCGGCCTGGTGTTTTTTTTGTTTAAGGCAGACCAAAAACCAATTCAAAATGCAATACTTTGATTAAGCTGAGGAAGGATCAACAAGAGTATTTAGTATAACAGATAGGCTGCTAAGTGCAGGTTTGGGATGCCCTGCGGCCTGGTGTTTTTTTTGGTAAAGGCAGACCAAAAACCAATTCAAAATGCAATACTTTGATTAAGCTGAGGAAGGATGAACAAGCGTATTTAGTTTAACAGATAGGCTGCCAAGTGCAGGTTTGGGATGCCCTGCGGTCTGGTTTTTTTTGTTAAAGGCAGACCAAAAACCAATTCAAAATGCAATACTTTGATTAAGCTGAGGAGGATAAACAAGCGTATTTAGTATAACAGATAGGCTGCTAAGTGCAGGTTTGGGATGCCCTGCTGCCTGGTGTTTTTTTTTTTTTGTTAAAGGCAGACCAAAAACCAATTCAAAATTCAATACTTTGATTAAGCTGAGGAAGGTTGAACAAGCGTATTTAGTATAACAGATAGGCTGCTAAGTGCAGGTTTGGGATACCCAGGTGGGCTGGTGTTTTTTTTGTTAAAGGCAGACCAAAAAATATTAAAACTAATCCAGTTATATTATGATAAATGCTTGTGTGTAACAGATAGGGTTAAATTAGCCACTGCATAGACGGCATGCACAGTGGCAAGGCAGATTTACAGCACAATGAACTGAAATTGAATTGAAAACTGATCTGGCTAATGAAAAAAAAATAATTTTCACTGTCACTTCTAAGCTGTCCCTGGCTGGATGGTTCCGGTGTTTCCCTATCTTTCCCTGGCTCTGTCTACCTCTCTGTCTGCCTCTCTGACTCTCCCTACCTATCTCTAACTCTCTGTCCCTGTCTGTAATGAGCTGTGCTCTGGCCGCAATAGAACGCTGAAATGCGCACAAGGAAGATGGCCGCCGCTTTATATAGCACGGTGACGTCACCGGGTTTCCTGGCTGCTGATAGGCTGCATGTGACTTTCCCATGATACCTTGCCCCAGGGGATATGTCCGGACATGTGCTTCCACCATTTTAGAATGCCTGTAATTGAAATAAATGGAGTTTAAAGGAAAACTTCGATCGATCGAATCGCGGGGAAATTCGGATTCGTTCAGAATCAAATTTTTCATGAAATTCGGAACGAATCTGGGTTCGTCCGGATCGATTCGCTCATCCCTATTCATGACTCTTGCCAATCCTGCATTCATGACTCTTACCAATCCTGCATTCATGACTCTTGCCAAGCCTGCATTCATGACTCTTGCCAAGCCTGCATTCATGACTCTTGCCATTCCTGCATTCATGACTCTTGCCAATCCTGCATCCATGACCCTTGCCAATCCTGCATTCATCACTCTTGCCAAGCCTGCATTCATGACTCTTGCCATTTCTACATTCATGACTCTTGCCAATCCTGCATTCATGACTCTTGTCAATCCTGCATTCATGACTCTTGCCGATCCTGCATTCATGACTCTTGCCGATCCTGCATTCATCACTCTTGCCAAGCCTGCATTCATGACTCTTGCCATTTCTGCATTCATGACTCTTGCCAATCCTGCATTCATGACTCTTGTCAATCCTGCATTCATGACTCTTGCCGATCCTGCATTCATGACTCTTGCCGATCCTGCATTCATGACTCTTGCCAAGCCTGCATTCATGACTCTTGCCAATATCGTGCATTCATGACTCTTGCCAATATCGTGCATTCATGACCCTTGCCAATCCTGCATTCATCACTCTTGCCAAGCCTGCATTCATGACTCTTGCCATTTCTGCATTCATGACTCTTGCCAATCCTGCATTCATGACTCTTGTCAATCCTGCATTCATGACTCTTGCCGATCCTGCATTCATGACTCTTGCCGATCCTGCATTCATGACTCTTGCCAAGCCTGCATTCATGACTCTTGCCAAGCCTGCATTCATGACTCTTGCCAAGCCTGTATTCATGACTTTTGCCAATCCTGCATTCATGATTCTTGCCAATCCTGCATTCATGACTCCTGCCAAGCCTGCATTCATGACTCTTGCCAAGCCTGCATTCATGACTCTTGCCAAGCCTGCATTCATGACTCTTGCCATTCCTGCATTCATGACTCTTGCCAAGCCTGCATTCATGACTCTTGCCATTCCTGCATTCATGACTCTTGCCAATATCGTGCATTCATGACTCTTGCCAAGCCTGCATTCATGACTCTTGCCAATCCTGCATTCATAACTCTTGCCAATCCTGCATTCATGACTCTTGCCAAGCCTGCATTCATGACTCTTGCCAAGCCTATATTCATGATTCTTGCCAATCCTGCATTCATGACTCCTGCCAAGCCTGCATTCATGACTCTTGCCAAGCCTGCATTCATGACTCTTGCCAATATCGTGCATTCATGACTCTTGCCAATATCGTGCATTCATGACTCTTGCCAATCCTGCATTCATGACTCTTGCCAAGCCTGCATTCATGACTCTTGCCAATATCGTGCATTCATGACTCTTGCCAATATCGTGCATTCATGACTCTTGCCAATATCGTGCATTCATGACTCTTGCCAATATCGTGCATTCATGACTCTTGCCAATATCGTGCATTCATGACTCTTGCCAAGCATGCATTCATAACTCTTGCCAAGCCTGCATTCATGACTCTTGCCAAGCATGCATTCATGACTCTTGCCAATATCGTGCATTCATGACTCTTGCCAATATCGTGCATTCATGACTCTTGCCAATATTGTGCATTCATGACTCTTGCCAATCCTGCATTCATGACTCTTGCCAAGCATGCATTCATAACTCTTGCCAAGCCTGCATTCATGACTCTTGCCAAGCATGCATTCATGACTCTTGTCGGCCCTGCATCCATTGATCTTTCCAGCCCTGCATCCATGAATCTTGCCAATCCTGCATTCATGACTCTTGCCAATCCTGCATTCATGACTCTTGCCAATCATGCATTCATGACTCTTGCCAATCCTGCATTCATGACTCTTGCCAAGCCTGCATTCATGACTCTTGCCAAGTCTACATTCATGACTTTTGTCGGCCCTGCACCCATTGATCTTTCCAGCCCTGCATCCATGAATCTTTCCTGCCCTGCATCCATCAAATTTTACCAGCCCTGCATCTATGAACCTTCCTAGCCCTGCAATTAGCAATCTTGTTGGCCTTGCATCCTCAAGTCTTGCCGCCCTTGCATCCACAAATCCAGTTGGCTCTTAATCCAGGACTGCAGGCAGCCCTGTATCTGTGGTTCCAGGTGGCTTAAGTTCTGCCACACATTTCATTCATTAATCCAGCCACACCTAGCATACATGTAGCTACTTTGCTTTGGTGATCCTGGTATCCTGGTATATGTTCACCGTTCACAGTTCGGTTTAGTTGGTTTAACAGCATACCTAGGACCAGAGAATACTGGCAATACCTTACCACTAAATCTATTCCTCTTTGTGTAAGTTTCTGAGACAGCATGCCTCTTAGAAACTGCCATCCCTTTACTTGGTCATAGGAATTTGGTCAACAACACACTGTTTACTTGGCTGCTTCTCCCACACTGGTCCACTGACAGGATGGCAGCAGGTTTCTCCTTACCTAGCAAATTCCAGGTAGAATCACTTCTTCCTTGGCAGAGCATCAGTCTCAGTGCGGCAGTAGACAACTGGGACACTGATGGGCTAAGCGTTTCCTCAGATTGAAGGCAGCTCATTCCAAAGTCTCCAGAAACTAGAAAGCCTCTGATCATATTACCAGTGTGCATGCTTTTCTTGCCTTCCTGTGCTGCCTAGCCAGTTGCCATCCCACGCCTTGTCTGGCCAGAGGCAGTGCCAAGTCCTGTTGCAAACTCTTGCCATGCCTGGCCACATCTTAACTATTGTTTCCAGACAGGTTGTAACCCCTGCCACGTGTCCAGTACCAGACAAAATATCTTGTCGACTTGTGCCATGTCTGACAACATCCAGTGCCAGGTCCTTTTGCCGACCTGTGCCACAAATGAGCACATCCAGTACTTGACCACATCAAGTACCAAGCCCAATTGCCAACCTCTGCCACAATACGACCACATCCAGTGCTGGGCTCTGTTGCTTGCCCGTGCCACAGTGCCCTCTGACTTGTTGGTAACATTACCGACACTTACTAGAGCTGTTTTCATTTCTTACTAATGCTTCAGAGGAAATCATTAGGGCTATGGCTAAAATGTCAGCCTTTATTTCCTGTGTTAGAGGAACCCTATGGTTAAAAACTTGGGCTGGAGAGAATCTGTTTGCCGGCCCATGCTACATCTGATCACATACGGTGCCAAGCCCTACTGCCCACCTGTGTCACACTTGACCACATCCAGTGTCAAGCCCTGTTGCTGGCCTGTGCCACATCTGACCACATCCAATGCCAAACCTTGGTGCTGCTCAATGCTACATCTGACCACATACAGCGCCAAGCCCTACTGCCCACCTGTGCCACATCTGACCACATCCAGTGTCAAGCCCTGTTGTTGGCCTGTTCCACATCTGACCACATCCAATGCCAACCCTTGGTGCTGGCCCATGTGATTTGGTAACGCTTTAAAAATCTGAAATGCCCACTTACTGTATTACAGGCACTTAGACCTAATAGGCCAATATGTGGACTCCATAGTAAACATACAAACATAAGCACATGAGCTGCCTGTAAAGCAAGTAGAGCACCAGACCTCATGTAGTTTAGGTGCCAGGTTACTTCTTTCTGAACATTTCTGAATCTCTGACATTTAAAGCCTTCAGATCCCCTTTAACTTCCCCTCCCTTCCCCAGGAAATTATTCTCATTTATTCAGTAATCTGACGGTTTGCATTAAACGCCAAACAGATTAATGTACACGGTCGTGTGCATTCATCTGCTCGCAAAATTACCCAGGATTGTTTATGACACAAAATAACACCAACTCATAATTGTGGCCATCTGCATCTGACTATTTCAACCGAAGACGTATTTTAATATTCATTTGCAGTAAATTGTCTATTAATAGAGTCAGATAATCTTTGCCTTCCTAGCATCCCATAGAAAGCATAATTATTAGATTTTTCCTATAGAGAGGCATCTATATGCCTGGCATGTCTGTGATAAATAACGCTTGACTAAAGGATAAGGCTCCCCCGTATATAAAAGAGCTTGCCTAGTGCATTGTCCCAGACAAGTGCCCAATATATATTCATAAGAGCAATTCAGGGACCTGATTATACCCTTATTGAGCCGCTGCATAGTGAATTTTCTGGAATAGGGTAACTATTAGTGTTATGAATAAAACTTTATGAAAGAGAATATGAAAAAGTGAAAATGTAAATAGGAAATCAGCAGAGAGAGCTATTTCCCATTGAAAAGGTTAACCCTATAATAACAGTGCCTATAAAAATGGAGGCTTTTTGGGTAGTAATCTAAAGCTATTCTGGCCTAAAAGGGCTTTTTTTTTGTATAATTCGCCTATTATTTATTTTTACTGTATGTGAGCAATGATATATAATTGTACATGTAGGAATGATTACTCTTTTAGTCTTTAGACAGGTCAACTAATTATATGACACATGTGAAAAAGTAAGGGGCCCCTTATTATAATGAGCTCCATGGGCCTAAGTGACATTTATGGAACACCAGGAGATCTTAGGGTGGCCAGGTCTATGTATTAGGTTATATGCACTTCAAAGCATTTTATTGGAAAGAGCATACTGTAGCACACCTGAGACTGAAGGGGTTAAAGAGAAACATCAGACCTAAAATAAAAAGGGGTTGATAACCCCCCATCAGCCCCTACTTACCATTTGGATGTCGCAGCTGCCTGCTGATCCTCACCTTGCCGCCTGCTTAGCTGTCACTTACTGACAAGCATCCATTGCTAAATGTCCCACGCCGATCTCAAGGCTCCACAAAGTCTTGCACATCCCATTCATGGGCCTGATGGGATGCAAGATGGCGCTGCCTGCCAGGAGGTCGCCTGGAATCCGAGGGACCCAGAAGATGGATCCCCCAGCGAGGTGAGTACAAACTGCCCAGTTGTGAAACCGGAGAGGGAAGGGGGATCACTCTGATGATGTTTGTCATAATGTTCCTCTTTAATCATTCTGGCATGTGAAGAAGGGGTTCCCAAAGTGGGGTTGGAAATAGTAACCCCCTGGAGATAGTAATTAAAAAAAAACACCTACTTTATTGTAGGACTCCGGGTACAATTGGTTCCATTTTCAGCGGTATTCATGCACTTACAATGTATTCTTTCCCTTGGTTCAGCACTAGTTCTCCTTATGAATTAAACAGGTAGCTGCAGCACTTTCTGATCCCCTCCTTGCAGGATACTGAGAACTTCAGCTTTCTCCAACAGTACACTCTGCCTTGCCTGTGGCCTTTAGGTGGGGTAGTCTGACTCCTCAGCTCTTTTGTCTGCTTCCAGGCTGTCCTGTACCTGCTCCCTTCCACAAACCACAATAATGATCCAAAGATCCTCAATTTCCCCTGGCTCATCCCTATAAAGACTAGAGTAAAGGGTTCCCTATACTCTGGCCCAAGGATGTCTCTATTTTTTTTCTCTATTCATGTTAATTTAATTAACTTGTATTTTACTAGTATTATTTACTTGTATCATTAGAATTATCTTCCATTTCTGCCATCATGTGGATTAGTTCCACTACTGCAGTCAAAAACTGAAAAACATTTAAAGTGGACCAACACCCAGGATTTTGACTATCCTGGGTTTTGGTCCACTTCGGTGGGGCACCCCGATCGAGGGTGCCCCGCTGTGTGAAACCCCCCAGAAAGCCCCAAAAACTCACCTCTCCCCGCTCCCACGTGACCGCTGCAGCCAATCCCCGCTGCCGGACAAGCGAGAGGCAGCGGCGGACAAGCAGAGCGCGTCCGCTGCCGCCTCCCGCGCATCCCTCTTACAGGGAGCGCACCCGCACCGGCCATTCACAAACGGCCGGCGCGGGAGCGCACCCTGCTAGAAGGATGCGCGGGAGGCGGCGGCGGCGGATGCGCATGCGCCGCTGGAACGTGGGAAAGGTAGGATTGTGGGCTTCCTGGGGGGGTTTCACCCCACGGGACATCCCGATTTCGGATGCCCCGTGGGGAGGGATCTGATCCTCCCTGGGTGTTGGTCCACTTTAAAGTGGTTGGCAAGTCAAAAGTTACAAAATAAATATCAGTAGCTTACCTTTCAATGAGTGGCTCCAGATTTCTCTCCCCTCTGCCTCCTTTGTGAGGAAAATCACTTCATTGATCACTGATTCAGCTTTAAATTCCCACCCCGCTGACCTAGTCCATCAATCAACCTTCAGTGGGCCAAGAATGGAACCCCCCCTCCCCAGACGTCCGGATTGGCTGCTTCTCTCTGCAGCTCTTAAACCATGCCCTCCTCTCTCCTTTGGCACTGCCACCCTGTACTCCAAGGTTTGCCTCTGCCAGCTCTGCCACAAGTCAGACACCCACCCTGCAGCAGCTAACCCACCGGAGCTGTGGGGCAGCAGTCAGGGACGGTGAAGGGCACCACACGGCTACCTGCAGCTGGCGCCCCACAGCGCCTCCAGTTGGCATCCCAAAGCTCCCTCGACCTCTGCAGTGTACACATGGGGTGGCAGCCACTGGTAGCCGTGGGGCATCAGCCAGCAGAACTGAGGAAACCAAGGGGCAGCAGCTGGCGGAGCTGTGGGGGCAGCATCTGAGGAAGGCGTGGGATGTCAGCCACCGGAGCCAAGGGAACCGTGGGGGTGCACATGTGGGAGAGCAAGTGTGAATGTGCATGTGGGCATGCATGCATGCAGCTGTGGGAGTGCACACACGCGTATGTAGGGGCGCACACATTTGCACGTGGATGCGCTGTATACATGTCCGAAGTTGCACGCATGTGCCAGTCAGACTGCGCGTATGCACCTGTGGCAGTGCATGCATGTGCATCTGGGGGTGCTGGTCTAGGCATCCAATGATGCTTAGCAACAGGGAGAGAAGGACGGAACACATCAAGGGTGTAGCGAATGCCTGTGTTTGAAGCAGGATTACAGGCAGACCCCACCCAATATGATGATTATTATGCAGCATCACAGAGCCAAGAGCCACACCCCCTTTTTTCAGAGGGAAAACCATAAGGTAAACCTGTAAACAGCGATATCTCGTCCATTTCTTTTTCAATCGAAACATGAAAAACAGTTTAGGACAGTGCCAAATGTAGCTTGACGCAATGGTGTAACAAATGTCTTTGCCTTTAATTTCACTTTAAAGTGAAACACAGAATTTTCACTATCCCGAGATTTGATCCTTCGCACTGGGGCACTTACCTCTCGTCAAGCGCACACTATGGCTAGACCAGCTGCAGGGAATCCTAGACACATTTGCGAGCGGCACGCAGCATCACTTGGCTCCCTTCGGCTGTGTGTGGCCCCCCACAGCCATTCAGTTGCGGTGGGTGGGGCCCCACACAGTCGAGAAGGGAGTCGAGTGATGCCGGTGGAAGTTGCACATACACTATGGGCTCGGGAGAAAGGTAGGAATATCAGGCCGAATAGGCTGGCACCTCACTGAAACCAATGCTCTTCTAAAACCCCCCTCAGCTCCCTGTCTACCAAGTTTCACACAAACTACCCCAATTGTACCCCAATTTAAGTATCATGCCTGTGGAGGCCATACCCACCCATGCCACAGGATCTGCCCCTACAATACTAAAGCTTCAAAATCTCTTCAAGACTGGCCATTTCCATCCCTGTCCATGTTCTGCTTGTTGACTGGCTGGGTAGCACCCTGGGGGGGGGGGCAGCTGCTCGTGCGTAGGGTTGTTTTTTTTGTTTTCTGACTTTATTGGGCACCGGTAACTGTAATTGCAGGTATACTTTCCCCTTCCTCAATTACCCATAAAAAACAAATACCAGCACCACCAGGCCAGTAGCCGGAAAAGTTAAAAAAAAAAATACCAACCAGGTGGCAACCTTACTCATGCGCTGGTCCTGAATGGTAAAGTCCCAGGCTGCTTTTCCTCCCCAGTCCACCACTGGCTGATGGAATCTTGTTTGGAAAGTTACCGGGGCATGGTTTTTGCATGAGAAGATCACCAAAGACCAGTCAAAAACTCAAATCTCTCCATGGACTTATTCGTTTTTAAATTGTGGTCTTCCTAATTTTTGGACCAGATAGTCTGAATTGTATTCAATCTCCAAAGAGGCATCTTTAAGCAATACTAGCTGGGAAATATAACAAACAACATTTAAACAATACTGCCATGCCATGAACAATCACGGTGATAATACTAATAAACTAGCAATGAGTAAGAATTTGGGAATGTCTTTAAAAAATAGGGCCAACAATGGGCCAACCTTGCATGGGGTCCAATATCAACTGCATGAGCCGCTATGGCCATAGATGCTTACATTTGAGCCAACCTTGATCGATCTTGGAACTGGGTCCTAAAGCAACTATAAGCCAAAATGGCCATGGCCCTAGTTCCTACCCCTGAAGGCCTTGTTTGGTTCATCTATGCTCCCTGCTGTCCCAGGGTTGAACAGCAACTACATAAACTGCTATGACCATATCTACTCTTCTGGAGGCAATGTCTGAGTCACCTGTCTGGGTCACCTGTACCACTCCTGAATGCAATGTTTGGTTCACCTATGCTCCCTACTGTCCCTGGGTTGAACAGCAACTACATAAACTACAATAACCATATCTACTCTTCTGGAGGCAATGTCTGGGTCACCTGTCTGAATCACCTGTACCACCCCTGAAGGCAATGTTTGGTTCACCTATGCTCCCTACTGTCCCTGGGTTGAACAGCAACTACATAAACTGCAATAACCATATCTACTCTTCTGGAGGCAATGTCTGGGTCACCTGTGGTCCATCCTGACCCTAGGTTGAACAGTTACATAAGCTGCTATGGCAGTAGCTTGAGTCACATATGAGCCATCCTGGCCCTGGATCCATTGCAGATGTAAAAGATACCATGGCCAGGGTTTCACCCCTGGTGATGATGCTTGGGCCATCTATGGTCCATCCTGACCTACATGAGCTTCTATGGCCCGAGTTACTCCTCAGGGAATAATGTTTGGGTTATCTAAGATGCATCTTGGACCTGGACTCCACAGCAACTGTATAAGCCATTACAGCCATATTTCCTCCCCTGGAGCCAAGGCTTAAATAACTATTCACAGTTGCACTACATTGCTCCTTTTTATACGGCTTTATTGACGTTATGATAAGATCTAAGTCAGCTCTTATCATTTTGGTTCACTTGATTGTCAGAAAATGCAACAACCACATAGCGGGGGTTAATCAGAACCAGCAGAGCCTGTGACGATAGCACACAGAATATTCCGGCCGAGTGGCATAAATCAATGGGAATAATTATAACAGGCGATGACTTGCTTATCCAGGAGAAAATTGCCCTCTTCCAGATAATGTTTATTACATTGGTAATCATGTTACTCCTTTAAAAAGCATTACTGAGCTTCGTGGGCCACTGAGTTCCCGGAAGAGTCAGCCGCAGCTCCAACGCTCCAGCTGATATTCGCCATGGCGCTCGCTGGTGCGGCAGAGGTCAGGAGCAATATAATAGTAAATTCCTGATGATATCAAGAGCAAGATGCGCTCTATTACATTTTGCCTCATGCTGTTGTCTTCCAATTGGTGTGCCATTATAACAGCGATAGAATTTCTTTTTATAGCACCTTATGTTCTGACTGGTCGCCGGCTTCATCCCACATGGTCAAAGACACTTGCACAGCCTGTGCAACACAAACAAAGCTGTTGAAGTTCATGTTATCTTTTTTACAATGTTCTGAAAGTCCTTAATGCTGAAAATGAGCCTTAAAGTGGACCTTTAGTTTATTTTAACTGCCACAAACGTTAGGGCCACTGCCCCTCCACCCATCTTGCCCCTTGATTTAAGATGCCCCTCTAAAAATATCCCTTTGGGAAGCCTAAAACTTGGCCTTGTTTACTCACTCTGTTGGAGCTTCTACACAGCTCATAGGCCAAAAGACAATGAGTTCAGTGAAACCTTTTGTTTGCCAGCTCCAGGGCGCTTGGGCCACAGGGTCTTAGTGGGTCCCTTTACCTTGTGTCTTATCACATCGCTCCGACATTAAACTCCCCCAAAGCAGGGGCATAGCTAGGGGGAGCGGGGGGGGGGGGGGGCATGTGCTTTTGGTGCAGCAGGTCAGGGGGGCAGTAAAGGGGGGCATCAGAACAGGTGGGGGCACCATTTCAAATCTTTGCCCCGGGTGCCAGAAAGCCTAGCTGCTCCTTTGCCCAAAGCACAAAGCATAATTATTGAACCACGCAAGCAGAGGTGTACCTAGGCTTCCTGGCACCCAGGGCTTCCCTGTAGCAGAGGATTCCTCGAGTTCAGCTACCGAGAGCTGTGGAGCCAGCCTGCTATTCTTTATGGATGTGAGAGAGGCTTGCTGCGGCCCAGCTTTGAGAACTTATTGGATGCATCCATCAGACCCGGGTCAGTAATCATACAGCATGCATGCTTAACTGTACAGACTGAGACTAGGAGGCCGATTCATTAATAGCGCCAGGTAGCGACAGATGAGCGACAGTAGCGTTATTTTCACAGCGCATGCTAGTATTCGCTGTGCTTGGCCGTTGTTCAGCTGTTGACAGCGACCCCGTCGGTGTGCGGTAATGTTGAATACGGGGTTAGGAGTCGCTGTATGGGAGCGCATGACAGCGAATGGCCATAGCGAACGGCTCCCAGCATATTCATTAACAAATCACGCTCCAAAAATTCTCGCGCTGTGAAATGCTTGTTTAAACCCCAGAGCGCTGGCGGCGATGGGTTAAAAGTAGTTTTTTAACCCCCAAACAACCATATTTTTTGAAAAAAAAAAAACATGTTTTTCAAAACATTTTGTAATATGAATACATTAATATCAGACCTGTAATATCAATTCTGCACAAATTTTTATTTTTTTATTTTTTACTTAAAAAAAATATCTAACATTGCAGAAGTGGTCACAGAATTTTTGACATTTAAAAAAACAAAAAAACAAAAAAAAAACATTAATAGCAATTAATTCTGAATATTTAAAGATTGCTCCATTGAAATGCATTGGAGAGCGCCAGGTAGCGAGAGGTCATACCTGTCGCTGTTCAAGGTCGCTCGCTGGCGCTGTGGGGTGAGGCTGGAATAATGATGAATGATTCGCTATCTGGCGCTCTGTCAGTCGCTAAGCAGGATCGGCTTGATAAATGTGTGATTTCGGAGGGGAGCCGGCGTTCTCGTGGCAGTAAGCGTCCTTACCGTTCGCTCACCATTCGCTACCTGGCGCTATCCCTTGTTAAATAAGGGCCTAGGCCTTTTAAATAGTTAGATAGGATTTACATAGGCCCAAAGAGTTTTCCTTTTCCCTGTTTGCTGCCTGGATTTCTGAACTGAACGGAACATTTTGCCTGTGAGAACTGCCAACTGCACCACATCTCCATCCTCGGTTAGTGGATCACTCACACATTCAGGAGCAACATTGTTCTTTTGGGTTCTGGGCTAGTGCTGGGGAGGGGAGTTGTTTTTCTTGCATTTTTAGGTTATAGGATTGTAAGATGCTGTGCTGTACCGCCACTGACCCCTTAGTGCACACCCACACAAACATTTGTTCCAGCCATAGGGTATTAATAGGTATGGTGGGACGTTTTAATGTACCCACTAGTAGGTGAATTACCAGGGCTTCCTGTAACATCAAATCAGGGTCATCTGGTTGTGTAGCACAGGGGTTCTCAGCCCAAGCTGAGTGTGTGTACGTAAGTTTTATTGTTCCTCCCATTTGTCTTTTTGAAGTGGGTTTGATGCTCTTTTGTAGTAAAAGTTTGATTTACAAACGCTGGTGTCAGTGTCGCTTTTCCCGCTGTATCTTGGGAAGCCCACACCAGTACACGGCTCACACCACTTTGGCACCCACCTGACCTGCTGCACCCGGGGCATGTGCCTCCCTGCTCCCCCCTAGCTACACCCCTGCATGCAAGACAGCTACAGGAAAGAGAAAAAACTGCATCTACTTCAAGGGGAGGTGCCATGTGGCTGGTGGCTGTAGGAGGAAGGTGCACAGTTGATATCATCTCATTTTTAATTCCAGGCCCCTAATAGCAATCTTGGCAGAAGATCCAAATATACTTAAACTGGACCTTCACCATGATTTATTGAAAAGGCCAAACCGTTAAAAAACGATTCCCCAGCATCCAAAATTAATATATTTTAAGTTTTTAGTCACTTATTATTCTTTCCCCACTGGGCTTTAACTCTGTTCAGGACTTTAGGATACGGGCGCCGCCATCTTAATTCAGAAGCATCACACTTACTGAGGAGAGGAGAGTGGGATAAAGTACAGGGGGGGTTATAGCTGTGCTTTGCTCAGATAGAGCAGAGCTGGGGTCAGAAAAAGGTCAGCAATCCCAGAACTGCACAGTCAGAAGGCACTTCCTGTTTGCAGGCTGCCTGACGTTCCATGAGCCGCCATCTTGGATGTTTGAAGGCTCATAACATGCAGTAGATGCAGGTAGGATGATTTTTAATGTGAGCAATCTGTATGTACAGGGTGTGGGAAACATATAATATAGACTCTTATTCAGAGTGAAGGTCCGCTTTAAATTATATAGTTCCTTCCATGTGGTGGCCTTCTCATGGCCTGTAAAAAAAAATTATTAAGCGCCTTAAAAGTTAAATGTTAAAAGTTAGTTTTCAACCTTTTCATGACATTTTGCAGCATTTAGCATTGCCAGAGAACTGTTGGAGTTTTTTGAGCCCGGGCTCTCGCTCCGCAGCACCGCTGTTTAAAAGGAACCTGTCATGGGAGAAATATGGGGGCGTTATTTCTTGACCTTGTCCTTCTAAAAAATGCTAGCTGCCTGCCTGTTATGCTACTCTCTCACCTCTAATACTTAGCAAGTCGCTGATGTGGAACAAGCATGGCCATATATCCGAGGTGGGCAGCCACGCAATAAGCCTGTGGTTAGTTACCAGCTTTGAAATTCATGTTCTGTGTTACGCTGTGCCACACACTTTAAACTGCGTTTTCTTGCAATTACATTGCTCTAGATTAGAGATACCAACCTTTTTACTGTAGGTATATGTAGGAGCCTGGGTATAAATAGGACCATGTCAGTTATTTAATAAGAAACCCATGTACATAGAGTTAATAAGACATTAAACCCTTTTTGTGGTTCCAAACCATTAGAGTGTATAGGCATGGTAGTACCCTTATATACTCAAGGTGGCATTAGTGGGATTAGGCCATAGACAATCATAGGGGTCATAGATTTGAATGGAGATTGTTAATAGTCATAGCAGGATGCTGGGTAGAAACATAGTAATGACTAGGAGGGTAGTGATTGGTTAGAGGGTTTGGGGAACATCCTATCTTCTGAGCATTGGCTCAATCACCAATATCTTTTATAGACCAAATATTCTTAGAGCATGTGACCCGTAATTAAGCCCTAAACCACACCTATACCACTCTCATCACCCACAAACTCTTTTAAACTGTCCCACTTTAATGACCCCAAGAAATGGTCAGTTTAACCAAGACCCTGGATTTTTAATATCCCGGGTTTTGGCCCTTCGCTCTGGGGCATCCTGATTTGGGATGCCCCGCTGTGTAAAACCTCCCAGATCACCCAGAAAAACTCACCCTTCCCCGGTTCTATGGCACATGCACGGTTTGCACCCAATTAGCATGGACCATTCGGCTAATGGCCAAATAGAGCCAAATACATGTCAACTAGCCTCTAGTAGGGGGCATGCCCGTGCCACTCATTCACAAATGCCTGCCATAGGCTGATCCATTGGATTGGGGTTCAGGTAGGTATTACTGGGGATTTGTTGATTTAGCACAGTGGGGAATCCCAGGCAGTCCTGGAGTCTTATGGACCATCTGATTCCCTGTCCTTGAGGTACCCCAATTTGGGATGGCCCTCTGTGCGAAACCCCCCCAGATCGCCAGTAAAACTTACCTGACCTGCCGATTCAATGGTGCATGTGCCATTAGATCAGCGGTCAAGTAAGTTTTACAGATGAACGGGGGGTCTGTTTCACATAGAGGGGCATCCCAAATTGGAGCAAGGACCAAAACCCGATGACACAAGGGGCTGACTAAAACAGGGGCCCACAAGACCCTGGAGCCAGCCCTGCCCATTAGTTTACCTGAATTGCATTTTGTCAGGGTGAGTACAGCCGAGCACAAACCAGCTGCAGGTGAAACTCATGCTCCCCCAGTCCAGGGGCAAGCCAAGTTCTGCCAGAGCCTGAATATTGTTCTGAGGAAAGTTGCTTGCAGCTGCATCTATTTAATGTTCAATAAGGCGTGCCTAAACCCTTTCTTGCAGCTCTATACCAGAGAGAGTTTGTGCTGCTTTTAAAGAGACCTTAAGTCATTTTCTAATATAGGTCCACTTTAAGGGCTGCTCCACCTCCAAAAATGTGCTACCTCAGCTTAAAGTGTACCTAAACCTGGGTATTTCACTATCCCGGTTTTAGTTCTTGCTCCTAGGGCACCCCGATCTGGTATGCCCTGCTGTGTGAAACTCCCCTGTCTTACTCCCCTTTTCCCAGTCCTACAGCACATTTGCGGCCTCTCATCCAATCAGCGTGCTCCGATCCACTTGCATGAACGCGTTTAAGACTTGGTGGCCTGTGCGGCCTCTTGTCCAATCGGTGCGCTCTGATCCGCTCACATGAACGCATCTAAGACTTGGCTAAGACACGTCTCCAGCCGAGTCTAGCCAAGTAGAGCCGAGCATGCGGGCAGCCACATCCCCCTAACAGGGTGCGTGCCCAAATTCACAAAAGCTAAGGCTAAAAATGGTGTAGGACTACAGGACAAGCGCCCAAAGCGGGATTGTCCCGTTGTAAGAGGGTGGAAGAAGTATTTCATAAAAACTGCCGTTCTGTTGTTTGGCCACAAGGGGCCGCTGGTTCCCCTGTTCATGCAGCTAATGCACTGGAGAGACTTCTCTGTAGAGAGACAGGAAGTGGAGAGATAACCATCTTGGAAAAGACAGAGAAAGGCCATGTGAGCAAGTTTGGTGTGTGGCCTGGCGTGCAGCAAAGAGAGGGACTGACAACTTTCCCGATTGTTGGATCTGAATCAGGCTGAGGACTTTTGCCTGAAGGACGCCTGAGAGCTGTGTGGTGCATCTGGTCGTTTGTGAAGGAGACCTGCTTAGTCCAGCTGGAGTCCACCGAAGGCCCGGGTCAGTAATTTCAATAATACATGCACGTGCTATAGACAGCCGTTAAACTCCCAACCGCCGCAGTAACTGGGCGCCCTGCGGCGGTATGTCAACAGCTAAGCCCCATGCGGAAGGCTCATGACTTGTATGCCAGCAGCCCCGTCATGGAAGCCGAGTTGGAAGGTCAGCAGGTACGCTGCCTAGTTGATACAGGATCAGAGTGCACCCTTATGCCTCTACAGTTCTTTGAAAGACACTTTGGACATATGATGGAGCCAGAAGATGGAAGTGTCATCAGGCTGACGGCTGCCGACAATAAGGAAATGGATGTCCGAGGGATAGCCTGGATGCGGGTCTGAGTGCTTAGGCAAGATGTGGGCAAGAAGGGGGTCGTGCTGGTGGACCATTCTTCTCGTAGCGGGATGGACGTGACGCTGGGTATGAATGTGCTGAGAGACCTAGACCATCAGCTCTATGCCAGAGAAGGGCCAAAGTATTGGCAACGGGCCACCACCCACCGGCCGACTCAGAAGGTCCTTCAACAGATGGTGAGAAGCTGTAGTCTGCAAAAGAGTAACCTCTCCGGTCGACCTGTCGGAAGAGCGAAGGTGCCAGGGGGACCCCGGTGAAGATCCCACCGCGACAATAACGAGTATTGATGCTGCCGGTGGGGGCTGGGCGACGACTGAATGGATTGGAGGTCCTGATTGAGCCAGCCCAGCAAGAGGAACCCCAGGCTCGCCCATTGATAGCTTGGGCCCTTGCCATTGTGACAAATGGGTGTGTACCGGTACGCTGCTTGAATGTTGAAGACCATGAGCTAACCGTCCCTGGCAATGCTGTCCTGGCAGACGTTTATGTGTCCGAAGGGGGTATATCTCGAAAGAGCCGCTTCACGTTACAGCCTGATAGAAGGTCGGCCTGGACTTATGCTGTGGAGGTCCAGCAGAAGGAGATCCCGACAGAGAAGTGGAATGGGAGAGTGATCATGGCCCAGTTGGAAGTGGACTGTAAGGCTCTGACTCCAGGACAACAGAAGTTGCTGGAAGATACTCTCTGGGAATTTCAGGAGGCGTTCTCAAGACATGACAAGGACTTTGGGTGTGCTTCTGCTATTGAACACGAAATCCCCACGGGCGATGCTGCGCCGATTAGAGAACGTTACCGACAAATCCCTTCCAAAATGTACCAAGAGGTTAAGGACATGGTAGCCAGCATGCTGGAAAATCGGGTGATTCAAGAGAGTCAAAGCCCGTGGGCTGCCCCAGTAGTCTTGGTGCGGAAGAAGGATGGGAGTCTCCGGTTCTGCGTGGACTATCGGAAGTTGAATGCCCAGACCGTCCGGGATGCATATCCTCTCCCGCGGATTGAAGAGTCATTGTCAGCCCTGGGCCAGGCGAAATTCTTCTCGGCCCTCGACCTGGCCAGTGGGTATTGGCAGGTACCGATAGCCCAGAAAGACAAAGCAAAGACGGCTTTCATTTTACCCATGGGACTTTACGCATTTAACCGAATGCCATTCGGCCTCACCAATGCCCCAGGGACATTTCAGCGGTTAATGGAGAACTGTCTGGGGGACCTCAACTCCGAGTCAGTATTGATATACTTGGACGACATAGTGGTGTTTGGGGCTTCCTTCGAGGACCATCTTCAGAAGCTGCAACAGGTCTTTGGGCGACTGCGAGATCATGGGCTCAAGATTAAGCCCAAGAAGTGTCAACTGTTTAGACAGCAGATAGAGTACTTGGGACATGTGGTCACCTCCGAGGGGGTAAAACCAGCCCACAGCAAGGTGGAAGCCGTCCAGCAGTGGCCCCGGCCGGTGACATTACGAGAAGTACGGGCATTCGTAGGGCTGGCCAGTTACTACAGGAGATTTATACCCAAGTTTGCTCAGTTGGTGGGCCCGTTGAACGAGTTACTGAGAGGCACCGCAGGAGGTCCGAAAAATCGCCCCATTGGTTGGGGGCCCCGGCAGCAAGAGGCCTTTGAGGCAGTGAAGGAGTCGCTAACCAGTGCCCCGATCCTGGCTTACGCGCAGTTTGACACATCATTCCTGCTCTACACTGATGGAAGTCTGCATGGGTTGGGAGCCGTGCTATCCCAAGTCCAGGATAGGCGTGAGAGAGTCATTGCCTATGGTAGCCGGTCTCTGAAGGAATCGGAGCGCAACCCAGACAACTATAGCTCCTTCAAGCTGGAACTGTTGGCTCTGGTGTGGGCCATGACTGAAAAGTTTGCAGAATACCTGACGGGCACGGAAGTGACCATGATGACAGACAACAACCCCCTAGCCCATCTGGAGAATACCAAGCTCGGTGCCCTGGAGCAGAGGTGGTTGGCTCGCCTTTCTAAATTTCAGTATCGCATCAAGTTCCGGTCTGGTAAAGAGAACAGCAATGCCGATGCACTTTCTCGAGTCCCCGTGGGGGCACCGCCGCAGAGGGGTGATGAGGAGTTAGAGGACATTGAAACTCCTGACCTTGGTCGATTACCCGTGTTCCAGGATGTGGCACATGCAAGTGGGGTGGCGTCCGGAATGCCCATGGTGTTGGGGAAGACGTTGGCCGACTGGGAGAGTGTCCAAAACAGCTGTCCTGATCTGTGGAAAGTGAGAGAGTGGGTCAGGACCAAGACCTGGCCTCGGCCGGAAGAAAGGGCCCGTTTGACTCCAGAGGGCCAAAAGTTGCTGAGACAGTGGGATAAGCTGACTGTTACCCAGGGCCTTCTATGTCGGACCATATACCTACAGACCGAGCTGCAGCATCGGCAACAGATTGTAATCCCTATGTCATTGGGCCCAGAGGCTGCACGGGAAGCCCACGAGAGGGGTGCTCATTTTGGGAGTGAGAAAACGTTTAAGTGGCTCCAACGATTCGTGTATTGTCCAGATCTGGCCGACATGGTGGCCGAGGCCTGTCTTAAGTGTCGATCTTGTGGACTGAGTAAAAGCACCGAACAGCGGGCCCCGGTCCAGACAATCAAGACTTCAGCCCCGTTGGAACTGCTTATGATTGACTATGTGCAGATTGGGTACTCTGCCTCGGGACACTCGTATTGTCTGGTGATGACCGACCATTTCACCAAGTATGCGGTGGCTGTACCCACCAGAGACCAGACGGCTGAGTCAGCTGCAGAGGCTGTCTGCAAACACTTTATCCAAGTCTTTGGGTGTCCCCGGAGAATACACTCAGATCAAGGAGCATGCTTTCAAGGAAATCTGATGAATGAACTGTATCAGTTGTATGGGATTGAACGATCCCGCACCACTCCGTACCATCCCCAAGGAAATGGGGCCTTCGAGCGCTTTAATAGGACTTTGATTCAGATGTTACGGACATTGGAGGACGGACAAAAGGCTAGGTGGCCCAAATATCTACCTGAACTGATATGGGCCTATAACAACAGGGTACACAATACCACCGGTTACTCCCCCCATATGCTCATGTTTGGAAGAGCCGGACGAGAGGTGGAAGATCTTCACATGCCTGACCCAAAGGAACCACAACCGAGAAGTGCTACGGCATGGATACAAGAGCACCGCCGCCGTCTGAGAGCAATCCACAAAGTTGTAGGGGAACGCCTGGAACAAGTGGTGCACCCTGTCCCAGGACCCGTGCAGAGAGATGGTTATTCCCCGGGTGATAGAGTTATGGTCAGAGCTAAGCGACCATCTGGGAAGTTGGATGGGCGGTGGGAGGCGGTTCCATATATGGTGAAAAGGAGAGTGGACCCTGACATTCCGGTCTACGAGGTAGAACCAGTGGGGACTGGGGGACCCTCACGAAACTTGCACCGTAACATGCTAAGACAGTGTAACTTTGATGTGCCAATGCGTGAGGAAGAGATGCCTCTTCACGTTCCCAGTACAGAGGAGAGCCTCTCAGCCGATGAGGAAGATTAGTGGGTCGCCCCTGCCCAGGTACCCGCTGTTGCCCCAGGGGGATCGGGTCTGCAACCCCACGAGAATGCTGACAGAGTGGTGGCCCCTCCCTTGGCAGAGATGCCCGATGCACCCGATACCCCTGAAACCATTGTGCTGAGAAGGTCAGCAAGGTCCAATGCTGGTGTGCCCCCGCAATGCTATGCTCAGGAGGAGTTTGTGTGGGGAGGGTCGCCGAGGACGACAACCTCTAGTGGGGTGGCATGTAAGAGGGTGGAAGAAGTATTTCATAAAAACTGCCGTTCTGTTGTTTGGCCACAAGGGGCCGCTGGTTCCCCTGTTCATGCAGCAAATGCACTGGAGAGACTTCTCTGTAGAGAGACAGGAAGTGGAGAGATAACCATCTTGTAAAAGACAGAGAAAGGCCATGTGAGCAAGTTTGGTGTGTGGCCTGGCGTGCAGCAAAGAGAGGGGCTGACAACTTTCCCGATTGTTGGATCTGAATCAGAGGCTGTGGACTTTTGCCTGAAGGACGCCTGAGAGCATACCTCCCAACTTCTGAAAATGTGAAAGCGGGACAAGCCATGCCCCCGACCACACCCCTGTCATGCCCCGGCCACACCCCCGTCACGCCCCAACCACACCCCGTCACACCCCGGCCACACCCCCGTCACGCCCTGACCACACCCCTGTCACGCTCTCCAGCTCCAGCAATGTTGGCTGCCTTCACCCCTGCATGCGTACGTTTTTTTATCCCCCACCCACCCCCGTGCGCCCGCCCCACTCTCTCACCCCACGCGCCAGGAAGTTAGTATCTTTGCGCCGGCGTCATTGCGGCCCTGGGCACAGTACACTGCCACGGCGCAGGGCGTCCCGGGACATTTGTTAATGTTCCGGGACCGGGGGATTCTTTGCAAAAATCGGGAGAATCCCGGGAAAATCGGGACAGTTGGGAGGCATGTGAGAGCTGTGTGGTGCATCTGGTCATTTGTGAAGGAGACCTGCTTAGTCCAGCTGGAGTTCACCGAAGGCCCGGGTCAGTAATTTCAATAATACATGCACGTGCTATAGACTGCCTGTTAGTCAGATAGAAAGACTTTATACAGGCCAAGACTTTTCTTCTTTTGCTTTGCTGTTTGGATTCTGGATTGCAGAGGAATATTTCTACAGAAGACACTGACTGTTGTGCACTGAGCTTTCTGCATTTCTACTCAGTGCATCCCTTTGGAACAGCGCCTGCTACAGCAGTTTGGGTCAGCTTTGGGGCAGGGTAATTGTTGTTAATGTTTTACTGTTCGCTGCATTTATTTGAAGTGTGTTCAGAAGCCTATTTGAGTAAACGTGTTTTGCATAAGCTGGTGTCAGTGTCGCTTTCTTGTCTGTGGCTTTGCTGTACCTTGAAAGACCTACCGGTGCACGACTTACACCGTGAAAACCGGGACGGGTGGGGAGTATGCAGTTGGATGATCTCAAGTGTGCCTGCTAACGCATCAAGCCCGCTGACCGCATCCCCGCCTTCCCTTTAGAGCAGACCTGGGCGTTGCAAGGCCCAGGGGCCATATACGGCCCTTTGATTGGTTCTGACCGGCCCGGGCTGAGATGGCTGATGGAGTCCCTCCGCTCGTGATTCGACGTCCCTCTGTTCGTGCTTCCTGAGAGGTGCCCACGCGTCCCTCTTTGCAGCAGGTCGGCGCCTCCCGCACTGTACACAGGCGATCACTTAAGCAGCAGCCGATCGGCTTGTCGGGTCTGGCGCGTTCAGCTGCTGACATCTGTGGGGCGATATCCCCCCTTTCTGTGGATCCTACCAACCGGTATCACCCTCCCCCCCAGTTGTCACATGATCCTTGTCACAAGAGGACTTTAGCCCTCAAAATATCTGCTAAAAAAAGAAAGGTAGATGCTGAATGCAGGGTTTTAATAATTTACTGCTTTTTATAAAGAAATACAATTAATATTATGCAGAATAGAGTTCAGCCTTTTGGCCCGGCCCTCCACAATATTTTTAGTTTCTCATGTGGCCCCATGGAAATAATGGGAATAATTGCCCACCCCTGCTTTAGAGTGAAGCATGCTCCTGTCTCAGCCTATCTGAATGGCTGGGCACTGGAGCACACTGCAGTGAAAGGTGTAAAAACTCTGTGGGAGCCCCAGGAGTTATGCAGGTGACCCCCGAGGGGACTGCCATTTGCGTTTTTTGTTCTGCTTTAAAGTGAAGCGCAGCAAGTTAGGTGGTGAAACAGCTTGGTAAATATCTAATCTATCATTTTGGGACTGTGATCTTCATAATAATCCCTAGGCACACAATCCACTTTAAGTGAATGATGCTGCTAACATTGTCAATATCCTCATATTAAGAGCTTGCACATGTTCCCTGTGTGTGGCAACCTCTCGGATCATTTATATACATGCTCTAGTGTTGGAGGTGCTGGGAAAGGGATCCATTTGTCTTTAGATAGATGTGTTTGCACAGAGGAGCCTCATACGTATAGGTGAGGAGGCTGCCGGATGGCTAATCTTCCCAGCCTCGGAGAATTGCTGTCATTTGTCTAAACACTGACATTTATAATTAAGAAATTCTGGGGATCAAAGCAACCAAACTTCTAACAAAGAAAGAAGAAAAAAATACGTTGTTGCTCCCTCCCAGATTGATTTACCTTAATAATGGTGCCAGTGCAGCAGCAGCAGCAGATGGAATCTAATCTTGTTCTATAGAAAGTTTGTCTCTGGCAGGCAAAAGCTAAATGAATCAGACTGGTGTTCTCCATCACTCCTCTGCCGAGACTGAATGATATATAAGAGGCTCATTCAAGGCCAGACATCCCATTAGGCAACCCTAGGCATGTGCCTAGGGCAGACACCTGAAACGGGTGCTGCAGAGTGCACCATAAAAGCTATAGTTAAAAAATGGGAAAATATCCTGTTGCTACCACTTTAATGTCCCATCACAGCCCTCCCTAGTCACTGAAATATGCAGACAGTGTGTGTGTGTAGGGGGGGGACAGTATCTCTCAGGTGTCGACAGGACCTGATTTCTCTGCCTCCCCTGCTGTGGTCATGTGACTGCTGTCTGTGGGGAGAATACAACTGGTAAGCTGTAATGTCATACCTTCCAACTTTTTAGGGTGGTAAAGAGGGTCAATTGATAAATAAAGCCACGCCCCCTCATTGAGGGATGGCTAGGAGATAGGGTGTAACAGTTATAACAATAGAATAGACAAATGAATCATTTATTGATGCATGTTATACTTCAAAGAGGGATAAATGAGGGAGAGGGGGACATAAACTCAAAAGAGGGACAGTCCCTCCAAATCAGGGACACTTGGGAGGTATGTGTAATGTACTGGTCTGTAAGTTTGTCCTTTCCCCCCTGCTCTGATAAGGATCTGTCTGTGGCTTGGGGGGAGGGCCATCTGTGGGGGGTCAGTCTTATTTTGGTTGAGGGGGTGATATGCTGGATAACAGGGAGATTTATGTACACTCTGCATACTGTTGTTGCGATTTAGCCACGTGTATTTTATTTTTTCATGACCACCTTTCTTTTAGTTCTGAGAGGGGTCGGCCTATCCCTACTCCTCTTACATCAGACTGTATGAGACGATACTTGTTTGTGCAGGGGAAGATAGCTGCTCTCTGCTCTGCTTCTTTGTCTTTTCCCTGCTCCTTTGTACCTGCAACTTTCAGTATTGAAAAAGATAGTGAAGTAGAAAAAAATGTCCAAAACATGATGAGGGGGCAGTAAGCATCAGACTTGGGATACCCTGCTGTGTGAAACCCCCCAGATCAATGGTATCAGCTGATCTTTCTCCAATCCAATGGTGCATTCACAGGCTCTCGTCCAAGCAGAGCCTTTTGCCGCTCCCATGTAATTCAGAAATGGCTCTGATTGTTTACAATTGGGGGGCAAGTGTGGCCGTATCCCCTGCATACTTGGACTGTGTACACACTCAGCTTGCGGATTTAACTCTCGCTTCCCACTAAAGAACATCAGAGCCGTGTGGCGAATTACATAGCCATGGCAAATGGCTCTGATTGGACGCGAGCCTGCACTTGGCCTTGGAAGAGGTGATTTTAAAGTGCGCTCTGTGGGGGTTTCACACAGTGGGACATCACAGCTTGGGATGCCTTTGGGGGGCACTGAACAAAACCTAGAATAGTCAAAACCCCAGGCTTTGTTCCGCCTTATTTTGCCTTTGCCACATGACGTTGCAGAGATAGGTATGGCCCAGCCATGTTGCTGAGGCTTTAGCAATGCAGGGGCTGATAATAGGGCCGGGCTGGCCATGGTCTCCTCATAGTCTTAGGCTAGTAATGTAACTGGGGGGGGGGGTATAACATGCTAGGGGCAACACTCAGCGTGGCCAACTGGTAACTCTCCTTGTGGCATGGTCTTTATAGTAATACTCTTTCCTGTGCTCTTCAGTATCTTTCTCAATTCCCTTAAAGTGGACCAAAACCCAGGATTTTGACTATCCTGGGTTTTGGTCCTTTCCACCAGGGCACTGCGTTCAGGGGTGCCCCGCTGTCTGAAACCCCCCAGATCGCCGAGCGCAACCCACCTCTTTCCGGTCCTACAGCACATGTGCGGCCGCTCATCCAATCAGCACGCTCAGAGCCACTGACGTCACGACATCTAAGCCTTCATCTAAAGTCAGCGGCTCGGACTGCACTGGCGGCCGCATCCTTCGCTTCCCTCTAACAGGAAGCCTGCCCGTGCAAGCCATTCAAAAATGCCCGGAGACAATCGTGCTGGGTTTTGGTCCACTTTAAAGTGAACCAAAACCCACACCAATCTGCCTGGAAATCTATAAGATTCCTAGGCCGATCGATTCCCTACCCCTGGGGCATTCAAAATCAGGATGCCACGCTGTGTGAAACCTCCCAGGTCGCACCCATTCACTTACCTTGCTTCCCGGTCCAACACCACATGCGCGAGCCGCATCCCCGCTATTCCTCTTGCAGGGAGCGTGCCCGTGCCAGGCATTTGTAAATGGCCGGTACGGCACGTTCCCTGTTACCTGTTCCCTGGGAGGGTAGCGGGGGATGCCTTCTGTTAGAAGGTAGCGGGGGGTGACGTGAGCGGTTCCGAGCCTGCTGATTGGACGAGTGACCGGGAAGAGGTGAGTTTGTTTTGGCGACCTGCAGGGTTTTTCACACCCCTGATCAGGGTGCCCCGGATGGCAAGGACCAGAACCAAGGATAGTTAAAATCCTGGCTTTTGGTCCACTTTAAACATTGATACAAGCAAACAAATATGTATAGCATTGTCCTATAGAAAGGATTTGAGTCAGTGTGGCGCTTAAAGGCTAAAATTACATTCATTTTAACTACGTCAGTCTAACCAATGGAAGTCCTGCAAAACACAACAGGATTGTTAGACACTTACCTGCTCGCCGTTCCGGGTCCCGCGGCGCGCTGGTGAAGGGGCCCCGGCGGCCCTCTGCTCAGCCATCCCCAGGTCATCCATCCCCTCGGCGCCCCTGTGAGGGTCAGGGGCGGTCGGCGCTGCATGCGGCTGATGGCCGCGTCGCGGCCCGCTCCGCACGGCCGCATCAGCCAGCCTGGCTTCCGGGCAGCGTGACGCTGCCTCCTCCGGGCGGAGGCGCGTCTGGCTCTCCTCGTCTTTCTTATGCCTCCCGGCGGCGCTTCCTCCAGCGCGCGCGCCGGGGGCGAGTGTTAAAGTAACCTATTATCTGCAGGTTCCCAGGGTCGGGCCCAGGGACTGGTCGGCCGTCTGGCCTGGGCCGTCCAGCTCCTGGGACCGAGCCCAGTTTGCATTGTACGCACCAATCACTATTGTTCCCTCCGTTTCCCCTTTTCCCCACTGGCCAGTTCTCCCTATAAAGCTGCATTGCCCCAGTATCCCAGTGCCCGTTATAGTTGCTGTGTCTTTGGTGAACATTTTGGATTTGGACTTCGACTATTCTTGCTTGCTGCCCGCCCTGACCTTCTGCCTTGCCTGACCACGCCTTTGCCTGACCCTCCTGTACCGCGCTCTGTGACCTCCTGGACTTGACCTCGGCTAGCCTCGACCACCCCTTCGTTATCTCCCTTGGATACCTCGCCCCGTGACCTCCTGGTTTGACCTCGGCCTGATATTCGGACTCTCGCACCCCGGCATCCTCCTTCGGGATTCCCTGCCAAACATCTTTCTGCACCTTAAGCTGATATCCTTTGCGCCTTTTAAGTCCTGGGGGCAACCGACTGGGAGAGGCATTACCCGTGTCTCCTACAAGCGGGGGCTTGTCTATAGGCGGAAGTGGCGGCGGAGATTGGGGGATACCAGCTTAAGACAGACGGGTGTCTGGTATAGTCCTGACATTATAACGGGCCAGAAGAATGGACCAAATCCTGGAGCAGGTGCAAGCCTTGACAGCGGCTGTGGAGCACCTGGCTCATCGGGTTGCGGCTCAGGAGAACCGTCCTACTCCCATTGTCCCCACTTCTCAGGGGACTCCGGCCGCAATGTTTGTGGAACCCAAGATCCCACTTCCTGAAAAGTTCTATGGCGACAGGGCAAAATTTGCCAATTTCCGGGACTCTTGTAAATTGTACTTTCAGCTCCGTCCTGTTTCCTCAGGGTCACAAGAGCAAAGGGTCGGCTTGATTATTTCCCTTCTGCATGGAGATCCTCAGTCCTGGGCCTTTAGCTTATCAGCTCAGGACCCAATCCGCCTATCTGTGGATAGTTTTTTCGCTGCAATGGAGGTCCTCTATGATGATCCCGACAAAGGGGCCTCAGCTGATGCCAAATTACGTACCCTCCACCAGGGACGCCGTCCAGCCGAAGACTACTGTTCTGAATTCCGGCGTTGGGCGGTTGACTCTCGTTGGAACAATCCTGCCCTCTGCGGCCAATTCCGACTAGGTTTGGCTGACACTATCAAGGACACCTTGGTGAATTACCCGGAACCTCAGACTCTGGACGAATTGATGCATCTGGCCATCCGCATTGATCGTCGACTTCGGGAGAGGCGCCTAGAAAAAGGATTGCATCTCGAATCTGCTTCAAAGTCTGAGGCTCTAGTCGTTCAACCTTCAGAAGAGCCCATGCAGTTAGGTGCCACAAGGCTCACTGAAGGCGAGAGGCGGCGACGTTTATCTGAGGGGCTTTGTCTATATTGTGGAGGAACCGGCCACATGGTCAGACTTTGCCCAAAGAAACCGTCGGGAAACTTCAGAGCCTAGGGGGTTTCGAGGGGGCCCTCCTAGGCTGTAAGGTATCTCCTCAAGTATCGTCTCCAGTTTTCATTCCAGTCCAGTTTAAAATTGGTGTTAAATGTATGAATCTAAAGGCTCTTCTAGATTCTGGAGCAGCTGGGAATTTCCTAGACTCTGAACTAGCGCAGACTTTAGGAATTGTGGTACAGGCCTTGCCGACTCCTATCCGGGTTTCAGCCATTGATGGCACTCCAGTGGCCGGGGGGTTAGTTCGGTTCCAAACCCCTCCTATGCAAATCAAAGTGGGAGCCAGTCATTCTGAGGTTATCAGGTTCTTGATATTGAGTATGCCTGGTACCCCTTTGATTTTGGGTTTGCCATGGCTGCAGGAGCACAATCCCCAAATTGATTGGGTTTCGGGGCAAATCACCAAGTGGGGACACCAGTGTTTTCAGAACTGCCTAGAATTTCCACTCAGGGTTGCGCACTTAGCGCCGATTGGGGTTCCCACTCCATATTTGGAGTTTGCTGATGTCTTTTCAGAAAAGGCGGCAGACAAACTTCCTCCCCATAGACCTTGGGATTGCCCTATTGAACTGCTTCCCGGTACTATGCCTCCCAGAGGGAGAATATTTAATTTGACCCGAACAGAAACCCTCGCCATGCGGGAATATATTGCCGAGAACTTAGAGAAGGGGTTCATTCGGCCTTCATCTTCCCCAGCAGGGGCGGGGTTTTTTTTCGTGGAGAAAAAGGATGGGGGACTTCGCCCCTGTATTGATTACCGGGGCTTAAATAACATCACGGTAAAAAATAAGGCCCTTATTCATCAAGCGATAGCGCCAGGTAGTGTCTGACGAGCGCCAGGTAGCGGCAGCTAACGGCGCCTACCGACTCAAGTACGCCCGGCGGCGGTCACAATGACGCATTTATCAAGCTAAATGAGGCTAGCGCCGGCGAGAGCGACGGCTAGCGCGGCATTCATCATGAAGCCGGCTGGACCGAACAGCGCCGCTGCAAATTCCTTCACAGCGACACGTATTACCTGGCGCTACCTGCCGCTCTCCCATACATTTCAATGGCAGACGCTGCAATGATTGTTCTTAGTGGTTAGGGGGTTTTTTGCTTTTGGTCAAAATTCAACACATGTTTATATTGATATGTTTTATGAATCTAGCTGGTTATTTATGTTTTTTTTTTTTTTTTTTTTTTTTCACAATGTAATGTTGTGAGTGACATGGGAATTGCATCTCCTCCACCCAAACTCATTGGCCTCAAAAGCGCTGGTTTTCCACACAAACGGGGCTTGTAAAGCTATTTTGTAGCCTGTCAGGTTGGGCGGTCACGTTCGCTCTTCGAAATTGTCAGCGCCCAAGCTATTCGGCAGCCCTGTCCTTGATGAATCTGTGTTGGTCAGTGTTTGTGCAGTCGCTGTTTTAATTCGCTATGTGGCGGCGCGAGCGTCGCTGTGCCTCGCTGCGCGGCGTTGTGCGGCGCTGTGCTGTTCATACATGTGCCCTTCTGCCATTTGCAAGGAATTCACTTCCCGCGACCCCAGTCGTTGTTAATGAATACACTGTAGTTGTGAGCGTGCCTGGCCACATATTGCAGGATTAACATTCAGTCGTACCAGCTCATAACAACCCGTTATGCATTCTCATGTGTGCCACATTTTCAGGTAGTTGTCTAGTTTGATTGTGTGATGACTTTGTGAAGGAATAAGATTTGTATATGTAAGCACAACGGTGTATGCTTTAGAAGGACCTATGCATTCCAGTATGTAGAACCCCCTGCTAAATCAAGCTAATAATTTGTGGCGCCGTGGGCCCTAGCTTGTTTTTCAGCGTCATTTTAATGTTTTTCCGCCATTTAGCTTGCACATAGCTGATATTAGCTTGTCCCTGCTGCGCGCATGTTTTTTTTTTTTAGTTTGGAAGCACAGTTGCTTGCGTCATATCCGGTTCCGGGCTCCTCCTTTGCGTTTCAACGCCACCTTAAGGTAAAACTGTCTTGCGCTTATGCCAATAGCTTGTTTTTCAGCGTCATTTTAATGTTTTTCCGCCATTTAGCTTGCACATAGCTGATATTAGCTTGTCCCTGCTGCGCGCATGTTTTTTTTTTTTAGTTTGGAAGCACAGTTGCTTGCGTCATATCCGGTTCCGGGATCCTCCTTTGCGTTTCAACGCCACCTTAAGGTAAAACTGTCTTGCGCTTATGCCAATAGCTTGTTTTTCAGCGTCATTTTAATGTTTTTCCGCCACTTAGCTTGCACATAGCTGATATTAGCTTGTTGCTGGGGCGCGGTGCGTATTTTTGTTTTGTTTTGTTTTTTATGTCTCATGTCGCTAGCGTCATTTCCGGTTCCTTTTTCCTCCTTAGCGTTTCCAATATGGCTCCCAAACGGCGAGTAATGCGCCTCCCCAGCTCCTCCTCAGATTCCGGCCCCACCACCCCTCCCCCACATCCCCCACCTACCTCACCTTCCCCAAATACCACCCCTCCCACCCATTCCCCTCCTGTGCCCCCAAAACAAAGGCGCACCCGGGTGGATAGCCGGGTCAATGGCCAGGTAGTTAAAGTGAGTATTTTAGTTTTTTATTTTTAGTTTAAAAATGTCTAAACACACAGGGTGGATAGGGGCTGTTTTTTTTTTGTTTTTAGTCCAAAATTGTACACTCCACATGGGGCATCCCCATTGTGGATGTCCTGCTTGGATGCCCCCCCCCCCCCCCTGGAGGCCCCCAAAAATTATCTCTGGCCCCTCCCATCTGTGCATGTGTGAGTTGCGGATGCCTATTGCGCTTACCTCTAGCAGGGTGTACCCCTGCGCCATACATATTTTCAATTGGTGTGCAGGCGCACTCCCTGTTAGAGTCAAACGCCACATGCGTACTTTGCCGTGCAGATGCAGCTGAGCTGGTATGCACCTCCCAAGGTCCTTGGTTGCGCATACCACACCGGCGTGGACCGCTGTGTTTGGCTTGCGGAGTGACGTGGGAGTGTCCTCAGCTGTGTATTTGGGCCCTTCAAAGGGGGTTGCAGACAGTGGGCCACCCACAATAGTTGTGGCCCAAAAAAGTGCACACAAACACAGACTAATGTAAATCCTGGGTGTGGATCCACTTTGATCTTGTCTCTGTAGAACTGTTTATGACATTGTTCTGAGGTCATGTTGTGATTTTTTTTTTTTTTTTTTTTTACTTTTTTCATAGGACTTCTGCCTGGCAGAATACGACTATGCCCGAGGAGCAAAAAAACGCCTTGCCATGGAGGTGAAGGCCACTGTGTCCCGGCGCTTCAAGACCAACCTGACCATCCGGGCTATACAACAGAAATGGTCAGATTTTAAGCGCCGGGACCCAGAAGGCGTGTACCGCCTATATGATGCCTACGCATCAGGTAAGTGAAAGCTTATGTTCTTTTTGGCCTTTGTGCACAATCATCTGCTAAGCTGTGTCCTTTTTTGCTTTTTATATTAATTATTTGCTTTCACCCCCTCCACACAGATAAGCGTCCTCCCCTGGGGAAACGTGGGAAGGGATTCCTCCCCCGAACCAGGCAGGCGGACTCGGGGGAGTCATCGGGGGAGGGTCCCTCCCGCGGGTCCTATTTAGAGGACCCAGGGGAGGAAGGGGATGACGCCCCAGAGGAGTGTGCTGCTGGGGGGCAGGCTGGATCAAGCCTCAGCTCCTCACACTCTGAGGCTGAGGACTCTCACCAGGCAAGGGGCCACTCTCAAGCAGGGAGTGAGAGGGAGGAGGGTGGGCCTTTGCCTGGTGGATCTTCTGAGCAGAGTGTGAGGAGCCGAGGCTCCCCGCCTCCTCCTCAGAGCCCTCCCTGGGCTTCAAGTGGCGCTTCATCCCCTGGTGAGTTTACATGTTTTAATTGTTAGTCTGTGACAGGTTTCATCTGACCATTTGTGCTTAGCCCTTGCCATTCCTCTGTAATTTGCAGGGCATCATATAGGCGGCACCTCCATGGATTTTTGGCGTCAAATCCTCCTCGGGCATAGTCGTGGTAAGTGTATGTTTGAAGCTAGTACATTTTGGACTTTATGTCATTCCTTAAAGTGGACCCACAAACCTTGCTGATATTGTTTGGATTATGGCGCCTTGCCTGCCAAATCACATCCCTCACCCAGGGCCCCCCCCCAACCAAACACCACAAACTACTTCCCTCTTTGGGGGTGGCAGAAGCCATTGTCCCTGCCTCCTGTGTGGCACTCGAGATGTGTGTGCGCCTGCGCTCTGTTTCCTACTGGCATGCGTGTGCGCACACACTGGCGGAGTGAGGTGCGGAAGGCAGGGGCGGTGGCGGACTAAAATTGTGTTGCTCTGGCAAAGTAGACTACTACACTGAATAATCACAATCCTGTGTCTTGGTACACTTTTAACACACACGTTTCCTGGTCCATTGTCTAAGCTGGTTTGCTAATGTACATTAACATCACAAACCACACTACAGTGCTAGCCAACTGGAAACCACCCCTATGTTTCTGGCCACACCATGATGGTTGTTCTCATTTCTTTTCTTGGGTTAAGTTGTTCCCGCTAAAACATGTGGCACACTAGTAACATTAGCCAATCAACTGCTAATGAGTCCTTTACATAGCACTGTCTATGTTATTAGCACATTATCTTTAGGGATACATGTTGCAACCCTAACTAATTGACATTAACTCATGGACCAGGAAATATGCTAATTTTGGACAACCTGTATGTAACCATGCAAGCCTTTGATTTTTCAGACTCAATAACCAGATGGATGTCAAATAGTCAGGTGTCATTGGCCCACTAATTGTGTTTTTGTCTTTTGCTTTCTGTTGACAGATGTTGCTACGCAGACGGAGCCAGAAAACCTCCTCCCCACCCCAGCTCCAGGGACGGCCAGCAGCATGGGCCCCCGCCACAGCTGCGATGGTGAGTACATCCCACTTCATATGCCTAAAGACTTGTGAAACCTATGTCTTCTAGTCACATCTGCAGACATTTAAAATGTACCTATGTGTTAATTTCACACACATCTAGATTCCATGTGTTTGTACAATAATCCAACATGCCTGTCTGCATGCTTGATTGTTGCCTCACATTCTTCATTTGGCCACATAGAGACTATTTTTGCCTTAGACACAACCAAATGGGCCGTATTAGGTCAGTACCTCTAACATTATAGGGCAACCTCGTGTACTCGTTAGGACTTAGGCCCTGAGGTTTGGCTGTGACTAAACACAAAAATGGACACACTGGGACTTATACCTTCTTTGCTTCCCCACAGTTAAAGTGGAACAACAACCAGGAATTTGACTTTCCTGGGTCTTGGTCCACTACGGTGGGGCACCCCTGATCGTCACCGCTGTGTGACAACCCCCTGAACTCACTTTTACTCTAGCAAACGTACAAGCCGTGGCAAAGTGGCTCTTCCTCCGCCTCCCGCGCGTCCCTTTTTACTGAGGTAGGGATTTTGGGGTGTTGGGGGGGTTTCACCCCGAGGGACATCCCGATCTCGGATGTCCCGCGGGGAGGGAGGTGATCAGGCCGGGAATCTGATAGATTCCAGGGCCGATCACCGGTGGGTGTTGGTACACTTTAAGAGTAAATGTATGCTTGGGATGTGTTGTTCACATTCCTGCCAGTCAATAGTACTCATATCATGTTAACCAATAAGCGCACAGTGGTCAACAATGTTAATGTGAGTGTCACCTAATTGGACACACTGACATTACATTGCTACATCTGTGTCTGTTGAGGTCACATTCAATTTATTAACAAATTGTTGTTTCTACATCTCTACAGCTTGTGAAAACCAGCATCGCAGACTGTGGCGGGAGATCAGGCTCCTGAAGCTGATGCTGCTGGCCAAGAAGAGGCGCCGGCGGCGTCGTTAGGGTGGGGGGAAGGCTGGCCTGTTTACGCCCTTTGTTGGGCAATGTTGGCCCTGTTGGCCCTTTTTTTAAATAAAATATTTTGATGAACATCATTACAGTGTGGTGCCTTGCAAAGCATAGTTTAACTGTCTCCAAACCCATTTGTGTGTCAATTTAGCCATACCTTGGAAGCCATTTCATGTGTTAATCATAGTAAGCTATGGTCTCAAATGTGTGGCCTCAATTTACAAATACATTGACATATCTAGATCAAGATACTCATCCCTGACTGTGTTATTAGCTAGGTCTTAGGAAAAACACAATTTAGAGGTGGGTTAAGCAAATATATTTACACAAACCAAAACAAACAAAATTAATATTCTTGGCTGGGTGGCCGGGGAGGTTGGGAGTCATTGCTAGGGGCGGTGTTGGGGGACAACAGTGCAGTAAAAAATATAGACTGCTGTTGTATGAGCTGTTGTATCAACAACAAAGTTTGGTCCTGCCGCTGTATTGCCTCTGCCTGGCGCTGTATTGCCTCTTCCTGCCGCTGTACAGATTGTTCGATAACATTGGCAAGGCGACCAAGGTCCTGGTTCTGTTGTAGGTTTTGCCTTAACTGGTCCACCTGGCGCTGCAGGCCCTCATTTTGTTGCTGACACATCAGCACCTGATTTTCCAACGCCGCAATGCGCTCATTAGTTCCATCACGCGGCTGTTGGCGACTGTAGTCCTCCAGCATCCGGACCCCTAGTGTGTAGAAATCGGCACTGGTTGGTGCCACACCTCCTCTTGCTGTGGTAGTAGGCTAAAAAAATAGTAAACCACATTTTAGTCAAACGGAACAAATGCAGCTATGCCCCTCCCAAAAGTTAACATAAACACTCACTAGACAACTTACCCTTGTCTGAGCCTCTGAAGCTTGGCCACATGGGACTTGGGAAGAGGTCCCAGCTTGGGGTTCTGGTTCCGCCTCCTGCCAAAACAACAATGAAATGAAATGTTACATGTTGCTTCTTCCACTACCCACGAATATGCCAATGGGTTTAGAGGTCGTCTACATCAGCCATGTTACCTGCGTGTCCTCCAGCCCAGGTAGGCTCGAGGTATCGCTGCCAGAGAGTCGCGAATCAACATCAGAGATGTCGGGCAAGTTGGCAAATGCTAAACAGGAAAATCAGGTTAGTAGGTCTGTGGGCCAAACTCTAATGTAACCTGGTTAGGCTTTCGAGGTCATACCTCTAAAAAATTAAAAAATACACAGTAGACCAAAGGTCTTGGTTAAACTCAGATTGTTAACATGTATGTTACAGGACTAAGACGCACTAATTTCTGCAAATCTCATCATAAACATTGCTTAAATTAAACATACCCGCAATATCCCAGATGTCTGGAGTGGGGTCCTCACTCGAGATTGGACCTTGAAAATAGATGTGGACACACAAGTTGCCAGAAGCAAGTGGCACAACATTAGAGCCAAAAGACATACTAGAGCAAGGCAAAACCACTTACCCTCATCTCTGGCAGCTGGAACTTGAGGGGCCCTTTCTGGACAGCCACTTCCGATATTCGGGTCAACTAAAACAAAAAAAAAAAGGGTCTAAAGATTCAGCAAACTACTACAGTGAATGTTTTCCTAAAAATATGTCCGCAAATATACATTGCTATCACTAAAATAACTAATAGACTGACCCTGGGGAGGCAACCAGCACTCCCAAGAGGCATCTTCAAGTTTACCAAGCAAACATGTAGCTTAGTAGACTAACCAAATTGAACCAGTGTTACCTAAACAGCAGAAAGGATACATTATGTATTGCTCTACACACCAACAGGGTCCTGTTGACCGGCAACATCGGAAGTGGGGTCCAAAGATGAACCAGTCACTTGGCCTACAAAGAAAAAAGACAAATGAGACACATGCACTTGAGTCAAAGTGGATCAAGCAAGGTGAACACATGCACTTACCGACATCCAAAGAGTAGGTGGGATCCGGAGGAGATGCTGGGGCCAAGGGCATGGGAGCTAGTGCAAAATAAAACCAACATTGAGCCATAGCTAATGTGCGTGCCAAAATACAACATGCATTAAGGTGTGTGAGCAGCTCTTTCACTAATATTGACTAATCAAGCCAAGTGTGGCTCACACATTGATAGGCCGATATATGGCTACACATCTCTGGCATCCTACATATCTACACATGTTAGGGCCTTGTTAGTTACTGACTGTGAGTGTTACAGTGGGCGTGCAATTAGGGCGCACCCACATATTATTAATAGTCAACAGGGCAAACCTTTATTGCTTGAGCTGCTCCCACACCCATTTGTTTTTCAAAAAACCAGCAAACAAATAATGGGTAAATACCTTCAATGGCAGACTGGGGTAGCCTTGAGGTTGCTGGAAGGGCAGGAGCTTGGTTGTCCGGAGCCACATCCCGGACAGCAGCATGTGCACCTATGCATAAAGCAACAGACAGAAAAGTTACAAATGTTTTAGCTATAATGTAATACTTCACAGGTCCTACAGTTAGTTGGTCAGAATGTAAAAATGCTAATCACAGACATTAACATTAGGTTATTGTAAAAGCCAGAAAATATGTACCTTCAGCCCAACCGGTGGTGTCATCCCCAGGATCCACACCCTGCAGCCGAGCCAGTGGGATTTTGGCCTTCAGCATCTCCTCATACGGCCTGTAGGTACTCTTTGGAGCCTGGATGAACCCACTGTCCACATCAAGATCGTGATTCATCTTTTTCATAAGGGCCCCTCGCAAAGTGTAGAAGCGTTTCCTGCAGGATGGGCCACTACGTGGGTGTTGAGCTGTGCTACTAAGCTCCACACCAATGGCATCCCACAGTTTGCTTCTTTCTTGTTTGCCTATGGACTTGCTTTGGGAGCCAAAAAGCAGCTCCCATTTCGCAAGTGTCAGGCGCACAAGATGATTATTCTCAGCCAAATTAAATTCAGGCTCCCTCTTGGCACCTGGGCGCTTAGCCTGGGGTGCTGCCCCACCTTCAGGCTGTGCCCTTTTCCGTAAGGGAGGTCTGCGCACAGCACCCACCAAACTCCTACTCGGGCCTGCTGTGGCCGGCAGATGTCCTGTATTTGGCTCCATCCTGTAGCTGCACACACACACAAATCAACACCCCACAAGCACGCATGCACACTACAGAATGGCATCGCAATCTCTTAGGCTTGGGCAGGTTTTATGTGCTCTAACAGCCAATCCAAAAGCAGCCCACTTAATTGATTCACACATACAGCCCAGTTCCTTCTAGGCACACCTCCACTGCACTGACAGAAGCATGTGTGTTAGCCAATTAACTCATTACAGACCTCAATCAACAAACAACACACACCCAAATCCAACAATGGACTGATGTATCTGCAACCCTTGTGACATGTGCTTAGCCTAACGGCTATTTAAAAAAACAACAGCTTCACTTTCATTGGTCCCCACCTGATTTTTGGCCCATGTCCGTTAATGCACGCACGTTACGGCTCAAGTACGCTAGTAGCGCTACTAGCGTGCGCGTGCGCACTCTGTTTTACGCACACCTGGGTCGGCTAATTGGCGCCCGGAAATAGCAGAGCGACGCAAAAGGCGGCAAAGCGGACCTGTCACTTTTGAAAATGAAGTATAAAAGGAAGGAATGAACTAGGTTCTGCTATTCTTACACTGTGGCAAAGGCTGTGGTGTGGTGCTGTGCTCGCTTCCCTTAGCTCATTTGAGCCTCTGTCTGGTTTCTGTCCTCACTCTCTGTGGCTTGTTGGGTGATTTCTGACATCAGTGCTGTTTCTTTAGGAGCTTGGTTTGGGTGGCATCTGCAAATTTTGTGTAGCATACAGCAAGTAAGGCTTGATTTTGGGGCCTTTTGTGGGCTGTGCAGCAACTCCCCTCTTGGTTGTGCTTAACTTAGAAAGCTGGTTTTCAGCAGGCTGGTGGTTTGGACCACTATAGTTCTGGTTTTGTGGTGAGCTGCATTGTAGCGGGTGTGTGTGTAGTGTGATTGTTTGTGTGTGTGTTGTGTGTGAGTGTTTTTTTTTTTTTAATTTTGTTTTTGTATATATCTTTAGTGTGTGTGATGGATAAGAGGGTGATGTATGGTGTCTGGGTGGATGGATGTATGTGTATGCTGAAAGAGCAGGAGGAAAGGGAGCGGGGTGTTGTGAGGCTTAGGGCACCCCGCTCCTTTGCAATCCGCCTTTCAGTATGGGACTTAAGTGACGAGCAGATCAGGAGCCGCTTCCGTCTGAATCGTGCTGCACTACAGTCCCTATATGATCAGATTAAGACCAAAATCGAGCCATCCACCAAACGCACTCACTCCATTCCAGGCATAGTACGCCTGTGTGCCACTCTTAATGTGTTGGCACGAGGGACCTTCCAGGCAACCTCAGCCCTCCTCAGCGGGATAAGCCAGGCTACTATGAGCCGCATCCTAATCCAGGTAGTTCTGGCAATTTGTGATTTAATCCCAATTTACATCAAGTTTCCTGAGGAGGAGGAAGAGGTTGCCAAAATAAAACATGCTTTCTATCTGATGGGAGGGATCCCGAATGTGCTAGGGTGCGTTGATGGTACACATATCCCTTTCCGCCCTCCCCGTGCACAGGAGCTGTCCTACAGAAACAGGAAGCAGTTCCATTCATTTAACATCATGGTGGTCTGTGACCATGAGATGAAGCTGCGGGCGGTGAGATCGGGGTTCCCCGGCTCATGCCACGATTCTTACGTCTTGCAGCGGACAGTCCTGTGCCGGAAGTTTGATAACAACGAAATGCCAGCTGGCTGGCTACTGGGTAATAAATTAACCATGTCTATGTATTTTGCTAATATGTGGCCTAGTAAGGCAATTTTCAACAAACTACCACCCAAAAACATGTACTAGTACTAATTGCTGTCTCTCTCCTTGTGTTTTTTCTACAGCGGACAAGGGATATGGGCAGAGAACGTGGGTCATGACTCCGGTCAGGAACCCACGGACCTCTGCCCATGAACGCTACAATGCAGCGCATCGCAAGACCAGAAGCATTGTGGAAAGAACCATCGGCCTGCTGAAAGCACGCTTTCTTTGTTTGGCACGGCCAGGAGGAGAGATGCTCTACAGCCCACAGAAGGTTTCCAAGATCATCCTTGCCTGCTGTGTGCTACACAACATTTGCATTTGTCACCGAATCCAAGCCCCCGAGGAGACAGCACTGGTGCCAGAAATCCCCAACCTGCCCGCAGATAGAAGTGAGGACACCCAGACTGGCGATGAGCTAAGGGAAAGGCTGATCACTTCTTATTTTGCGGTAAGCTAACTACCCTTCACTCTAATGCAAGTACTGCACTCCTGTTTAAATGTCTTTGACCTCCCATCCAAAAGAGCAACCAAACGCACTAAGGGGGGGTTTAAGATGACCCAAACCACTCTAAGGGGTGTTTCAGATGACCCAAACCACTCTAAGGGGTGTTTCAGATGACCCAAACCACTCTAAGGGGGGGTGTAAGATGACCCAAACCACTCTAAGGGGTGTTTCAGATGACCCAAACCACTCTAAGGGGTGTTTCAGATGACCCAAACCACTCTAAGGGGGGGTGTAAGATGACCCAAACCACTCTAAGGGGTGTTTCAGATGACCCAAACCACTCTAAGGGGGGGTGTAAGATGACCCAAACCACTCTAAGGGGGGGTGTAAGATGACCCAAACCACTCTAAGGGGTGTTTCAGATGACCCAAACCACTCTAAGGGGGGGTGTAAGATGACCCAAACCACTCTAAGGGGGGGTGTAAGATGACCCAAACCACTCTAAGGGGTGTTTCAGATGACCCAAACCACTCTAAGGGGGGGTGTAAGACGCCAATGTTGGTTATCAAGTTATGCATTTTTTTAAAAGAAAGCACAAAATAACTATAAAGATATATACTAACTGCACTTTTCTTAATTTTTCAGGCACAAAGAGATGCACCATGATCTCGACATTCCTCTTACAACCCTTTCCTGGACTTTACTTTTCTTTTGCATTTCTGCTGGACTTTTCTTTTTCTATTTCATTTATATTTTATTCTTAATTTAGTTTGAGAGAAAAAATTAAAAAAAAATTAGATATATACATGTGGCTATGTGTTTAATTCGGTTGTAAGTTTCCTTTACATTCTAATTCCTATTTTCATTTTCCTTTTCTTTCTCTGTTCTGTTTTTATTTTCCTTTTCTTTCTCTGTTCTGTTTTTATTTTCCTTTTCTTTCTCTGTTCTGTTTTTATTTTCCTTTTCTTTCTCTGTTCTGTTATTATTTTCCTTTTCTTTCTCTGTTCTGTTTTTATTTTCCTTTTCTTTCTCTGTTCTGTTTTTATTTTCCTTTTCTTTCTCTGTTCTGTTATTATTTTCCTTTTCTTTCTCTGTTCTGTTATTATTTTCCTTTTCTTTCTCTGTTCTGTTTTTATTTTCCTTTTCTTTCTCTGTTCTGTTTTTATTTTCCTTTTCTTTCTCTGTTCTGTTTTTATTTTCCTTTTCTTTCTCTGTTCTGTTATTATTTTCCTTTTCTTTCTCTGTTCTGTTATTATTTTCCTTTTCTTTCTCTGTTCTGTTATTATTTTCCTTTTCTTTCTCTGTTCTGTTTTTATTTTCCTTTTCTTTCTCTGTTCTGTTTTTATTTTCCTTTTCTTTCTCTGTTCTGTTTTTATTTTCCTTTTCTTTCTCTGTTCTGTTTTTATTTTCCTTTTCTTTCTCTGTTCTATTATTATTTTCCTTTTCTTTCTCTGTTCTGTTTTTATTTTCCTTTTCTTTCTCTGTTCTGTTTTTATTTTCCTTTTCTTTCTCTGTTCTGTTTTTATTTTCCTTTTCTTTCTTTCTCTGTTCTGTTTTTATTTTCCTTTTCTTTCTCTGTTCTGTTATTATTTTCCTTTTCTTTCTCTGTTCTGTTTTTATTTTCCTTTTCTTTCTCTGTTCTGTTTTTATTTTCCTTTTCTTTCTCTGTTCTGTTTTTATTTTCCTTTTCTTTCTCTGTTCTATTATTATTTTCCTTTTCTTTCTCTGTTCTGTTTTTATTTTCCTTTTCTTTCTCTGTTCTGTTTTTATTTTCCTTTTCTTTCTCTGTTCTGTTTTTAGTTTCCTTTTCTTTCTCTGTTCTGTTTTTAGTTTCCTTTTCTTTCACATTGGTGATTTAATTGTATTTCCTTTTTAGGTAACAAATAAAAATTAAAAAAATTGTGACTATGTGTTTAATTATGTTTTATTTTCCATTTATATTCGAAGATCTGGTAGAATGTAATTACCTTTTACACACAATAAAAAAATATTTACATTTCAAAACAAATGTGGCAATGTGTTTTATTCAGAAGGTACTGGATGGGCAGGACACAGCAAAGCTAACAGGCGCTGTGTAGAATAGCGTGGTCACACTGACTGACAGCGCCAACAAAGCTGAGGGCCAACATCATATTCAGCAATGTAGGCGTTGTTCGCAACAACGCCAGGTAGCGACTGAGGAGGCCTGCTATAGCGAATCGCTAACGCCCGCGGCTGACGCTAGCGGCGCTCATAGCGCCATACTTCAGTCGCTCATCTGTCGCTACCTGGCGCTATTGATGAATCGGCCTCCCCGTATCCCCTACCGCTTATTGAGGGACTCTTTACACAGGTGGTTGGGGCGCAGGTCTTCTCTAAACTCGATCTCCGGGGGGCCTATAACCTCATAAGAATTAGGCAGGGGGACGAGTGGAAGACGGCTTTCAATACCCTTGAAGGGCATTATGAGTATTTAGTAATGCCTTTCGGCCTGTGTAATGCCCCTGCGGTCTTTCAAAGTTTTGTTAACGAAATCTTTAGGGACTATCTTGGCCGTTTTATGGTTGTTTATTTAGACGACATTTTAATTTTTTCTTCGTCCATTGATGAACATCGTAAACACGTGTGTTTGGTCTTGCAGAAACTTAGGGAGAACTGTTTATATGCCAAGTTAAAGAAATGTCAATTTGAAGTATCTGAGGTTCCGTTTCTCGGTTACATTATCTCCAAATCTGGTCTGTCTATGGACCAATCTAAGGTGAAGGCCGTTTTAGAATGGGAGCAGCCCAGAGATTTGAAGGGCCTGCAAAGGTTTTTGGGTTTTGCCAATTTCTATAGGAGGTTCATTAAGAATTTTTCTGCCCTGGTTACACCACTAACTAATCTAACCAAGAAAAGCGGGTACCCCCCGGTTTGGCCGGTTCAAGCTGTCCAGGCCTTCGGGAATCTTAAGAGGGTATTTAGTGCTGCTCCCGTCCTAGTCCACCCGGATGAGCAACGACCTTTCCTTGTGGAGGTGGATGCTTCTGAAGTCGCTGTCGGGGCAGTCTTGTCACAGTATTACGGTTCACCTGCACGCCTCCATCCATGTGCCTTCTTTTCCAAGAAATTCTCAGCGGCCGAAAGAAATTACGATATCGGCAATAGAGAATTATTGGCCATCAAGCTAGCCTTCCAGGAATGGAGACACTGGCTGGAGGGGGCTCAGTATCCAGTTACGGTCTTTACGGACCATAAAAATCTAGAATACATCCAATCCGCCAAGAGATTAACTCCTAGACAGGCTCGCTGGTCCTTATTCTTTTCTCGGTTTAATTTTTCTATAACCTATAAGCCCGGGTCCAAAAATATAAAAGCGGATGCCCTGTCTCGGAGTTTCTCTCCTCCTGACTTACCGGAAAGGGTGGTTTCTCCCATTTTACCTCGCTCCCTAGTGGTAGCCGCCATCCAACCTCAACTTCCTGATCTTACTCAGTTCCAGGCCCAAGCTCCTCCTGGGAAACCTGCTTCAGCCCTGTTTGTACCCTCTACTTACCGGTCTGACTTTTTGTCCCATTTTCATGATACCAAAACAACAGGTCATCCAGGGGTTAAGAAAACCATAGCTTTATTATCACGCCAAGTTTGGTGGCCTTCTCTCAGGAAGGACGCTCAAAGATTTGTCTCCGCTTGCAAAGTCTGTGCCCGAAGTAAGTCCTTGAGGCATTCTCCTGAAGGCCCACTCCTTCCATTATCCATTCCTGCCTCCCCGTGGACCCATCTGGCCATGGATTTTGTTACTGACCTTCCCCCTTCTCAGGGACATACTGTTATTTGGGTAATTGTGGACCGCTTTAGCAAGATGGCCCATTTCGTCCCTTTAAAGAAACTCCCCTCAGCTCAAACACTTGCTCAACTCTTCATTACTCATGTTTTTAGGATTCATGGTATTCCCATGGATATTGTATCGGATAGGGGGGTCCAGTTTGTCTCCCGGCTTTGGAGGGCTTTCTGTGCCAAGTTGGGTTTCACTGTCTCCCTTTCCTCGGCTTTCCATCCGCAGTCGAATGGACAAACTGAGAGAACGAACCAGTCCCTGGAACAATATTTACGCTGTTTTACGGCTGATACTCAAACTGATTGGGCCTTCTTCTTACCATTTGCGGAATTTGCATTTAACAACGCTGCACATTCTTCCACGGGGGTTTCTCCTTTCCATTGTGTTTATGGCAAGGACCTGAAGTTTTCTGCCCTTCCGGACCAACCCTCTAGAGTTCCCTCCGTGGATGAATGGGTTTCCAAATGGCCAGGGGAATGGAATAAAATCCAACAACATCTAGCTAAGGCCGCTCTTCAGCAGAAAAAATTTTCAGATCGCAAACGTTCCTCTAACCCTAGCTATGAGGTGGGTGACTGGGTTTGGCTTTCAACCAAGAATTTGGCGCTACGCCAGCCCTCCGCTAAGTTAGGACCTAAATTTATTGGTCCCTTCCCCATAGTAAAGAAAATTAATCAGGTCACGTTTCAGTTGGCCCTCCCTTCGTCCATGAAGATTTGCAGGTCTTTTCATGTTTCTCTTCTTAAATCTGCTAGAAACCATGAACCCGATAAGCTCCCCGGTCCTGAATTAGTCGATGGGCATCTGGAATTCGAAGTCGCCCGAGTTCTTGACTCCCGTCTTTTTAGGAATTCTCTTCAGTACTTAATTGACTGGAAGGGGTATGGTCCGGAAGAACGGTCTTGGGTCCCAGCCAGAGAGGTTCATGCGCAGAATCTGGTGAAGAGATTTCATAAGGAGAATCCATTGAAACCCAGCTTGGAGGGTCCAGTGGCCCCTCCTCAGGGGGGGGGTAATGTTAGACACTTACCTGCTCGCCGTTCCGGGTCCCGCGGCGCGCTGGTGAAGGGGCCCCGGCGGCCCTCTGCTCAGCCATCCCCAGGTCATCCATCCCCTCGGCGCCCCTGTGAGGGTCAGGGGCGGTCGGCGCTGCATGCGGCTGATGGCCGCGTCGCGGCCCGCTCCGCACGGCCGCATCAGGCAGCCTGGCTTCCGGGCAGCGTGACGCTGCCTCCTCCGGGCGGAGGCGCGTCTGGCTCTCCTCGTGCTCGCGCGCGCGCGCGCGAGCACGTCTTTCTTATGCCTCCCGGCGGCGCTTCCTCCAGCGCGCGCGCCGGGGGCGAGTGTTAAAGTAACCTATTATCTGCAGGTTCCCAGGGTCGGGCCCAGGGACTGGTCGGCCGTCTGGCCTGGGCCGTCCAGCTCCTGGGACCGAGCCCAGTTTGCATTGTACGCACCAATCACTATTGTTCCCTCCGTTTCCCCTTTTCCCCACTGGCCAGTTCTCCCTATAAAGCTGCATTGCCCCAGTATCCCAGTGCCCTTTATAGCTTCTGGGTTCTGGATGTGCGTTGCTGTGTCTTTGGTGAACATTTTGGATTTGGACTTCGACTATTCTTGCTTGCTGCCCGCCCTGACCTTCTGCCTTGCCTGACCACGCCTTTGCCTGACCCTCCTGTACCGCGCTCTGTGACCTCCTGGACTTGACCTCGGCTAGCCTCGACCACCCCTTCGTTATCTCCCTTGGATACCTCGCCCCGTGACCTCCTGGTTTGACCTCGGCCTGATATTCGGACTCTCGCACCCCGGCATCCTCCTTCGGGATTCCCTGCCAAACATCTTTCTGCACCTTAAGCTGATATCCTTTGCGCCTTTTAAGTCCTGGGGGCAACCGACTGGGAGAGGCATTACCCGTGTCTCCTACAAGCGGGGGCTTGTCTATAGGCGGAAGTGGCGGCGGAGATTGGGGGATACCAGCTTAAGACAGACGGGTGTCTGGTATAGTCCTGACAAGGATAGAACGAATAGGGGCAAGTGTAGGAAAGGGGCTCGAGATGACATTGGCCCCAGGGGCACCAGCTTGTGGGCTCTGTGACTGTCAGATGGCCAACAGAAGTGGAGCATGCTGTGATCATTTCAACACTGCTGTATGCGAGAACAAAGAAAACAGAAAGCAATAAAGAGCTAAATCAGTGTCAGGCTACGTTCACACAGCTAGATAAATGTGCAGAGCACTAAGCATCTGTAGCATCAGGCTACAACTCAACTGCCGCTGCCGGGAGATGCACTATACAGAGCCCATAAGGTCCTTTAAGCATTTGTGTGAGTTCCATTAGACAAAGTGCAAACCAAAAGCCATGTTGCTCAGGTTAGCCTTGGAATTTGGCCACTTTGTAATAAGAAAATCAAATACCGAATCAATAAAATTCAAATGCCTATTACCAAAAGACAAAGCTTCAGACAGTAGAGGGGCAAAGATTAGACCAAGGCCCTTCAATTCTGGAGGACTCACCCATCATGACTTATTCATATACTTTTTCAACAGTGGTGTGCAGATTATTTGTCATGTTTGATGTGTAAACTCCTAGCACAATGTTCCCTAAGCCGGTTCTCAAGTGCCACCAACAAGTTATAGTTTGTGAATTTCTCCCAACAAATAAACAAGTATAGTAATTGTTGCTTCAGCAGCCCCTGGGAGCTGTGTATGTGGTGATCCACAATATATAACCTGCTGGTGGTGTTGGGGACAGTACTAAAGAAAGCCCAGATAGAAATGAGTATGGTTATTGTGTGACCTAATATGGCATCCCAGTATTATATATATTATATATATATATATTATATATATTCGGTACAATGTGGAGAACTCTTCACCTGTGAGTTTTATATAATTTTGACGGTGAGGTCATTTGAGAAGAGATACATATCCATCAAGTTCAACCTGAAAGCTCTTGGTATGGGAGCACCTAATGGTTAATTAGTGACATCAAAGTAGCTGAAGCAATAAAAAGTTTTATTGAAACAACTGTGTGAAGAAGGGGTAAAGTGCTAAGCCTTAACCAGGGCTGGATTATGAGGGGAGAACAAGAGGCGTGTGCCCCAGTGCCTCTGCTACTTGCCCTGCAAAGGGGCCTCCACCAACCTTTGGGTTATGGTCTGGTCCATGAGGCTTTTCAGTCTCTGGTCTGACAGGCAGCGGGGCCAGCAACAAAGCTATAGGTGACAGTGGGGCGCACCTGGGCAAGCCTTTTTTGTTTTTGCAAACCTGCAGCCAAAGCCACCACAGGGCAGGACGGAGAGTCTAGAGCAGCAAAGCCGCCATCAGCAACGCTACAGTGATGGGTGCAGAGCTGTCACTGCACATAAGCCACCAAGCACAGCCGCTGGCAGCTCAATGCAGGGAACTGTTTTCTGCTGGACCAGCTGGGTGATTACACTACCCCCCCACCCAGAAAAGCAGGAGTTCCCGAGCAGCACGCATCCGCACAAGGGTGGCACAAGGGACTCCAATCAGTTACTATTGTTTTAATGGAAAATAATTACTTGGGGCCTTCACTGGATTTTGTGCCCAGGGGTCTCCACCACATTTAATCCGGCCCTGGCCGTAACTATGACATCATACCATATATTGAGTAGTTCAAAGTTACATTTTGCTAATTCGGTTTATTTTGGCCAGATCCAATTTTTTTGACTGGTAAAGCAAGTCCCCTCCTGAGCCACTAGCCCAAAAAACATCTATCATAGAGGCTTTTCCCAAGACCACAGGGGGCAGGGATCTGGGCCAACCTTGGAAAAACATCCACCAAAAAGCAAAAAGGTTGGTACTATTTCTAGGGCCAGCTGGTCTGCAGTTTGGCCTCCATGTGCTGGGGACCCTTATGCCCCTAAGCCCCTATGTATGACCCCATACCATTTTGTTTTTAAAAAATTTTTTAAAAAAAATTACAAAATTTTGCCCTAGTAAACGTAAATGTGATTTAAATTCACAAGCACCCTAAAAAGTTGGCAGAACAGCATCCAAACGGAACAAAGGCACATTTGTATATATTTGATGCTATAGACAAAGCAATAAAATATGTATTAGTACACTAGATAACATATTTTCAGACTACTAGTGCAAAGCCTGAATATACTGTACATCATTATTTATGTGGGTGGTTTTCTGGCCTTGTGGCCATTGGGGTATTCTGGTTCCAGATGGTTTTCTTGACAGCTGTTTTCTTTTTGATCTAACAGATATTTCTGAAGGTTCTGTATGCCAATATCCTCTTCATTAGTATAGACAGGAAATTGACAGGAACAGGAACAATAACATTCTTATATCCCTCCATGTTATGTTTGCACCCTTAGCACCTTCTGCCCATTGTAATGTAATGATATGATAATGTAAAGTAATGATAAGGTAACGAGACATAAACAGTACAGAAGAAAAATATATATACATATTACCATGTTTTTCACTTTTCCCTGTGCAGACTTGGGGGTGTAGCATGGGGCTGGGCAGAGATGGGGGTGTAACATGGAGCTGGGCAGAGCTGGGGGTGTAGCATGGTGCTGGGCAGAGCTGGGGGTGCAGCATGGAACAATGCATAAATGAGGGTGCAGTATACGGCAGGACAGAGATGTGGGTACAGCATGGAGCTGGGCAGAGATGAGGGTGTAGCATGGAGCTGGGCAGATATGAGTGAGTGGCATGGAGCTGGGCAGAGATGAGGGTGCAGCATGGAGCTGGGCAGAGAAGAGAGTGTAGCATGGAGCTGGGCAGAGATATGGGTACAGCATGGAGCTGGGCAGAGATGAGGGTGTAGCATGAAGCTGGGCAGAGATGAGGGTGTAGCATGGAGCAGGGCAGAGATGAGGATGCAGCAAGAAGGCGTCGGCCCCTTAAGAGAGGCGCTCACATGACTGGCTGAGCTCCCATCGGGAGCTAGACCAGTCAGCCGGGGGGGATTGTGGGGAGGGAGGAGGGGAGGCACTATAAGAGGCCAGGAAGTCCCTCCCTCTCTGACCCATCATCCTCCCGGCACTGGACTAAGCAGTCTGCCTGGCGCTCGTCCAGCGCCAAATATTCACTCATCCTTTGGGCCACGGCATCCAGGGGGGACAGGGTTAGCACACCTCCCCAACTCCTGACGCCTGGTTGCCTCCTGGCCCGCATGATGAGTCCTGCTTCCCTGTTTCACTGGGTGGAGCCCGTCCCCCTGTCCCTCATGCATGTTGGGCCCTCATCCCCGGCCCCCTTCCACGCCGCAGAGGGCCCTCTGATCTCCCTGCCTGCCCCCCCACCCCCATCTTCGCTGGGGCTGCCCGACACGCCGGGGAGACTGGCCGGCATCTCTGCCGGCTGTCGGTGCGGTGCGGTGCAGGAGCCCCCCCCCCCCCCTGTCCGAGGCTGTGCACGCGGCCGCTCACCGCGCTGTGTGTGTGGACGGCCAGGATCCCCCTTCCCCCCCACCTTACCTTCCTCACGCTGTCCTCGGGGCCGGCGGGTGCCTTGCGTTGCGCCGCTGTGGCTGGGCGGCTCTCCCCGTCGGCTGTCGGCGTGGTGCGGGAGCCCCCTCTCCCCTCCTCTCCTCTCCTCCCGTCCGAGGCTGTGCACTCTGCCGGCCACCGCGCCATGGTGTGTGGGTGGCCAGGATCCCCCTCCCCCCCCTTCCTCCCCACTTTCCCTTCCTCACTCTGTCCTCGGGGCGGGCGTGGGCCTCAAGTCGCGCTGTGGTGGCTGGGCGGCTTCCCCCATTGGCTTCCAGTGTGGTGGGGGGGCCTCCTTCTCCACCCCCCCTCCTGCTGATCGGACCTCGCCGGCGGCTGGCCGCTGCATCATGGTGGGGCCCCGATTCATCACCTGCCAGTGGTGTTATGGAACGCTTGCCACCTTCGGGCGCCGCGGGCACTTGCGGTGGGCCGTGCGTCAGGCCCAGGGCGCAGCCATTGTGGGGGGGTTGGTTCCCACCTTCGCCCACTCATGCTGAACCCCCCCCCGTGTCCCCCCCAATCCCCCCCACCACTTGTCGGCTGATTGTCTGTTACTCAGATTGGTGGAGGACGTGGCCCACTGAGTAAAGGCAAGAGCCCTTAATAGGATAGACTCAGTGGATTTTGTCGGACATTCATACTGGTGGATTATGGGGTCCACTAGGGACGGGCTAAGAGCGAAATAAAATATGATCGGCCTGTTCGGCGGATTATCGGATATTCGGATTGGCGGAGGACGTGGCCCACTAAGAGGGGGTGAGAGCTCTTAATATGATAGAAGTGGCGGGGTTTGTTCGGACATTCATATGGGTAAATTATGGGGCCCACTGTGGAGGGGCCACTTAAAATGATTAAATCGGCGGGCTTGTGGGCAATCAGGTTGGGGGATTACGGGGCCCACTAGGTAGGGGCTGCGAGTGCTTAATATAAAAGTATTGGCATGTTTGGCGAATTATCAGATATTCATATCGGTGGATTATGGGGCCCATTGGGAACAGTCCAGGAGGCCCAAATGGGAGGGAATTGGGGTGTTCGGTGGGTTATCAGATACGTATATGGGGGAATGACGTGGTCTGGGAAAGGGCAGAGAGCCCTTAAGATAATGGCATATGTGGAGCATCGAGTATTTGTCTTACGGGAGTATGAGGCCCCTGGGGGGGGGGGGTCTGGGACCCCTTTTAAGATGATAGAAGCGACAGACTATTGGATTTGCATATCGGTGGATTAAGTGACACTCTGGGGAAGAGGCAGGGGGGCCCTTAAGGGGATAAAAGCGGCAGATTATTGAATACCCATATTTGTGGATTACGTTGCCCACTGGGTAGAAGCTGAGGGAGCTCCTTAATATGATAAAATTGGCAGATTATTGGATAGGCATAGTAGGGCATTACATGGCCATGGCGAAGGGGGGAGAGCTCTTAATCTGTGTAATTATGTAGGGGGGGTTGTAGATGGGTTACCCCAACTGGAGGGGTGGCATTTAAGATTTTGGCAGGTTTGGCTGAGGGTATGTATTAAGGGCATTGGAGGGTACATCACGGAGGCTTCAGCTGAACAGTAAGTTGAGGCATGGCTCCACGGGGGGGGTTTAGGGTTGGTCAATGTGTTGGGAGAGCGGAGTGAATTGACGGTTGGGGTTGGCGGGTTGGCCAGTGTTAAGGAGTCAACGCTGGCCAGCTATGGCGGTCTCCTCACTTTCGGGTCTGAGTGGACAGGTTAAGATGAGTACTGAGGCGTAGAAATGCGGCTGTTTTTGACCGGGAAAAACAAGCCAGGATGGCCAGCGTGGGGGAGAGGATGGCTACAGTTTGGGGTAGCCAGGATGTTGTCATCTTGCACCCTGGTGGTTAGCCCGGTTTAGCTCTGAGCCTAACGGAGATTGCGGCTGAGCTTGAGAAAATTGGCTTCCGCTTATTGAGGTGCATCAAGGATTTCCTCCTCGTCAATCACGCAGGCTTAGTTTGGTTGGTTACCACTTAGACGCGGGGCAGAGATGAGGGTGTAGCATGGAGCAGGGCAGAGATGTGGGTGCAGCATGGAGCAGGGCAGAGATGTGGGTGCAGCATGGAGCAGGGCAGAGCTGGGGGTGTAGCATGGAGCAGGGCAGAGATGGGGTGACGCATGGAGCGGGGCAGAGATGGGGGTGAAGCATGGAGCAGGGCAGAGATAAGGGTGCAGCATGAAACAGGGCAGAGATGTAGGTGCAGCATGGAGTGGGGCAGAGATGAGGGTGTAGCATGGAGCAGGGCAGAGATGGGGTGCAGCATGGAGCAGGGCAGATATGTGGGTGCAGCATGGAGCAGGTTAGAGATGGGGTGCAGCATGGAGCAGGGCAGAGATGTGGGTGCAGCATGGAGCAGGGCAGAGATGTAGGTGCAGCATGGAGTGGGGCAGAGGTGAGGGTGTAGCATGGAGCAGGGCAGAGCTGGGGGTGCATCATGGAGCAGGGCAGAGATGTAGGTGCAGCATGGAGTGGGGCAGAGGTGAGGGTGTAGCATGGAGCAGGGCAGAGCTGGGGGTGCAGCATGGAGCAGGGCAGAGATGTGGGTGCAGCATGGAGCAGGGCAGAGATGTAGGTGCAGCATGGAGTGGGGCAGAGGTGAGGGTGTAGCATGGAGCAGGGCAGAGCTGGGGGTGCAGCATGGAGCAGGGCAGAGATGTGGGTGCAGCATGGAGCAGGGCAGAGATGTAGGTGCAGCATGGAGTGGGGCAGAGATGAGGGTGTAGCATGGAGCAGGGCAGAGCTGGGGGTGCATCATGGAGCAGGGCAGAAATGAGGATGCAGCATGGAGTTACGCAGAGCTGGGGGTGCAGCATGGAACAGGGCAGAGATGTAGGTGCAGCATGGAGCGGGGAAGATATGAGGGTGTAGCATGGAGCAAGGCAGAGATGAGGGTGCAGCATGAAGCAGGGCAGAGATAGGGGTGCAGCATGGAGCAGGGCAGAGATGGGGTGCAGCATGAAGCAGGGCAGATATGAGGGTGCAGCATGGACCAGGGCATAGATGGGGGTATAGCATAGAGCACGCCAGAGATAGGGGTGTAGCATGGAGCAGGGCAGAGATGAGGTGCAGCATTGTGCAGGGTGGAGATTGGGTACAGCATGGATCAGGGCAGAGGAGGGGTGTAGCATGGAGCAGGACAGGGTAGCATGAAGTAGAGTTGAGATGGGGTGAATCATGAAGCAGGGTGGAGATAGGGGGCAGCATAGGGAAGGGCAGAGATGAAGGTGTATCATGGTGCAGGGCATAGATGGGGTACAGCTTAGAGCAAGGCAGATATGTGGGTGCAGCATGGAGCACGGCAAAGATGTGGGTGCAACATGAAGCAGGGCACAGATGTGGGTGCAGCATGGAGCAGGGCTGAGATGAGGGTGTAGCATGGAGCAGGGCAGACATGAGGGTGTAGCATGGAGCAGGGCAGAGATGGGGGTGTGGTATGGAGCGGAGTAGAGATGTGAGTGCAACATGGAGCAGGACATAGATAGGGGTGCAGCATGGAGCAGGGCAGAGATGGAGTGCAGCATGGAGCAGGGTGGAGATGGGGTGCAGCATAGAGTTGGGTGGAGATGAGGTGAAGCATGAAGCAGGGTGGAGATAGGGTGCTGCATAGGGCACATCACACACAAAGCAGAATGCCACTCTGTGTATGTGATCCTATATGGTCGCACCCAGGACCAAGTGTGAGGGGAACAGCGCTTAGATTGAGATCTATGCAGGGGTGGGGTGAAATATTCATGCTGGGGGGGCTGTCAGATTCATGCTGGGGGGCTGTCGCATTCATGCTGGGGGGTGCTTCCATATTTATGCTGGGGGCTGTCACATTCATGCTGGGGGCTGTCGCATTCATGCTGGGGGGTGCTTCCATATTTATGCTGGGGGCTGTCATGTTCATGCTAGGGGGCAGTCAAGTGCTTGCTAATGGGGCTGTCCCATTCATGCTGGGGGAAGGGGCTGCAAATTCATACTGGGGGCTGTCTCATTCATGCTGGGGGGTACTGCCATATTTATGCTAAGGGGACTGTCACATTCATGCTGTGGGGGAGTGTCAAATTTACAGTATGCTGGAGCGGGGGGTTGTCACATTCATTCTAGGAGGATGTCATATTTATACTAGTAAAGTTCATCCATCAGGTTCAGATTTTTTTTTTTATTTTCCTCCTCTAAACCCTAGGTGCGTCTTATGATCATGTGTGTCTTATAGTGCGAAAAATACATTAATTACATATAAAAGTTGCAATTTTACTATTTATTCTAAAGCTGAAATCACAGTGATTATATGTTTATCCCATAATTTGAATGCTTTAGAAAGACAACACATGCTAGAGTATTTGCCAGCAATCAAGCCTCTGGATGGAACATTCCGCATCTAGAGTTTATAAAAAGCAATGTACAGACTGTAGGCTGGAAAATGTAGATACGTGCCTTGCGTGTTGGTATTTTTCCTGCTGTACTTGATTCCCAGCAAGTGAATTTAGCTGCCATCTGTTGTGCCTACTTATGTAATACATTAGTATACAATTAGCTCTTATAAAGCTGCTATTGGTAGACCTTTAATAGCACCTGGAGGTGGCTGCTGATAGTACTCCAATGTAACTGAACAGAAATTAGCTTCAAATGTGTTAATATGATGTGGAGTACATGCTTGAGACAAGGATATCTGCTAACTAAGTTATTTGATTGTTTGAAATGTAATATAAGTATACATTTAAAGTGATTCTAAAGGCAAAATCATCAGTTTCTCCAGCGCGGTCCATGTTTGCTCTGGGCCATGAATTAGGAAATCTCCTTTCTCACTTGGGGGGCCCTGGACACATATGCGGACCATAATGGCTTGAATAGTGGTCTCTGCTATCAAGCTCAGTTAATCCCAGAGTGCATCCAAAGATTAGACATGGAGATTATTGATGGGTAAGGTTCAATTTGAATCTTGATGATAAGGTTCAGTTTGCAGCAGAAGTGTGCTGCTTAAACTCATCTCTGCCCAATCCTCCCCTGTCAGCAAGGTGGAGCAGCGGCAGCGGCCGTTGAAACTGGCCCCAGCCGGGGCTACAAAACGAGGGCCGCCGGTCTGATGAATGAGGACATCTTTCTGTTGCCTCACTCATGGGAGCCAGCGCTCTTCTTTTTGTAGCCCCGGGTGGGGCCAGTTTTAAATGTTGCTGCCACCACTGCTCTGCCGCGCTAACAGAGGAGGGTTGCAGGCAGAAGTGAGTTACAGCAGTTTCCTGCTGCAGCAACCTTAGGTAAAGCTGGTTGATGTGCTTCAACCAGTTTTGCCGTGTTCGGGATGGACACCGAACTCAAACACGTACTTCTGACTGAAGTCCGTGTTCGGTACGGACCCAAACTTTGAGGATCGGGTTTGCCCATCTCTACTCATAATATCATTAAGTTCAGCATAACATTCTGCGATTGAGGCGGAATAAGATGTCACAGCTCTAGTTGCAGATATAAAGTGGTGTAGAGTTCCTATTTTAGCAGTTTTGTCTACTGAACCGGAGCACAGATAATAAGACTACCTCTGGAGAATTAAGGATTACGGATCCATGGGCTGTGTCATGAAGGGCACAGAATATGGGTCCAGAATTTGTTGATCTCTGGGGCATCCCCACCAGATGTATGCAAAGGTTCCTACTGCTGTATTACATCTTCAGCAAGTATCAGTAACTGTAGGGTATATCTGGTGTAGTCGAATTGGGCTCCTGTACTATCTGGATAACAATTTGTAGTTTTTTGCTTGGGCTCTAGATGGGATGGTCATTTTATGTTGTCTTCAAATTGTTTGCCTAATTCTGACACCAACTCCGGCCTGTTAGAGCAAGTTACTGTATATAAACTAGATAAGGAGAAAGGTTTTGCAGACACTAATCATTGCATAAAATCCCTGTTTATTGCTAGTAGATTAAATAGATATAGCCAATGTACATAATAAAACCAGGCCAATTGGCCACATAACGCGTTTCAAGACCTATATGGGTTCTTTATCATACAATTTTTAGATCTTACCTGTTAGAATATGTAGTCATGTGAGAGCCACCCCACTGATGATCGCTCCCACCTGCCCACACCGATCCTAATCACCTCTACTACTACTAGAACTACTAGGTCCCACTACCAGCCTTACCTGCCATTCCATATAAGTCCATGACCCTCCAGAGTATAGCACGCTACATGCCTATGTCATGTATTGAATATGTATTTACTTTATTAACATTTATGAATTTAGAATATCTTGCCTACAAAGATCAGGTTGTTATCTATCCATTATTTATTCTTATAATATAAATATTTCTTTTTGTACTTTTGCTATTGTTATGGTTGTTGCACTGCAGTGTTTGTTGGGTGCTTTCTTCTTTCCTTATCTTTGGTCCCAGTCATCTCCTAGTTCACCTCCTGGCACAGCCTCACTGTCTATGGATGCATGGGGCTGCTGTCTGGAGTGATGGGCCGGAGTCCAAACTCTTCTTGTTTGTGGACCCTGACCCAACCTGGGGGAGGGACCTCTGACAAGGGGGATGATGCCTATAGTAGACGGCCTCCTGTTTGCCTTTCCACTGTCTGTTGCATAAGTTGAAGGGTTCTCTTGTATAAGAGTTTTTTCAAAGACTGTTAGGTCTCTAGTTAATGACCCTTTGTCTTTCAACAAGGCCCTAAATGATTGGCGCCCCTTCCTCCTCCCTCTCTACCAAGCAAGTCTATTGTCATGGGAGGTTTACCTTGGGTAAGTAGAGAATAGCCATATACCACTAAAAGCATGTCTGTCTTTGGCAAGGCTTAGTCTTTTCTTTCTTTTTGGCAGACCTCAAGCTAAAGTAACTTTTTACAGTTTGTTATTAGCATCTCAGTTGCTTTTTGTCACAGATATTTAGGAACACAAAAACACTTCCGTCAGTATAATTCTCACCCAAAGTTACGCTGCTAAAGATCTGTAATTCCCTTCTACTACTGAATCGTAAGTGGATCTTCCAACCTCTTTCCCAATTCACTTTACATTTACTAAATTATATGCACCTTATAAATAAGGTATGGTCTGTTTGCTCTGGTCACTTAAGGAAAGGGGGATTTCCTCTTCCTCTTCCTCTGCCTCCAGCACCTCCCCCATGATCCTGACCACAAATACAATCCTGAGGCTCATACCAGGTTGACACCCCCTCTGTTAGTGATAAGCTAAAATCGAGCTTAGCCCACTTTAATGCAATGCACATAGTGTGCTTGCATCACTCAGCCCTGCCACGCCCATCACAGAGGACAGCTCAACCCAATGTGAAACTTAATTTAGAATTACTCTGGCAATAGAGCTTTTTTTTTTTTTTTTTTTAAAGGAAAAATAAGAACATTGCCATGTGTAGCCCTAAACAATGGAAATACATTTGAGTGTGCCTGGACAACTGCTTAAACACAACAAGTGACATGGTGGGGTACACCCATTCTTGTTAAGAGCAGATCTTCTCTGCAGAGCAGTTATTAAAGCGGAAGTCCAGACACGGGGTAAAGCGGAAGTTCCCTGGTGCTGAGGCAGGATTGTAGCGGGGTTAGAAAGAAAGAAAAAACTTCACCCCGCCTGCAGACAAGTGCCATTCTACCGGGTCTGTACGGCCACTGCACAGAAATATACAAAGCAGCATCTGTGCACTGGCGAGGTGTCCAAATTATGTTTTACAACATCTCAAGTAGGAAGTTGTAAAAGATCCTCGAAAAAGTTGCACAGACAGAAAATTTTTTTGTTCTGACGTCTAATTTGTCGCTGAAATTGTAGGTTTTGCAGGGGGTTTATTTCATTCAAAAGTTTAATCGGATTAAGGGGTTCATTTGTTGATCAAGGCAACATTGTCTTTGGCACAGGGGTATGAAAGACATATTTATTGGGTCCAAGGAAGAACCTTTTTTAGCCTGAGAGTATATAGATATTGGATTTTGCATTTTGAATTGCAGAAAGTGCTACAGCAGGCAAAGGTTATTGTACCTGCACTGTTTTCCATTTGAAACTGAAGCAGAAATGGCCAAGATATCAGGGTTTACAAGTTTAGCCAATGACCTTCTCTTTTTCATCCCATCCCTCCAATCAACTCAGCAGAGAGGGACAGGATTGCTGGTTCGTCCCTGCTCCCACCCCTCCCTCCATCTCTTTCTCTGACTCCTCCTCCAGATTCATCGAATTGCTGTCAGTGCACAGCCATTTCCCCACCGTCTCCCCCACACACTGCTGCCGCCTCCCTGCCCCCCAGCAATAGGGAGAACCCACACCTCTAGTTGGCAATGTCAACATCCGCCAGAACATGATTCTTGCCTGCTGCCTCACCTTCCTCCTCCCACCTGTGCTGGAGGGGGGGGGCAGTTTGTGCTTGGTGGATAGTAAGTGCTGGGGGTAATGTTATGTGCTGGGGCAGCTTTGTGTGGCAGGGGGCAGTGTGCGTGCATGCTCTTTGAGAGTGGACACATACATTTTGGCAGTGTGTGCATGAACTTTGGGGGTGAGAACATGCATTTTGGGAGTGCGTGCATGCACTTTAGGAGTGCCCGCATGCACTTTGGGATTGTATCTGGAAGTGCTGGTCTAGGCTCCAATGTCACCTAGCAACAGGGGGCAAGGGGAGGAGCAGAGCCAAGTTGTCTTATACAAGTTCTGGGAATCTTACAGACCCCGCCCATTATGCTGATTATTATGCAGCATCACAGATCCAAGGGCCATTCCAACATTCGTCAGAAGTAAAATCATGAGGTGAAAATGTAAACCCCGATATCTTGGCCAATTCTTCTTCAATTTAAAAATAGAAAACAGTTTAGGACAGTGCTAAAGGTAGCTCGATACAATGGTGTAACAATTGCCATTGGCTGCAGTATCACTTGAAACCTTTTAGGTAAAGACCTTTCCTCCTATACACAAACCCCAGGATACAGCGAAGCCACGTGCAGGAAAATGCGACACTGACACCAGCGTTTGTAAACCAAACTTTTACTACAAAAGAGCACCAAACCAACCAACAGGGAAGAACATTTTTGGCCTCTAACTAACTAAAAGGCCTAGTCTCAGTCTGTTCAGTTAAGCATTCTCTTATGTATTGTTACTGACCCGGGTCTGAAGGATGCATTCAATAAGGTCTCAAAGCTGGGCCGCAGCAGGTTTCATCCACCAGCCTGGAGAACAGCAGGCTGACTCCTAGCACAGCACTCAGCAGACGTCCTGGAAGAGTTCTCCGCATTCGGCAAGGATCAGGATAGCGTTCAGTCCCTCTATAACACTGGTCTCCGCACAACACCCAGGCCTCGCTCCCACGCGGTCTTCCTCTGCTGTCCCAAGATGAAGGTCTCTCTGCTTCCTCCTTCTTCATCCCCGACAAGCTGACTAATTTCCTGTCTCTGAGTGTAAGCTCCAGCATAGCTTAGCTACGTGGGGGAAACAGCTGCCTCTTGTGGAGAAACAACAGAACAACAGTCTCTATGTAATGTAATGTTTACTCTCTTACATATTCATTTGGTTAAAGGTCCCTTATGTCTATGCCTGGTGTATCACTGTGTGTACCACTAACAGTGGCCCTAACCTATCTGCAAACAAGCTGGGCCAAAGGCACCCCCAATGGTCTTGAAGCCCTGTTTGCCCTCCCCTAGAAACATTCCTGGGGGGGGGGTCAAGTATTCATAGAGGAGTTGGAGGAGGGATATTTTGTTTGGGCCTAGGATGACCATTATGGGGTTCTTGTATGGACCAAGGGCACATGCATTTTAATTAAAAGTGGCAATTTTTTAGAATATAATGATGGAGCCTCTTACAGACTGGGGGGGGGGGGGTTATTCATTCTCCCCTTGGAGATACTGCATATAAATTGATGGGACCCGTGTGCCACATACTAAGCTTTCTGTTTCCAAATAGGAAATATAATCACTGCCCTGTAGTTCCATTTAAATCTGAATTGCTTAAGTTAAAAATGAATCTAGTTCCATTCGGAAAAAGATGATATGTTAATTTTTACATACACAAGACGGGGCAGCATTATCAGGAAATTGCATATTCAAGCTTTGCATCGGAAAAGTAATAAACACCCTCTATGAATTTTCCCAAATGTGAATAGAGATGTTTCTAGGCAGAAGCGTAGTCAGGATTACCATGTGTACTGAACACTCTCCCCGTAATCTGTCACTGGAATCAGATTTTATTACAACCAGAGGAATACAATTAATCTCGTAGATTTACATTGCTTGCTGAACAGCTATCACAGGAGACGATGGCGCGAAGAAGAGATGCGAGAAAGACAGATGGAGAATCAGTAGTGAAGCAGGGAAATTATTAGAGAGAGACATCACATCATGTGACACGGCGGTGTCAGGGAGAGACCCGGAGAATTGTTTTTAGAGAGCGAATGATGTTGCAAAAAATACAACAGCGTGACACGAGGCAAGATAAAGTGTGATATTAGGCGAAATAAGAGAGATGGCGAGGAGGAAGGGAGACAAATACAGTAATTACGCAGGCACTGGCTGCTGCCGATGATGGAGGGAGAGAGAGGCACAAAGTGAAGTAAAAATGAGCAGTGAGAGAAAAAAAGGAAATACAGAGAGTACACAGAAAGGACAGATGAAAAGGAGGGGGCCATGAAGGGATATATATTGCCTTGTTCAGTGTGCTGTGATTTCCAAGAGAGGTCAAAGTAGCAGCGGCCTTTGAATCTCTCGCTCTGTTCACCATGGCCCTGAGAGACCTGAATAGCGAGGTAAAAGCATCTATTATTTAGAACTGGCCTTAGGTTTCCAAATGGATTCTTCACTTTAATAAACCCGGGAGTGGGTCCACATTCTTCTGCAATCGCACAGGCACTTAACCCTTCCGTATCTGGCGGACCACTTCGGAACAGTAAAGCGTATATGCCCTTGGCAAGCCTGCCGAGTAACAGGTGTTTGCGAGCCGATGGGGAAACGGCCAGTCGCTGTGCTTAATGAAAGGATAGAACAGGCTATAATCCATTAAAGTGCATGTGTGACGTCATCAGCGTTAGTTTTATGGGCCATTTATATCTGTAATAGCGGCTCAAAAAATTGCCTTTGAATAAAAAAAAAGGACATGTTTTACCCGAAGAGCGACTACTGTTGAGTGCAAGCAAACCTTCAGCCAAAAGTACCAAGACATGATGGACTGTTCTATGGAACTTCCACTTAAACTCAATAAATACTGACCCCACTTACACAGCCTCAACTTTTATTCAAATACAATTGCCATATTTATTCAAATGATAAAAACCGTGAGATTTCCTTATAGTGGCACATTTTAAGCATAATTGTAAGAGTGGGTTTAGTTTCCTTGCTCCTTTTCTCTATGCAATGTACCTGTTCTGATCTGGTAGAAGGGTCAATCTGCAAAAAAGACTTAAAAAATAACATTAAATATAATAAAACAAAATAACAGAAAATCAAAGTAAAAGGCAGAATCAAATGGTAGCGGACAATCCTCAGTGCTCTAGATTCTTCCTATTCCTAACATTTAGCAAATGTAGTGATATGATATCATATGTTGCCATATGGGGTTACTCCTGACCCATTTCTAGGGGGGTCAGCCTTTTATAGGAAGATGAGGAGGTCATTCTTTTGACCAATCACTGACCAAACAACACCCCTCACTCTGTAAGCATCACACCTCACTCTGTAAGCATTGCACCTACTCTATAGAATTGATCAGTGGGGTCCAGGTCACCTGATGGTGGTATTGTATCAGGTATGTAAAGACAGGTCCAAGGTGATGTCAGGAAAAGTTCATTTGCTGCAGATGTAGAATTACTTTCTTTAATTGAAGGTCAATAAAGCGGACCAACAACCTCTGCGGCGAGAGTGTTGGTTGCCGCCGGGTCCGCTGCTAAACAGACAGGCTGGCATCCAGAATGCTGGAGCCCCCCGCACATAACCCCCCCAGGCGTCCTTAAATCTTACCTTAACCTTGCTCAGCGGCAACTAACAACCTCGCCACGGAGGGTGTTGGTCCATTTTAAAGTGTAATCAGGTTCAGTGCTGACTGAGCATGCCAATTGTTCTCCATGCACCTGATCTGATCCTAAATATATTTATATATTTACAGATGAAGCAATCGTTAACTGTCCCATCCTAGCTTATCCCATTGTGATAAAAGAAGCCATTGAATAGCATTTAAGATTTCAAGATAGCATGATGCACCAGTACAATAAATGGCCAGTTAAGGAAAGCTGCATCTGTAAGTGTTGAGTGAAACCTGCCATCCATTACCCAAAGTCCATAGCAGAATGTAAGCATATACGCCACTCCTATCCCCAATGCTGACAGTACGGCCACTGTTCTTTATGCATCCTTGTAGGGCATGTGAATACCAACGTTAATACTAGTGTCCAAGCAGACCCATAAATGTCAGTGAATAACTTCCATTCAGAAATTTAGAGTGAAAGTAGACACATCTAATACACATATTTCAGGACAATTACTAGTAGATGCAGTGCCCCTAGAAGTGGGCATGGGGTTAATATATAACTTGAGGAGTTGGTGGAACAGCAGTTGAGCATGCTGATGTCCTGGACAGTTCGACTGGACAGACGAGAACATGGGTGTGTCAAGCCTCCCGGCTATGACCATGGACAGGTAGACTTCTGACAAGTAGCTTGGGATGAGCGGAAATCCACAAATCCGAGCTCAGGGGCTAGCAGCAAAAGGCAAAGTCCAATACACAAATCCAAGTCCAAACCATGTTATCCGTCTGAGAACTAATGCAAGAGCAGGCCAGGTAATCCAGGAAATCAATCAAGAAACGTAGGAAACGCAGGAACAGGGATAACGGAATCCAGGAACTTAGCTGATAACACAGCAATGCAAACAGGCCAGTTGTTCTTTTAAATAGGGCTGTCAATAAAGCTGGGAGGGACGTCTCAGAGCAAGAGTGATGTCACTTCCTGTCCATTGTGATCAAGAAAACCCGTAAGTAAAAGCAAGCCAAAGAGTTAACGCTTATGCACTTGCGGCGTGTCGGACACCAGGTGGCGCTGTTGAGCAGTGGAGAGGATGAAGAGCCAGGTCATGTGCATGCGCCCAGGTGTGTACGCCCGCGACTGCACACAGGCAGGGATGGAGATCCGACAGCACACCTGCACACACTAGAAGAGCAAGAAAGGCGAGGAGACTGACAGGGTGGGCATGTGCAAACCTTGGGTCCTATTGAGACAGCTGTGACTACATCAACAGATAATACTATGACTATGGCCCTTATTTATGAAGGAATAGCGACAGGTAGCGACTGGTGAGCGACCGGTAATGACGGGCACCGCCACGAGAACGCCGGCTCCCCACCACAATCACACATTTATCAAGCCGATCCTGCTTAGCGACTGAGATAGCGCCAGATAGCCACTCATTCATCATTTTTCCAGCCTCAACCCACAGCGCCAGCGTCCGACCTTGAACAGCGACAGGTATGACCTCTCGCTACCTGGCGCTCTCCAATGCATTTCAATGGAACAATCTTTAAATATTAATAATAAATTATTAATTGTTTTTTTTTTTTTTTTTTTTTAAATGTGAACAATTCTGTGACCACTTCTGCCATTTTAGATAATTTTTTTAAGGTAAAAAAAAAATAAAAAAAAAAAAATTGTGCAGAATTGATATTACAGGTCTGATATTATTGTATTCATATTACTAAATTCTTTATAATTTTTTATTTTTTTTGGTTTCCAAATATATGGTGGTTTGGGGGTTAAAAAACTACTTTTAACACATCGCCGCCAGCGCTCTGGGGTTTAAACATGCATTTCACAGCGCAAGAATTTTTTGAGTGTGATTTTTCGATGAATGTGGTGGGAGCTGGTCGCTCTGACCAGTCGCTATCATGCGCACCCATACATCGCGGAACCTGTCAAATAGCGACTCGTCACCCCGTATTCAACATTACTGCACACACCGACTGAGTCGCTATCATCAACCGAACAATGGCCAAGCACAGCGACTAGGGATGAGTGAATCGATCCGGACGAACCCGGATTCGTTCCGAATTTCATGAAAAATTAGATTCTGAACGAATCCGAATTTCCCCGCGATTCGATCGATCAAAGTTTTCCTTTAAACTCCATTTACTTCAATTACAGGCATTGTAAAATGGTGGATGGACATGTCTTGACATATCCCCTGGGGCAAGTTATCATGGGAAGGTCACATGCAGCCTATCAGCAGCCAGGAGCCCTGGTGACGTCACAGCGCTATATAAAGCGGCGGCCATCTTGCTTGTGCGCATTTCAGACTTGCATTCGTGAGAGAAAGGTGGCTGCTGCAGCTAGGGAGAGAGAGTTAGCGATAGGTAGGGAGATTTACAGATAGGTAGGGAGATTTACAGATAGGTAGGGAGATTTACAGATAGGTAAAGAGAGAGACAGATAGGGAGATTTAGAGTGGTAGACAGAGCTAGGCAAAGATAGTTTTAAAACCGGAACAATCCAGCAGCATACAAGTCACATTGACAGGGTGCCTAGTGCTGGCTATGATTCATATTTCATCATTACTGGGTTACTGTTAATATATTTGGTTTGGTTTAAATACAGCTGCACACTGTTAACCCTATCTGTTATTAAGCAAAAGCATTTCTCATACTTGGATTAGTGTTAAAATTTTCTGTTCAGCTTAAAATATACCGGGCCACACGGGCATCTCAAGGCACATGCTATTTAACCCTATCTGTTAAGCAAAAGCATTTCTCATACTTGGATTATTGTTACTTTTTGTTCAGCTTGAAATATACCAGGCCACACGGGCATCCCAAGGCACATGCTATTTAACCCTATATGTTAAGCTAAAGCATTTCTCATACTTGTCCGCCATGAAGTACAAGCTTAAAATCTTCGATCCTTTAATTGTAGCATTTAAAAGCCATAACAGCATAGGAGTGATAAAAAGCACAAGAGAGCAGGCCCCACGTCGACGCGTTTCGAGCACCAGCTCTTAATCATGACAATGGGGCAATTCAACTAGTCACAATTTATACACATGTCAATAACATATAATTACATAAATCATTTCATGTGAGACAAAACCCAGGTATTAAGGGAGCAAGGGAAAAGCTGGGAGATAATCCCGGAATGACATACCTGTATAAGTATTAACTGGAACCTAATGGTACATAATCCCGTCCGGTATGGTAAGCGCGCTTTCTGCCGGCACTGCATGCTGTGAGGGACTGACTTCCGTATTGTGATACGTGAGGAGAAAAGCCTCCTCCAATCAGCTCGCACAGATGACGTGTCAGAGCTTGATTGGGCCAAGTATCCACTACGTCATATGCCTGGAACTGGCATCCTTCACAGAGAACGCCATTAAGGGCAGACGTAGAATGCAGCGCCGGACGCGTCATAGAGCTGGAAAAAACTCACTACATAATAGCTGCCATTAAGGGCAGATGGACCTAAATCCACACCAAGTAAAATATAATGTTAATTCAAATACTAAATTCAAATGTATAGACATAAATACAAAACCCAGTTAAGGGTTTGTACCTAATATTATAGGTTTTATATTATAACTCCCCTAGAAAATACACACAAAATACACTATTCTAATGAGTCCTTATACAGCTCCGGACAGAGGAGATTCACTTCTGGCATGCAGGATGAATTCACTGACATAAGAGTTAATAAATTCCTCATAAATAAATTATGATTATGAGAGCGAGGCATGGAGACAATTAGAGGATTCCAATACATACATTAAATTGACTGGAAATCCGGTGAATAAATTCCAACATGAGCTCACCATGGTGCTGGAGGAGGGGATAGCACTGGGAGTTCTCACTAAACAACTAGCAGACTCCCTTACGGTGGCCTCCCCCATTGCCCCGGTCTTTCATCATCTCCCCAAGATCCATAAGCCCCAACGTCCACCTGTTGGGAGGCCCATTGTGGCGGGTATTGGGGGGATGAATGAGAGACTGGGGCAGTGGGTGGATGCTCACCTCCTTCCTCTAGTGAGGAGGCTCCCCGGGTTTCTCCAAGACTCGCGGGATGTGATAAGTCAACTAGAACAGTTCCAGTGGGAATCTGATTTCCGCTGGTTAACTTGTGATGTGACATCACTCTATTCTATAATACCCCATGACCTGGCTCTGAAAGCTGTACAGTTCCATTTAGATAATTATTCTTTATACTCTATGGAATTAAAAACTTTTCTTATAATAGCTTTACAATTTCTGTTACAACATAACTATTTTCTGTTTTCGGGACAATATTTTCTACAGCGTTGTGGCGCCTCTATGGGGGCCCCCTTTTCTCCCTCTCTCGCCAATCTCTATATGGGATGGTGGGAGAGGGAGATTATATATGGGCATACAAACCCCTTTATAAAGAATATTAAACTGTATGGCCGGTACATTGATGATTTGATCTTTGTCTGGTCCGGCCAACCTGAATCGGTCACACGATTTGTAGAATATCTCAATAATAACCAACTGAATTTACGATTCACCTCAGAACAGAGTTCATTGTGTATTTCATTTTTAGACTTGACACTGGAAGTTAGTGATGATTTGAAGCGGGTCCGAACTAGAACTTATAGAAAAGAGACAGCGGGGAACATGATCCTTAGGGCAGAAAGCTGCCATCCCCCCCACACCATTAGGTCTATCCCCGTAGGGGAAATGGTCCGAGCCCGAAGAAATTGCTCGGAACAGGTAGCCTTTGAGAAGGAACTCAATGAAATCTCGGATAGATTGTCAGAGAGGGGGTATTCACCTGATCTATTAATACGGGCGAGGGGCATTGCCAGTACAAGAGATAGAGGGGCAATGCTTAAAAAGACGTCTCACAATAAGAACGCTCTTCAAGTTAATAGAAACAATAAAAGATCTAATAACAATGATCACGATGTAACTCAGAATAAAAGTATAACACTGGCCACTTCTTATAGTGAAGAATTCAACCAAATCAGGACAATTATTAAGAAACATCTCCCACTTCTAAATTGTGATCCCCTATTAAAGGAAATTTTAAAAGATGGGGTTAGGGTGGTGAGCCAGAGACCTCCTACTTTGGGGCAGAAGCTATCCCCGAGTCTATTTAATAAAAGCTCTAGAGATACAACCACATGGCTAACACACCTAGGATCATATAAATGTGGTGTGAGTAGATGTGGAATATGTAAATATGTACAAGTAGGCACATTTTTTGAGTCCACTTCATTTCATTTTAGGTGTCAAATCAGACAACTTATGAATTGCAATTCATCGAATGTGATCTACTTGATCACGTGCAGTAGTTGTAATATACAATATGTGGGGTGTACCACAAGACCGTTGAAAAAACGTATCGCGGAACATATATATTCATCTTCCCCAGACCGTTCGAAATGTACCTCAAATGTAGGCAAACATTTTAGAGACTTTCATAATGGGGACCTGACTCACTTTGTATGCATGCCCATAGAAAAGGTAAGATTGGGTCCTAGGGGGGGAGACCTTGTGGATAGACTTCTTCAACGTGAGGTCTTCTGGATCTTTAAATTAGGAACACGCATTCCCAAAGGAATGAACTCAAGGTGGGATGTAGATTTGTTCCTTAGATAAATAATTTAGAGAGTTTATGTGTGTGGGGGGACAACAACAGCCTGAGATCTAGCTCCCTCCCATTCTATCCCTCTTCCTTTTTTTTTTTTTTTTTTATTATTTCCTACTCTTTATTTCAAGTATAGGTCCTCTGCAAGAATATATATCTCATCTTGTGTAGCAGAGTTTAACTGTAGATATATTACCTTGGATTAGTACATAATGGAGATTAATTGTGAGCAAGTTTATTGCTATAATGTATTCCATTTAGTACTTACATCAATCAAGAATTAAAAGAAAGGGATAAAAAAAGTCTGTTAGATTTGACATTTCATTTTATTTAATGTAGTTCCTCTTTAAGATGTTTTCAACTTAAGACATAACCCAGTGATTTATATATTTAATGTAGGTGAGGGGATTAGATATAGAAGACTCGAATAAATACATTATGCCTGTATTACAAGGCGGGATTATAATATAATATTTCATGTATATTATTCCATTTATTTATGAGGAATTTATTAACTCTTATGTCAGTGAATTCATCCTGCATGCCAGAAGTGAATCTCCTCTGTCCGGAGCTGTATAAGGACTCATTAGAATAGTGTATTTTGTGTGTATTTTCTAGGGGAGTTATAATATAAAACCTATAATATTAGGTACAAACCCTTAATTGGGTTTTGTATTTATGTCTATACATTTGAATTTAGTATTTGAATTAACATTATATTTTACTTGGTGTGGATTTAGGTCCATCTGCCCTTAATGGCAGCTATTATGTAGTGAGTTTTTTCCAGCTCTATGACGCGTCCGGCGCTGCATTCTACGTCTGCCCTTAATGGCGTTCTCTGTGAAGGATGCCAGTTCCAGGCATATGACGTAGTGGATACTTGGCCCAATCAAGCTCTGACACGTCATCTGTGCGAGCTGATTGGAGGAGGCTTTTCTCCTCACGTATCACAATACGGAAGTCAGTCCCTCACAGCATGCAGTGCCGGCAGAAAGCGCGCTTACCATACCGGACGGGATTATGTACCATTAGGTTCCAGTTAATACTTATACAGGTATGTCATTCCGGGATTATCTCCCAGCTTTTCCCTTGCTCCCTTAATACCTGGGTTTTGTCTCACATGAAATGATTTATGTAATTATATGTTATTGACATGTGTATAAATTGTGACTAGTTGAATTGCCCCATTGTCATGATTAAGAGCTGGTGCTCGAAACGCGTCGACGTGGGGCCTGCTCTCTTGTGCTTTTTATCACTCCTATGCTGTTATGGCTTTTAAATGCTACAATTAAAGGATCGAAGATTTTAAGCTTGTACTTCATGGCTGGCACTTCTTCATTTTGGACTACTATACTGTCAGAGGTGAGCGCTCTGTGCCCTGTGCCTTTAGTCTAAGCTGTTGTTGATGTCCAAAGAATCTGTGGCTGGCATTGTGGAAATGTATTGGTGACTTCAGCTCGGCCGTGCCCGTTTCAGGACTAAAGATTCACATTACAAGTGTGATCACTTCTAATATTATTCTGCCATAGTTGGTGTATTACAGCGGAGTGTATCAGCATTCATTGCTAACATGGAACGTGTCAAATCATATTTTGGGGGCACTACAGACAGCCAAGATAAATTTGATTCGGTGTTTGTCTCTGCCTCCCTATCTCAGACTACCCAATTATCTACTGACCTCAGGAACATGATCAAAGAGTATGAGGAAATGATGAAGAAAGAACTAAAGACATGGTGGGATTTAAGTTCCATCAATAAATATCTCCAGAATGGCATGATTCCCAGAGGCCTACGGATTAGAAAGATCCCCACCATTATATATTCTGACAAATTTAAAAATGAATGGGATGAAATTCTGACTCAGGCTTCTTTGGACTTAATGAAGTTGATTACTAAGTATGAGGAGGAGAAGCTAAAAGATTTACAAGCCAATATTGTGGAATTAGAAACAGCTCTCAAGGATTTTGAGCCGGATCCTCATTTTAAGGATCACATGGAAAGGATGCAAAAATCTATTGATTCTATGGAATCTCAAATCATGGCCGTTAAGAAGTCCAAATTCCAACGTGACACTGAGGACTATCAAAACAACAGAGTATATACTTGGAGACGATTCAATAGGAATTCCCGCCCCAAATCAATATTAAAAAGTCCGTCTGGAAAGAAAGTGGTGTCCTTTAACATGACGGACTCCTCGGATTGGTCCTCTGAAAGTGATCGGTCAGATGCTGAACAGGCAACAAGAAATTTTCAAAGGCCGTTGGCCCCAAGATCAAAGAAAAAAAGATCTCCAAGAGGACCCATAGAGCGGGGAGAAAACATAGATCCGGGCACCCGTTACATGCTCAGGGGCAGGAGAACACAGGAATAACAAGTGTTATTAACCTGTCGTCTCACCCTCTGTCCAATGCTGAATTGACTGTCCTTTCCAGGGGCTTATCATTTGCGCCTACTTTTCATTTCAATTTGTTTACAACTATTTTAGATATTAATAGATTTGTGAGAAATTTGACATTGCGTAAACACTTTTTTTCTGAGGTACCATCTGAATATGAGTTTAATGTCCCCCTATCAGAACAGAATGATGATGAAATCCAGGTAGATGACACACTACATGGTCAGGATAGGACTACTCCCTCTTTTCAGGACATCACTATGCGTCTCTGGTTGGATAATCTATCAGAAGAGGGACCATGTAAAATTAGAGCACCCCCACGTGTAACTTTCTCCAATAGTAAATTTTATCCCATAAATTCCAGGTCTCCATTTTTGGATATTTTCCAAGAAGTGGTGGAGGCAGATCTTACTGATCTGGCAAATAAAAAACAAAATCACCACAAGTCCAATTTTACCAGGTTAGAAAAAGAGGCACTAGAGGGATTGAAAGATAATGAGTCAATTGTAATACGCACAGCAGATAAAGGAGGGTGCATTGTGGTGTTGGACACAGAGGATTATGAGAGCGAGGCATGGAGACAGTTAGAGGATTCCAATACATACATTAAATTGACTGGAAATCCGGTGAATAAATTCCAACATGAGCTCACCATGGTGCTGGAGGAGGGGATAGCACTGGGAGTTCTCACTAAACAACTAGCAGACTCCCTTACGGTGGCCTCCCCCATTGCCCCGGTCTTTCATCATCTCCCCAAGATCCATAAGCCCCAACGTCCACCTGTTGGGAGGCCCATTGTGGCGGGTATTGGGGGGATGAATGAGAGACTGGGGCAGTGGGTGGATGCTCACCTCCTTCCTCTAGTGAGGAGGCTCCCCGGGTTTCTCCAAGACTCGCGGGATGTGATAAGTCAACTAGAACAGTTCCAGTGGGAATCTGATTTCCGCTGGTTAACTTGTGATGTGACATCACTCTATTCTATAATACCCCATGACCTGGCTCTGAAAGCTGTACAGTTCCATTTAGATAATTATTCTTTATACTCTATGGAATTAAAAACTTTTCTTATAATAGCTTTACAATTTCTGTTACAACATAACTATTTTCTGTTTTCGGGACAATATTTTCTACAGCGTTGTGGCGCCTCTATGGGGGCCCCCTTTTCTCCCTCTCTCGCCAATCTCTATATGGGATGGTGGGAGAGGGAGATTATATATGGGCATACAAACCCCTTTATAAAGAATATTAAACTGTATGGCCGGTACATTGATGATTTGATCTTTGTCTGGTCCGGCCAACCTGAATCGGTCACACGATTTGTAGAATATCTCAATAATAACCAACTGAATTTACGATTCACCTCAGAACAGAGTTCATTGTGTATTTCATTTTTAGACTTGACACTGGAAGTTAGTGATGATTTGAAGCGGGTCCGAACTAGAACTTATAGAAAAGAGACAGCGGGGAACATGATCCTTAGGGCAGAAAGCTGCCATCCCCCCCACACCATTAGGTCTATCCCCGTAGGGGAAATGGTCCGAGCCCGAAGAAATTGCTCGGAACAGGTAGCCTTTGAGAAGGAACTCAATGAAATCTCGGATAGATTGTCAGAGAGGGGGTATTCACCTGATCTATTAATACGGGCGAGGGGCATTGCCAGTACAAGAGATAGAGGGGCAATGCTTAAAAAGACGTCTCACAATAAGAACGCTCTTCAAGTTAATAGAAACAATAAAAGATCTAATAACAATGATCACGATGTAACTCAGAATAAAAGTATAACACTGGCCACTTCTTATAGTGAAGAATTCAACCAAATCAGGACAATTATTAAGAAACATCTCCCACTTCTAAATTGTGATCCCCAATTAAAGGAAATTTTAAAAGATGGGGTTAGGGTGGTGAGCCAGAGACCTCCTACTTTGGGGCAGAAGCTATCCCCGAGTCTATTTAATAAAAGCTCTAGAGATACAACCACATGGCTAACACACCTAGGATCATATAAATGTGGTGTGAGTAGATGTGGAATATGTAAATATGTACAAGTAGGCACATTTTTTGAGTCCACTTCATTTCATTTTAGGTGTCAAATCAGACAACTTATGAATTGCAATTCATCGAATGTGATCTACTTGATCACGTGCAGTAGTTGTAATATACAATATGTGGGGTGTACCACAAGACCGTTGAAAAAACGTATCGCGGAACATATATATTCATCTTCCCCAGACCGTTCGAAATGTACCTCAAATGTAGGCAAACATTTTAGAGACTTTCATAATGGGGACCTGACTCACTTTGTATGCATGCCCATAGAAAAGGTAAGATTGGGTCCTAGGGGGGGAGACCTTGTGGATAGACTTCTTCAACGTGAGGTCTTCTGGATCTTTAAATTAGGAACACGCATTCCCAAAGGAATGAACTCAAGGTGGGATGTAGATTTGTTCCTTAGATAAATAATTTAGAGAGTTTATGTGTGTGGGGGGACAACAACAGCCTGAGATCTAGCTCCCTCCCATTCTATCCCTCTTCCTTTTTTTTTTTTTTTTTTTTTTTTTTTTTATTATTTCCTACTCTTTATTTCAAGTATAGGTCCTCTGCAAGAATATATATCTCATCTTGTGTAGCAGAGTTTAACTGTAGATATATTACCTTGGATTAGTACATAATGGAGATTAATTGTGAGCAAGTTTATTGCTATAATGTATTCCATTTAGTACTTACATCAATCAAGAATTAAAAGAAAGGGATAAAAAAAGTCTGTTAGATTTGACATTTCATTTTATTTAATGTAGTTCCTCTTTAAGATGTTTTCAACTTAAGACATAACCCAGTGATTTATATATTTAATGTAGGTGAGGGGATTAGATATAGAAGACTCGAATAAATACATTATGCCTGTATTACAAGGCGGGATTATAATATAATATTTCATGTATATTATTCCATTTATTTATGAGGAATTTATTAACTCTTATGTCAGTGAATTCATCCTGCATGCCAGAAGTGAATCTCCTCTGTCCGGAGCTGTATAAGGACTCATTAGAATAGTGTATTTTGTGTGTATTTTCTAGGGGAGTTATAATATAAAACCTATAATATTAGGTACAAACCCTTAACTGGGTTTTGTATTTATGTCTATACATTTGAATTTAGTATTTGAATTAACATTATATTTTACTTGGTGTGGATTTAGGTCCATCTGCCCTTAATGGCAGCTATTATGTAGTGAGTTTTTTCCAGCTCTATGACGCGTCCGGCGCTGCATTCTACGTCTGCCCTTAATGGCGTTCTCTGTGAAGGATGCCAGTTCCAGGCATATGACGTAGTGGATACTTGGCCCAATCAAGCTCTGACACGTCATCTGTGCGAGCTGATTGGAGGAGGCTTTTCTCCTCACGTATCACAATACGGAAGTCAGTCCCTCACAGCATGCAGTGCCGGCAGAAAGCGCGCTTACCATACCGGACGGGATTATGTACCATTAGGTTCCAGTTAATACTTATACAGGTATGTCATTCCGGGATTATCTCCCAGCTTTTCCCTTGCTCCCTTAATACCTGGGTTTTGTCTCACATGAAATGATTTATGTAATTATATGTTATTGACATGTGTATAAATTGTGACTAGTTGAATTGCCCCATTGTCATGATTAAGAGCTGGTGCTCGAAACGCGTCGACGTGGGGCCTGCTCTCTTGTGCTTTTTATCACTCCTATGCTGTTATGGCTTTTAAATGCTACAATTAAAGGATCGAAGATTTTAAGCTTGTACTTCATGGCTGGCACTTCTTCATTTTGGACTACTATACTGTCAGAGGTGAGCGCTCTGTGCCCTGTGCCTTTAGTCTAAGCTGTTGTTGATGTCCAAAGAATCTGTGGCTGGCATTGTGGAAATGTATTGATTTCTCATACTTGGATTATTGTTACTTTTTGTTCAGCTTAAAATATACCAGGCCACACGGGCATCCCAAGGCACATGCTATTTAACCCTATCTGTTAAGTAAAAGCATTTCTCATACTTGGATTATTGTTACTTTTTGTTCATCTTAAAATATACCAGGCCACACGGGCATCCCAAGGCACATGCTATTTAACCCTATCTGTTAAGCAAAAGCATTTCTCATACTTGGATTATTGTTACTTTTTGTTCAGCTTAAAATATACCAGGCCACACGGGCATCCCAAGGCACATGCTATTTAACCCTATCTGTTAAGCAAAAGCATTTCTCATACTTGGATTAGTGTTACTTTTTGTTCAGCTTGAAATATACCAGGCCACACGGGCATCCCAAGGCACATGCTATTTAACCCTATTTGTTAAGCAAAAGCATTTCTCATACTTGGATTAGTGTTAAAATTTTCTGTTCAGCTTAAAATATACCAGGCCACACGGGCATCCCAAGGCACATGCTATTTAACCCTATCTGTTAAGCAAAAGCATTTCTCATACTTGGATTATTGTTACGTTTTGTTCAGCTTGAAATATACCAGGCCACACGGGCATCCCAAGGCACATGCTAATTAACCCTATATGTTAAGCTAAAGCATTTCTCATACTTGGAATATTGTTACTTTTTGTTCAGCTTAAAATATACCAGGCCACACGGGCATCCCAAGGCACATGCTATTTAACCCTATCTGTTAAGCAAAAGCATTTCTCATACTTGGATTATTGTTACTTTTTGTTCAGCTTGAAATATACCAGGCCACACGGGCATCCCAAGGCACATGCTAATTAACCCTATATGTTAAGCTAAAGCATTTCTCATACTTGGATTATTGTTACTTTTTGTTCAGCTTAAAATATACCAGGCCACACGGGCATCCCAAGGCACATGCTGTTTAACCCTATCTGTTAAGCAAAAGCATTTCTCATACTTGGATTAGTGTTAAAATTTTCTGTTCAGCTTAAAATATACCAGGCCACACGGGCATCCCAAGGCACATGCTATTTAACCCTATCTGTTAAGCAAAAGCATTTCTCATACTTGGATTATTGTTACTTTTTGTCCAGCTAAAAATATACCAGGCCACACGGGCATCCCAAGGCACATGCTATTTTAACCCTATCTGTTATGCAAAAGCATTTCTCATACTTGGATTAGTGTTAAAATTTTCTGTTCAGCTTAAAATATACCAGGCCACACGGGCATCCCAAGGCACATGCTATTTAACCCTATCTGTTAAGCAAAAGCATTTCTTATACTTGGATTAGTGTCAAAAGTTTCTGTTCATCTTAAAATATACCAGGCCACACGGGCATCCCAAGGCACATGCTATTTAACCCTATTTGTTAAGCCCAAGCATTTCTCATACTTGGATTATTGTTACTTTTTGTTCAGCTTGAAATATACCAGGCCACACGGGCATCCCAAGGCACATGCTAATTAACCCTATATGTTAAGCTAAAGCATTTCTCATACTTGGATTATTGTTACTTTTTGTTCAGCTTAAAATATACCAGGCCACACGGGCATCCCAAGGCACATGCTATTTTAACCCTATCTGTTATACAACATAAGCGTTGATCAGAATCAGCTGCTTTATTAAGCTACTTCAGTTTGCACTTGTTTTTGACTGCTTTTAATAAACCAGGCCGCAGGGCACCCCAAAGCTGCACCTTGAACCCTATCTGTTATACAACATAAGCGTTGATCAGCATCAGCTGCTTTATTAAGCTACTTCAGTTTGCACTTGTTTTTGACTTTTTTCAATAAACCAGGCCGCAGGGCACCCCAAAGCTGCACCTTGCACCCTATCTGGTATACAACATAAGCGTTGATCAGCATCAGCTGCTTTATTAAGCTACTTCAGTTTGCACTTGTTTTTGACTTCTTTTAATAAACCAGGCTGCAGGGCACCCCAAAGCTGCACCTTGCACCCTATCTGGTATACAACATAAGCGTTGATCAGCATCAGCTGCTTTATTAAGCTACTTCAGTTTGCACTTCCTTTTTGACTGCTTTCAATAAACCAGGCCGCAGGGCACCCCAAAGCTGCACCTTGCACCCTATCTGTTATACAACATAAGCGTTGATCAGCATTAGCTGCTTTATTAAGCTACTTCAGTTTGCACTTGTTTTTGACTGCTTTCAATAAACCAGGCCGCAGGGCACCCCAAAGCTGCACCTTGCACCCTATCTGGTATACAGCATAAGCATTGATCAGCATCAGCTGCTTTATTAAGCTTCTTCAGTTCTGGCTGTCCACCTTATTGGACCCTCGCTTCCGGCACAAAATGGGGGCAATTTTTAAACCCGCCGAGAGGGAGGACAAACTGAACTACTACAAAGACATTCTACGTAGGCAGTTGGCCGATGCCTATCTGCGCCATGGTCCATACTCTAGCAGGTCTGACTCAAGGCCACAAAAAAAAAAATATACCAGGCCACACGGGCATCCCAAGGCACATGCTATTTAACCCTATCTGTTAAGCAAAAGCATTTCTCATACTTGGATTATTGTTACTTTTTGTTCAGCTAAAAATATACCAGGCCACACGGGCATCCCAAGGCACATGCTATTTTAACCCTATCTGTTATGCAAAAGCATTTCTCATACTTGGATTAGTGTTAAAATTTTCTGTTCAGCTTAAAATATACCAGGCCACACGGGCATCCCAAGGCACATGCTATTTAACCCTATCTGTTAAGCAAAAGCATTTCTTATACTTGGATTAGTGTCAAAAGTTTCTGTTCATCTTAAAATATACCAGGCCACACGGGCATCCCAAGGCACATGCTATTTAACCCTATTTGTTAAGCCCAAGCATTTCTCATACTTGGATTATTGTTACTTTTTGTTCAGCTTGAAATATACCAGGCCACACGGGCATCCCAAGGCACATGCTAATTAACCCTATATGTTAAGCTAAAGCATTTCTCATACTTGGATTATTGTTACTTTTTGTTCAGCTTAAAATATACCAGGCCACACGGGCATCCCAAGGCACATGCTATTTTAACCCTATCTGTTATACAACATAAGCGTTGATCAGAATCAGCTGCTTTATTAAGCTACTTCAGTTTGCACTTGTTTTTGACTGCTTTTAATAAACCAGGCCGCAGGGCACCCCAAAGCTGCACCTTGAACCCTATCTGTTATACAACATAAGCGTTGATCAGCATCAGCTGCTTTATTAAGCTACTTCAGTTTGCACTTGTTTTTGACTTTTTTCAATAAACCAGGCCGCAGGGCACCCCAAAGCTGCACCTTGCACCCTATCTGGTATACAACATAAGCATTGATCAGCATCAGCTGCTTTATTAAGCTACTTCAGTTTGCACTTGTTTTTGACTGCTTTTAATAAACCAGGCTGCAGGGCACCCCAAAGCTGCACCTTGCACCCTATCTGGTATACAACATAAGCGTTGATCAGCATCAGCTGCTTTATTAAGCTACTTCAGTTTGCACTTCCTTTTTGACTGCTTTCAATAAACCAGGCCGCAGGGCACCCCAAAGCTGCACCTTGCACCCTATCTGTTATACAACATAAGCGTTGATCAGCATTAGCTGCTTTATTAAGCTACTTCAGTTTGCACTTGTTTTTGACTGCTTTCAATAAACCAGGCCGCAGGGCACCCCAAAGCTGCACCTTGCACCCTATCTGGTATACAGCATAAGCATTGATCAGCATCAGCTGCTTTATTAAGCTTCTTCAGTTCTGGCTGTCCACCTTATTGGACCCTCGCTTCCGGCACAAAATGGGGGCAATTTTTAAACCCGCCGAGAGGGAGGACAAACTGAACTACTACAAAGACATTCTACGTAGGCAGTTGGCCGATGCCTATCTGCGCCATGGTCCATACTCTAGCAGGTCTGACTCAAGGGGACCTCTGCGCTCACCTTCCACTGCCATGGCTCCTGGGGGGGTTGGCAGGAGCAGCAGCAGCAGCTCCATCAGCAGCAGCCTCAGTCTTCAGTCGCTAATGAGTAGCTTTCTACACCCGCATAGTGAGGCTACTCATGAGCAGCAGGAAGACCTGGAGCAGGACCTCAACCAGCAGGTCATGTCATACCTTGACATGACCATGCCAACACACCTTGAGGATCCGCTGGACTTCTGGCCAGCCAAACTTGATTTGTGGCCGCAACTAGCAGAGTTTGCCCTGGAAAAGCTGTCCTGCCCGGCAAGTAGCGTGCCATCTGAGCGGGTGTTTAGTGCGGCGGGGGCCATAGTTACGGCGAGGAGAACTCGTCTGTCAACTAAAAATGTGGAGAGACTCACCTTTGTCAAAATGAATCAGGGATGGATCAGCCAGGATTTCCGCCCACCAATGCCTGATGCATGCTACTAGATTCAGCATGGTGCCACCTTTTACACTTTCCAAATGGTGCAAAACATATTTATGTCTTTAGGCCAATTTTTGGGCTCCTGCTGATGCCAACTTCAGGGTGTGCCTTCCAACCAATTTTTGGCCTCCTGCTGATGCCAACTTCAGGGTGTGCCTTTCAGCCAATGTTGGGCTACTGCTGCTGCTGCTTGCAACTCCAGGGTGTGATTCATCCAATTTTTGGGCTCCTGCTGCCAACTCCAGTGTCTCTTTCAGCCAATGTTTGGGCTCCTGCTGCTGCTTGCAACTCCAGGGTGTGATTCATCCAATTGTTGGGCTCCTGCTGCCAACTCCAGTGTCTCTCTCAGCCAATTTTTGGCCTCCTGCTGCTGCTGCTGCCAACTCCAGGGTGTCTTTCAAGCAATGTTTGGGCTCCTGCTTATGCTGCTTGCAACTCCAGGGTGTGCCTTCCATCTAATGTATGTGCTCCTGCTGCTGCCAACTTCAGGGTGCCTTCCAGCCAATTTCTAGGTTCCTGCTGCTGCTGCCAACTCCAGGGTGTGTCAGTCAATTTTTGGGCTCCTGCTGCCAACTCCAGTGTCTCTTTCAGCCAATGTTTGGGCTCCTGCTGCTGCTTGCAACTCCAGGGTGTGATTCATCCAATTTTTGGGCTCCTGCTGCCAACTCCAGTGTCTCTCTCAGCCAATTTTTGGCCTCCTGCTGCTGCCGCTGCCAACTCCAGGGTGTCTTTCAAGCAATGTTTGGGCTCCTGCTTATGCTGCTGCCAACTCCAGGGTGTGCCTTCCAGCTAATGTATGTGCTCCTGCTGCTGCCAACTTCAGGGTGCCTTCCAGACAATTTCTAGGTTCCTCCTGCTGCTGCCAACTCCAGTGTCTCTTTCAGCCAATGTTTGGGCTCCTGCTGCTGCTTGCAACTCCAGGGTGTGATTCATCCAATTTTTGGGCTCCTGCTGCCAACTCCAGTGTCTCTTTCAGCCAATGTTTGGGCTCCTGCTGCTGCTGCTTGCAACTCCAGGGTGTGATTCATCCAATTTTGGGGCTCCTGCTGCCAACTCCAGTGTGTCTTTCATGCTATGTTTGGGCTCCTGCTGCTGCTTGCAACTCCAGGGAGTGATTCATCCAATTTTTGGGCTCCTGAAGCCAACTCTAGTGTGTCTTTCAAGCTATGTTTGGGGTCCTGCTGCTGCTGCTTGCAACTCCAGGGTGTGATTCATCCAATTGTTGGGCTCCTGCTGCCAACTCCAGTGTCTCTTTCAAGCTATGTTTGGGCTGCTGCTGCTGCTTGCAACTCCAGGGTGTGATTCATCCAATTGTTGGGCTCCTGCTGCCAACTCCAGTGTCTCTTTCAAGCTATGTTTGGGCTGCTGCTGCTGCTGCTTGCAACTCCAGGGTGTGATTCATCCAATTTTTGGGCTCCTGCTGCCAACTCCAGTGTCTCTTTCAAGCTATGTTTGGGGTCCTGCTGCTGCTGCTTGCAACTCCAGGGTGTCATTCAGCCAATTTTTGGGCTCCTGCTGCCAACTCCAGGATGTGTTTCAGCCAATATTTGGGCTCCTGCTGCTGCCAGCTCCAGGGTGTGTTTTTCAGGCAATATAGGGGCCCCTCATAGTGATGCCACCTCAACTCTCTGTAATTGTGCCGCTCTGCGATTCTAATAGCGTTGCCTCTGATCTGCATGTCCTAATTATTTACAGTATTATTTCAGTAACCCAGCACGCATCCTATGCGTGTTACAGCAAGGCAGAATGGTTTACAACCCTATTGAGGCTCTAGGAAGCTCAGAAATAGCCATTTTTAATAGCGATTAGTCGCGAAACGATTTTTGTCGGAAAATTCGGCGAATCAGTCGAATCGAATTTTTCAAAAGTTCACTCATCTCTAACAGCGACTACTAGCGGGCGCTGTGAAAATACTGCTACAGTCGCTCAACTGTCGCTACCTGCCGCTATTAATGAATCGGCCTCTATATGATGTTTGAGGCAGTAGAGTCTAAAATAGGGGTTTCCAAACTGCAAGCACCACTTTCCATTTTCTAGTTATCTCAGGTACCAGCTGGGTGGTACATTTGATTTGTCAGGACCCCCAAGTTACCGCACAAATGCACAAAGCAACCATTTAATTAGCGTGAAATACGTAAACATAGTTTTTCTTACCTTTCGTACCTTTAGTTTTATACTTCTTGAGCAAATCACGCTTGGGTAAAGTTTATAGGCTCGATTCAGCACCAGGTGAGAGAAGTCAATACATTTTAGAAGAGAAACAGCCATTAAATTTCATTGTCTAGCTTGGGGCTAGTTCAGCAACTGGATGTAAATTTTCACCTGGTGCTGAATCAGCCATTATTTGACCACAGATTAGGTTGGGGTATAGGCCAGTCTGCATTCATCGCACACCACCTGATACCATCAGTGGTGCAGGTACCACTGGTTGGGAACGCTTGGGTTATTTCCGACTTTAGGCAGTATGATCTTTGAAGAGACATATTCAAGACATTGAAAAAATAGAAAAAAGGAAAATATATTTTTTCTACTTTCTTGGCAATGAAGGCAGTGAGAGATTTCGATTTTCAGTTCAGGAAAAATGATCCATTAGTCTGTTTTACTGTCCAAAACTAAGCAGATATCAGCAGGGGGTAAACCATTTTGCAATTGCTTTCCACGTTAACGAGTCACAGAGGCTTTGGCACAAACAAGCGCATCAAGCGCATCTCGTAAAGCCTATAAGAACTTGGCCATTATTAAAGGGACAGTCCAGGCTAATAAAAAAATAATCACTTTCCTCCCTGCCTGCAGGCTTTTTTTTACCAGTTTACAAACATTTTTAAAATAAATAAAAAAACATAACTCACTGCATCTTCCTTCATCTGTCCCCTGCCGAGCATTGTCCTCTCTACAGGTCAGCCGTGTCGGGGGCTTCCTCCTGGTTCTGTGGCTGCCATCTTCTTCATGCCGGGAAGCACTTATTGCAGCTGCCCCACTGGTATCTGTAGTGGGAAGAGGGCACCAGGCCTGTCTCGGAAAGAACCTTTTATACCACAGAGGAGGAACCCAGGGAATCTCCCTCTATGCCCCTCTCCACTGATGTCATTAGTCACATGGGGGGATTCCACAAAGGCTCCTCTTGTGTGGTATAAAAGCTCCTTCTGAGGCGTGTCTGGCAACAGATTGCTGGGCCACTAAGGAATGAAGAAGGGGGTCTCACTACAGATGTGCTTGACCCAGTCGAGTTGGCCCAAAACCAGTTCCAAGTTGTACTCTACCTGCATCAAGCTTCAGTCAATGGTTCCTCCATTCCAAGTCCTGCTGATCATCATCTGCATTGAAAGACCTGGCAATGGCTGCACACTTGTGTTGCAGGGGAGTATGGCACTTCAAATACAGATTCCTGTACTTTTTTCATAATTTCTGCTACATGGCCAGCAACCTGTCACGCCCTGGACCACTAAATTCCTGCACTTTAGTTTGTTTAGGACTTCTTTCCAGTTGTAGAATTATTAAATAAATGTATTGTTTGCTTTTATTGTTTGCTAAACTCTGCTCTAACCTTCATAAAAGTATCATAAAATATAACGGCTCAATTTTAATTTACCATTTTATGCCTTTTTATGAAAAAATAATACTCATATGCACCATATAAATGAATAAATCCGAACTATACATAAAAACTATAATGTATAAATATTAAAATGTATATAACACAGTGTTTGCCCTGTAGAACATAAGCACAATAAACTAAATGACAACCCCCAAGGGAGACTTTACTACGTATTGTTCTTTTTTTTATACCATACTCTGCTTACTAGTGCTGCTGTACTGACTCAAGTTGAAATAAAATTTAACCAGATCCAAAGCAAAAAGGAAAAACCTTAATGAAAGTAGATCTTGTAAGGTGCGCCCTAAAAATCGAATGATTACTGACTGTGAAAGATAACATAAGATAGCATTTGTAACTAACAGGCTGATTCATTATTAGCGGCAGGTAGCGACAGATGAGCGTCTGTAGCAGGCATTTTCAGAGCGCCCGCTAGTAGTCACTGTGCTCGGCCGTGGGTCGCTACTTTATAGCGACTCAGGCCCTTATTTATGAAGGAATAGCGACAGGTAGCGACCGGATGAGCGGCCGGTAACGACGGGCCCCGCCACGAGAACCCCGGCTCCCCACCACAATCACACATTTATCAAGCCAATCCTGCTTAGCGACTGAGATAGCGCCATATAGCGACTCATTCATCATTATTCCAGTCTCACCCCACAGCACCAGCGTCCGACCTTGAACAGCGACAGGTATGACCTGTCGCTGCCTGGCGCTATCCATTGCATTTCAATGGAACAATCTTTAAATATTCATAATTAATTGTTATTAATTGTTTTTTTTTTTTTTTTTTTTTTTTAAATGTGAAAAATTCTGTGACCACTTCTGCCATTTTAGATAATTTTTTAAAGGGAAAAAAATTGTACAGAATTGATATTACAGGTCTAATATTAATGTATTCATATTACTAAATTCTTTTAAAAACTAGTTTTTTTTGCTTTCCAAAAATATGGTGGTTTGGGGGTTAAAAAACTACTTTTAACCCATCGCCGCCAGCGCTCTGGGGTTTAAACATGCATTTCACAGCGCGAGAATTTTTTGAGCGTGATTTATTAATGAATATGGTGGGAGCCGGTCGCTAGGGCCAGTCGCTATCATGCGCTCCCATACAGCGTGGAACCTGTCAAATAGCGACTCCTCACCCAATATTCAACATTACGGCAAACCGACTGAGTCGATATCAACTACTGAACAACGGCCAAGCACAGCGACTACTAGCGGGCGCTCTGAAAATGCCGCTACAGTCGCTCAACTGTCGCTACCTGCCGCTATTAATGAATCGGCCTCCCCGTCGCTGTTCAGTTATGTTGAATACATTGTGAGGAGTCGCTATTTGACCAGTACAGCGCTGTATGGGAGCGCATGGTAGCGACTGCTCATAACTACCGACTCACACCATATTCAGCAAAAAAAAAGCCTCCCAAATCTCTGGAGCTGAAAAATAGTTGTTTGAAGCCCAGAGCGCAGGAGGCGGTGTGTTTAAACTCTGTTTTCCAGCATCTATCCACTAGTAACAAAGCGAAAACATATGGAATTACATTGTAACAACATTGTAACATGAACACTTTAATGCCAGACCTGTAATGTAATTTTTGAGGAAATATTTAAAAAATGAAAAAATTATGGAAAAAAATGCTATTTCAATGCCAGAAGAGGTCACAGAATTATTTGTTTTTGGAAAAAAAAAAAAAAAAACCCGTTTAAAGAGAAGAAAAGGATCGTCCATTGAAATGTATGGGAGAGCGTCAGGTAGCGAGAGGTCATACCTGGCGCTGTGCAAGGCTGAACGCTGGCGCTGTTCGCTGAGACGCTACATGCCGCTATCCCAGTCGCTAAACAGATTCTGCTTGATAAATGTGTAATTGCGTGCCGTGTCCGGCGTTGACCAGTCGCTACCTCTCGTTAACCAGGCGCTACCTGACGCTATCCCTTCTTAAATAAGGGCCTAAGTTTCTGTTTTAAACCGGACCGTCACCATGCTTTATTGAAAAGCCCAAACCTTCAAAAAACAATTCCCCAGCATCTAAAATAAATATATTTTAAGTTTTTAGTCACTTACTTATTATTCTTTCCCCCACTGGGCTGCAACTCTGTTTAGGGCTTTAGGATACGTGCTCCGCCATCTTGACTCAGAAGCATTACACTTACTGAGGAGAGGAGAATGGGATAAAGTACAGGGGGGGCGGGTTATTGCTGTGCTTTGCTCAGACAGAGCAGAGCCGGGGTCAGGAAAAGGTCAGCAATCCCAGAATGCAGAGCAGCACAGTCAGAAGGCACTTCCTGTTTGCAGGCTGCCTGATGTTCCATGAGCCGCCATCTTGGATGTTTAAAGGCTCATAACATGCAGTAGATGCAGGTAGGATGATTTTTAATGTGAGCAATCTGTATGTACAGGGTGTGGGAAACATATACGATAGACTCCTATTCAGGGTGAAGGTCCGGATTAATGTGGGCAATCTGTATGTACAGGGTGTGGGAAACATATAAGATAGGCTCTTATTCAGGGTGAAGGTCCGGATTATTGTGAGCAATCTGTATGTACAGGGTATGGGAAACATATAAGATAGACTCTTATTCATAGTGAAGGACTGCTTTAAGCAACACAAAACCTTTATGGGACTCCTCTGTGCCCCCAATCTGCCCCCCCCCCATCGTCAGTGGCTTGGTTTTAAAAAAGACACATATTCCACCGTCAAGGCCACGCCCATCTGGCTTTTTTGAGATTGCTGATTGGTTGATCTCAAGAATGCCGGTTGATGTGATCTAGGCCACTGGCCACATCCCCAGGAGCGCACCATAGCTACAGGGAAGCATGGGATGTGGCCGCTGGCAAAGACAACACCATGCCCTGGAGTCTAAAAGACACCAGGGCAGACTGATTCCAACCCCTAAGAGCAGGCACGGGACCAAAACCCGGCATGACCGGCCCTTGTCCCACAGGGCATCTTTGCTGTGTGTATCCCCCGGGGCACAGGTATTCACTGACCTTTCCCTGATCCAATGTTGCATGCTCTTGTACAATCAGAGCCGTTTGCCATTTCGGCAGGCTGGGACAGGAGCGCGCGTGTTGCTGGGGATGCGGCTGCTCTTGCTCCCCATTGAAGTAATTGAGAGCCCTTTACCGAAGAATATAAACACGGCAAAGGGTTCTGATTGGATGAGAGCCTGTGAATGCGTCGTTGGACCGAGGTGAGTTTTACTTAGTGAAATGTGGGGAGGGGTTCACACAGCAGGCGGCATGGATAAATATCAGAAAAGTAAAAATCCCTGGTTTTGTCCTGCTTTAAGGAGACCTCTAGCATTATATAGGTTTCAAGGTTATATGGGGATTCATCTTTTTAATTAGTCTGTAGTTGTTTTTGGTGGAAAAACCATTTAGCATTTTTTTTTCATATTTCTTCTAGCAGCAATTATGGTTGTTTGGAACAAATTAAAGCAATACTGCAGGCAAAAGTAATAGTTACACTATTGCATTATGCTGCATTTGTCCTTAACTGTTTTCTATTTTTAAATTAAAGAAGAAATGTCCGAGATAAACGTACAGTTTCACCTCATGATTTATCTTATGAAAAAAAAAAGTTGTGTGGCCCTTGGATCTGTGACGCTGACAGCAATGTGATGAATCTGGTGGAGGAGGCAGAGGAGGGGCGTGAGGAAGGAGGAACCCAGGAAAGTAACTAGGGGGGAGCGGGGGGGGGGCAAAAGGGGGCCTGAGAACAGGTGGGGGAGCGATTTCGAATGTTTGCCCCGGATGCCAGAAAGCCTAGTTACTCGTCTGGAGGAACCAGCAATCCTGTCCCGTTCTACCGAGCTGATTGGGGGTCGAGATGAACAAAAGAATGTCATTGGCTGAATCTGTAATAGTCGATATTTCCTCCATTTCTACATTATTTAATAAAATGGAAAACAGTTTAGGACAGTGCCAAACATAGCCTGATGCAATGGTGTAACAATGTAATCACTTTAAGGGGGTGCATTGAGATTTTGAGGCCGATTCATTAACAGCGGCAGGTAGCGACAGTTGAGCGACTGTAGTGGCATTTTCAGAGCGCCCGCTAGTAGTCGCTGTGCTTGGCCGTTGTTCGGTAGTTGATAGCGACTCGGTTTGCCGTAATAATGTTGAATATTGAGTGAGGAGTCGCTATTTGACAGGTTCTGCGCTGTATGGGAGCGCATGATAGCGACTGGCCATAGCGACCGGCTCCCACCATATTCATTAACAAATCACGCTCAAAAAATTCTCGCGCTGTAAAATGCATGTTTAAACCCCAGAGCGCTGGCGGCGATGGATTCAAAGTAGTTTTTTAACCCCCAAACAACCATATTTTTGGAAACCAAAAAAAAACACGTTTTTTAAATAATTTAGTAATATGAATACATTAATATCAGACCTGTAATATCAATTCTGTACAATTTTTTTTTTCCCTTAAAAAAATTATCTAAAATGGCAGAAGTGGTCACAGAATTTTTCACATTTAAAAAAAATCATAACAATGAATTATGAATATTTAAAGATTGTTCCATTGAAATGCATTGGAGAGCGCCAGGTAGCGAGAGGTCATACCTGTCGCTGTTCAAGGTCGGACGCTGGCGCTGTGGGTTGAGGCTGGAATAATGATGAATGAGTGGCTATCTGGCGCTATCTCAGTCGCTAAGCAGGATTGG